>OY757188.1:51236164-51836164 GCA_963583895.1 Melanophora roralis
GTAGAGAAATGGGCAAAATTATGGGGAATAAAAATTAATGAGCAAAAATGTACCCACGTAATGTTAACTTTACGCAAAGAAACGTGCTCTCCAATCCTTATTAACAGCCATATGGTGCCTCAACGATTTGAGACGAAATACCTTGGCATTCACCTGGACCGTCGCCTTACATGGAATACACAAATAGACGCGAAGTTGACGCAAATGAAACTTAAAGCTACACACTGTAACGAACTTTTTTCTCAGCTGGGGTACAACTCACCGTTGTCCAGCGTTCTGTCACAAAAATTTATTTTCTCGTGACCGCTTAGAAGGAAAAAGCAGGATATTTGGCAAGTTCACAAATTTTTATTCTCTTATTTAACTTACTAAAGCTACTTTATACGGTGCGATACATTAACGATGGCGGCTGAACGTTGGCGTGATTATGGCTTGGGCAGGTATAACGACTGTAGTCAGACCATCTTTACCCGATTACTGGCCTCACCCCTATTCAACCTACTTACGCTGCGATCCTGTGCGTTGACGAATCTGCGGGATAACCACGGAGACGTCAACCACATTACACGCACGATCACACTAGTGTATTTGTTAGGTAGGCGAGTCTGCGGGATAACCACGGAAACGTCTACTTCACAAAGAGGCTAGCGTCTCTACTACCTAACTATGATACGGCACTGTGCGTGGACGAATCTGCGGGATAACCACGGAGACGTCAACCACATTACACGCACGGTCACACTAGTGTATTTGCTAGGTAGGCGAGTCTGCGGGATAACCACGGAAACGTCTACTTCACAACGACGCTAGCGTTTTTACTGCCTAACTTCTATTACGGCACTGTGCGTAGACGAATCTGCGGGATAACCACGGAGACGTCAACCACATTACACGCACGGTCACACTAGTGTATTTGCTAGGTAGGCGAGTCTGCGGGATAACCACGGAAACGTCTACTTCACAACGACGCTAGCGTTTTTACTGCCTAACTTCTATTACGGCACTGTGCGTAGACGAATCTGCGGGATAACCATGGAGACGTCAACCACACTACACGCAAAGTACAATAGTTTCTTTATTAGGCAAGAGACTCTGTAGTATAACCCCGGAGGCTCTTACTTCACAAAGCAACTAGTTAACTACTACTACTGTTCTACTATATGATCTTACCTGCTCGACCGCCAGCCAATTATTAATTCTTTCTACCGCGAGGCCGCCTTTTTATACTCTTCATATCGGTTGCACATACACACAAACCCACATCAACAAACACAGCATACACGCTAACAAACAGCGTGTTGCTGTATCTGTCACCGCATTGGCCGAGAGGTGCTGTGCTTGTCAAAATGTAAATCGAGCTGTGTTTAATTGGATGTGCAAACCGACACGGCCACGCACTGTTTTATCTATTTATACTATAAAAATGATAAAGCCGTGCTTTATATTAAATACTTAAACTTGTAAATATAATGTTTTTTTATACAATTAAAATTAATAATTCAATACTTATAATATCCATCATTTATATTAGAATATAATTAATTCGATTAAACAATATACTGTCAATGTCTAGGATATACAATATAAATGTGTCTGAGAAATATATACATACAAGAATATTTTACAAATGTGTTATTGTTATGGTGTGCCATAAAAATGAGGCACGATTTTTATGTCGTCACACGCCTTCCCTACTTCGCCGAGGTTAGCGTAGCTTGTACCTTTTGGGTGGTAGCCTGAACGTTAGCTTTTGCTGTTTGCTCGCCGAAGCGGAATCAACTATATCCGCTTATGCTATCGAGACTGCCTCTGGTTTGAAAGTTGTTGTTGCGGAAAACTAGGGATGTGCTGACTGTGTTATAGCTGTATGACTTACTGATGAGGATGGGAGGCTGGAGCTGCCACTGTCGGATCTGGGCTCTCGTCTTTTTGAATGTTGTTGGCCCATGTCACTCTTTGTTGTTCTTTTTATTTCTTATCTGGGAATGAATGAAATGAAAATTATTAATTACCTAATTGTGAATGGTAGGATTTAATGTCACTAATGTGAGCAATTTTCTTTTTATTGAAAATGTGTTCTAATTCTACAATAACAGGTGATTTAAACGATTTCACAGTGTCGGGGCCTCCAAACTTTGGAGCCAATTTAGCGGCGAACTTGTCGACCGCTTTTGATAGGGGGTGCTGCTGCAGCCATACGGTATCTTCTACTCGCGGCTTCCAGGGACATCGTCGTAGGTTATAGTGGCGCTTCTGATCTGCAGAGGCCTTAACTAGATTTCTCCTGACGATGTTGAAGATTTCCTGCCTTTCTGCAAGGCGATATTCTGGTCGTACTTTTGCTGCTCCTGTGTCTGCCGTCACCTCGTCGTACAAGGTTTTTGGTAAACGGGGTTCCCTACCCTGCGCGAGGAAGGCAGGGGAATGCCCAGTGGATTCTGGCACACTCGAGTTTATGGCTAGCATTATTTCGGGGAGGTACTCGTCCCACGTATTGTGCCGTTGATCTGACAGTTGGGCGATGATGGTTTTCACAGTACGGTTGGTGCGCTCGGTGGGGTATTCCTGCGGCACATATGGTGCAGTTAGCTGCTGCTGAATCCCCGTGTCCTGCAAGTACCGTGTGACCAGCCGGGAGGTGAACTGAGTGCCATTATCGGAGATCAGGACCTTGGGCACCCCATACCTAGCCAATATGCGTTCTCGTAACGCCTTTATGACTCCCTCTGCGGTGGCTTTGCGCATCGGCACCAATTCTGTACACTTTGAGAATCGGTCGACAAAAACAAGTAGCATTGTGTTACCATGCTTGGACCGCGGCAACGGTCCCACGAAGTTGGCACACACGGTGGCCCATGGCTCCTCTGGGACTCTGCTTAGCATTTCTTCAGCTGGCTTCAATTGGCTTACTTTAAATTTCTGGCAGGACTGACACTTTCGCACATAGCCTCTTATGTCTCGAAACATCCCTGGCCAGTAGTATCGACTAGCGACCCGCTGTATCGTTTTTCGGACGCCTAAGTGTCCTGAGGCGGAACGATCATGGTTCTCTTCCATGACACGTTTTCGATCTGCGGTTGCCACACAAATTTTCCACGGCGTATCTTCTTCATTGTTGACTTCCCAGGGAAAACGTCGATACAATTGGCTGTCGATAACAGCATAATCGGCGTATTTCTGTGGCTGATCGTGCACCTCTTTGATTTTTTTCTGCAGCCACCCGTTTGGCGCTGCTTTGCATAAAGCTAGGTTTGCGGCTTGCTCTGATATCTCCGGTGAATCACTACTTATTTTTTTATCCCCGACTGTTGGAGGCTTCCTGGTATCTGCAGGAGGCGTCTGCCTGGGCGGAGGAATCTGCTGGGAAGGAAAACTGGATGTGGACGACTCGTCGACTGCCAATCTACGGGCTTCGACTCTGGAGCAGTCCAATGTCAATCCAGCGATTTGTATGGTGGTGTTGAATTGCCGTAAAAAAACGAGGCCTATGATGGTGTTTTCAGTATTTGGCTTTGGTAAAATAAGGAATCGAGACTTTTTCGTAAGATTTTCAAACTGGATCCGCAGTTCCACGGCTTGCGAAACCTTACAGGTGGAGCCGTTGGCTAGGATGACGTCTAGCTGCTCGGATATTAACCGCGGTGGCGGCCGCAATTTGCAAACGAAAGCAGGATGAATAAAATTGTGACTGGCCCCGGTGTCGATGATGGCGGTTACGCGTGTATTTGCAATTCGCATTGATGCGGTTAATCGGGTCTCTTCGCTTCGTAGATGTGTAGGGCGTGATGAGGATTTACGTTTTCTCTGGGGAGGCCCGACCATCCTCAATTCGGTCGGCCTCCGTTGGCATTTTCCACCCGGCGGTTGTCGCTTTGAGGGCAACGTGCGGCATGATGCCCCTGGTTTCCGCAGCGATGGCAACGATTTTGGCTGTTGGATGGTACATTTGGCGTCTGGCGACCGGCACCGGGCTGCGCAGGGAGTTCGAACCCTGGAATGCTCTCCAGATCTTCTGCCATTTGAATGAGTTCGGTAAGGGAGACAAAATCTTTTTGGCGGATGTACCACTGGTACTCCGCACGCGAGTTACGGAAGATACGTTGTAACTTTTGGCCCTCGGTCATCTCTGAATGCCTCATCAAGTTCTGGAGGGCGAGTGTGTAGTCCTTAAAACATTCGCCAGGGAGCTGCAACCTAGCACGGATGTCATCTTCCAGTTTCTCAAAGTATCTACTAGGGAGAAAGAAAGCGAGAAAATCAGCTTTAAATACTTGCCATGACTCCCAGTGGGCGTTATTGTTGCGGTACCAAACCAGAGCTCGCTCAGATAAGAATTCGGGCATCACTCGGGGCAGGTGGTCAAGTGTGACCTCGTAGATAAGCGCCAATTCTTCAAGGCGTTCAATAAACGCCAGCGGCTCACTGCCGCCAATGTACGTGAGACCCCACTTTCGAACTTGGTCGAGGAGTTTGATTCGTGCTTCTACCCCTGAGCCAATAGGAGCTGGAACGCCTCCTGATGGGCGTCGTACCCTTTGCTGATGTTCACTTCTCGACGGGGAGGTATTGGTAGTACTACCTCCGGGCACTTCTAGTGTACTTACGGTTTCAAATTTCTGTTGCAATTCCTGGAGCCGGGTGGTCACCTTGAAGTCGTGTTCGCTACCGATGAATTGCGCAAATTTACGGCGTAGTTCCTCAACCGTACCGGTGGTGTCGATAGCGAACTCGCTCATATAGGCCAGCAACTCATCTCGTTTTAGCGGGTATATCCAGCCTGTTCGTAACATCTTATTGTTGATTTCTAAATCTTTACGAGTCTCCGTCATACTGCTCAAGAATTTCTAAATAGATTTATTATTATTGTTAAAAAAATTTTCTTTTTTTTTTTTTTAAGTAATATATTTCTTCGTTTGCCAATATAATAATTATAAACGAAAGAAATAACAATTAAAATGATAAAAATTTTACAATAAATAGTTTTTTTTTTCACCAGTTTATATCATAATCAAACGATTATTTAACTTGTTTTTTTTCTTTGATTTACTATTTACCGACGGCAACCGCGCGATTATTCTGCCGATTAACGAAATCGTCTATTAGCGATAAATGTTTTTTCACTACACGCGGTAGTTTTATTATCACTGCAGGCACAAAATTTTTTTTTTTTTTTTTTAATGTCCCGAATTTTCCCGACGGCACAGACTCGTTTATTAAAATACAAAAAAAAAATTGTTTTTTTTCTCTCTTTTTTTTTTTGTTTTTGGTTTCTTTTATATATATTTTTCTGTATATATAATTTCCACTAGTTTTCTTCTCTTTACATTCAGTTCTTTTTTTTATAGTTTTCAGTTATTTAATCTTTTTTTTCTCAAAATTTTGTTTCAGTTTTTTTTTTATATTTTCTTAAAATTTCTTTTTCAACAACGTTTCCTTTTTTGTGTCAAAAATTTTTCACAATTATTTTCATTTTAATTAAAATTCCCCTTTATTTTTTCTTACACTTTTTTTCTCAGAATTTTGTTTCACAGTTTTTGTTTCTTTTCTCTTTTTTTTTCCACAACTTATGTTCAGCGTTTTAATTTCTGATATTAGTTTTTCTTTTCTTTATGTGTTTTTATTTTAATTAAAATTTCTTTTTTTTTTTACTTTTATTTTTCGAATTATTTAATTTACTTTTTGGTATTTTTAACACTCACTTATCACTGCTTTCTAAGCGGTCCCTGCTCGGGCGCCATTGTAACGAACCTTTTTCTCAGCTGGGGTACAACTCACCGTTGTCCAGCGTTCTGTCACAAAAATTTATTTTCTCGTGACCGCTTAGAAGGAAAAAGCAGGATATTTGGCAAGTTCACAAATTTTTATTCTCTTATTTAACTTACTAAAGCTACTTTATACGGTGCGATACATTAACGATGGCGGCTGAACGTTGGCGTGATTATGGCTTGGGCAGGTATAACGACCGTAGTCAGACCATCTTTACCCGATTACTGGCCTCACCCCTATTAAACCTACTTACGCTGCGATCCTGTGCGTTGACGAATCTGCGGGATAACCACGGAGACGTCAACCACATTACACGCACGATCACACTAGTGTATTTGTTAGGTAGGCGAGTCTGCGGGATAACCACGGAAACATCTACTTCACAAAGAGGCTAGCGTCTCTACTACCTAACTATGATACGGCACTGTGCGTGGACGAATCTGCGGGATAACCACGGAGACGTCAACCACATTACACGCACGGTCACACTAGTGTATTTGCTAGGTAGGCGAGTCTGCAGGATAACCACGGAAACGTCTACTTCACAACGACGCTAGCGTTTTTACTGCCTAACTTCTATTACGGCACTGTGCGTAGACGAATCTGCGGGATAACCACGGAGACGTCAACCACATTACACGCACGGTCACACTAGTGTATTTGCTAGGTAGGCGAGTCTGCGGGATAACCACGGAAACGTCTACTTCACAACGACGCTAGCGTTTTTACTGCCTAACTTCTATTACGGCACTGTGCGTAGACGAATCTGCGGGATAACCATGGAGACGTCAACCACACTACACGCAAAGTACAATAGTTTCTTTATTAGGCAAGAGACTCTGTAGTATAACCCCGGAGGCTCTTACTTCACAAAGCAACTAGTTAACTACTACTACTGTTCTACTATATGATCTTACCTGCTCGACCGCCAGCCAACAATTAATTCTTTCTACCGCGAGGCCGCCTTTTTATACTCTTCATATCGGTTGCACATACACACAAACCCACATCAACAAACACAGCATACACGCTAACAAACAGCGTGTTGCTGTATCTGTCACCGCATTGGCCGAGAGGTGCTGTGCTTGTCAAAGTGTAAATCGAGCTGTGTTTAATTGGATGTGCAAACCGACACGGCCACGCACTGTTTTATCTATTTATACTATAAAAATGATAAAGCCGTGCTTTATATTAAATACTTAAACTTGTAAATATAATGTTTTTTTATACAATTAAAATTAATAATTCAATACTTATAATATCCATCATTTATATAAGAATATAATTAATTCGATTAAACAATATACTGTCAATGTCTAGGATATACAATATAAATGTGTCTGAGAAATATATACATACAAGAATATTTTACAAATGTGTTATTGTTATGGTGTGCCATAAAAATGAGGCACGATTTTTATGTCGTCACACGCCTTCCCTACTTCGCCGAGGTTAGCGTAGCTTGTACCTTTTGGGTGGTAGCCTGAACGTTAGCTTTTGCTGTTTGCTCGCCGAAGCGGAATCAACTATATCCGCTTATGCTATCGAGACTGCCTCTGGTTTGGAAGTCTATACAGGTGGCGTTAGTTGTTGTTGCGGAAAACTAGGGATGTGCTGACTATGTTATAGCTGTATGACTTACTGATGAGGATGGGAGGCTGGAGCTGCCACTGTCGGATCTGGGCTCTCGTCTTTTTGAATGTTGTTGGCCCATGTCACTCTTTGTTGTTCTTTTTATTTCTTATCTGGGAATGAATGAAATGAAAATTATTAATTACCTAATTGTGAATGGTAGGATTTAATGTCACTAATGTGAGCAATTTTCTTTTTATTGAAAATGTGTTCTAATTCTACAATAACAGGTGATTTAAACGATTTCACAGTGTCGGGGCCTCCAAACTTTGGAGCCAATTTAGCGGCGAACTTGTCGACCGCTTTTAAATAGGGGGTGCTGCTGCAGCCATACGGTATCTTCTACTCGCGGCTTCCAGGGACGTCGTCGTAGGTTACAGTGGCGCTTCTGATCTGCAGAGGCCTTAACTAGATTTCTCCTGACGATGTTGAAGATTTCCTGCCTTTCTGCAAGGCGATATTCTGGTCGTACTTTTGCTGCTCCTGTGTCTGCCGTCACCTCGTCGTACAAGGTTTTTGGTAAACGGGGTTCCCTACCATGCGCGAGGAAGGCAGGGGAATGCCCAGTGGATTCTGGCACACTCGAGTTTATGGCTAGCATTATTTCGGGGAGGTACTCGTCCCACGTATTGTGCCGTTGATCTGACAGTTGGGCGATGATGGTTTTCACAGTACGGTTGGTGCGCTCGGTGGGGTATTCCTGCGGCACATATGGTGCAGTTAGCTGCTGCTGAATCCCCGTGTCCTGCAAGTACCGTGTGACCAGCCGGGAGGTGAACTGAGTGCCATTATCGGAGATCAGGACCTTGGGCACCCCATACCTAGCCAATATGCGTTCTCGTAACGCCTTTATGACTCCCTCTGCGGTGGCTTTGCGCATCGGCACCAATTCTGTACACTTTGAGAATCGGTCGACAAAAACAAGTAGCATTGTGTTACCATGCTTGGACCGCGGCAACGGTCCCACGAAGTTGGCACACACGGTGGCCCATGGCTCCTCTGGGACTCTGCTTAGCATTTCTTCAGCTGGCTTCAATTGGCTTACTTTAAATTTCTGGCAGGACTGACACTTTCGCACATAGCCTCTTATGTCTCGAAACATCCCTGGCCAGTAGTATCGACTAGCGACCCGCTGTATCGTTTTTCGGACGCCTAAGTGTCCTGAGGCGGAACGATCATGGTTCTCTTCCATGACACGTTTTCGATCTGCGGTTGCCACACAAATTTTCCACGGCGTATCTTCTTCATTGTTGACTTCCCAGGGAAAACGTCGATACAATTGGCTGTCGATAACAGCATAATCGGCGTATTTCTGTGGCTGATCGTGCACCTCTTTGATTTTTTTCTGCAGCCACCCGTTTGGCGCTGCTTTGCATAAAGCTAGGTTTGCGGCTTGCTCTGATATCTCCGGTGAATCACTACTTATTTTTTTATCCCCGACTGTTAGAGGCTTCCTGGTATCTGCAGGAGGCGTCTGCCTGGGTGGAGGAATCTGCTGGGAAGGAAAACTGGATGTGGACGACTCGTCGACTGCCAATCTACGGGCTTCGACTCTGGAGCAGTCCAATGTCAATCCAGCGATTTGTATGGTGGTGTTGAATTGCCGTAAAAAAACGAGGCCTATGATGGTGTCTTCAGTATTTGGCCTTGGTAAAATAAGGAATCGAGACTTTTTCGTAAGATTTTCAAACTGGATCCGCAGTTCCACGGCTTGCGAAACCTTACAGGTGGAGCCGTTGGCTAGGATGACGTCTAGCTGCTCGGATATTAACCGCGGTGGCGGCCGCAATTTGCAAACGAAAGCAGGATGAATAAAATTGTGACTGGCCCCGGTGTCGATGATGGCGGTTACGCGTGTATTTGCAATTCGCATTGATGCGGTTAATCGGGTCTCTTCGCTTCGTAGATGTGTAGGGCGTGATGAGGATTTACGTTTTCTCTGGGGAGGCCCGACCATCCTCAATTCGGTCGGCCTCCGTTGGCATTTTCCACCCGGCGGTTGTCGCTTTGAGGGCAACGTGCGGCATGATGCCCCTGGTTTCCGCAGCGATGGCAACGATTTTGGCTGTTGGATGGTACATTTGGCGTCTGGCGACCGGCACCGGGCTGCGCAGGGAGTTCGAACCCTGGAATGCTCTCCAGATCTTCTGCCATTTGAATGAGTTCGGTAAGGGAGACAAAATCTTTTTGGCGGATGTACCACTGGTACTCCGCACGCGAGTTACGGAAGATACGTTGTAACTTTTGGCCCTCGGTCATCTCCTTAAAACATTCGCCAGGGAGCTGCAACCTAGCACGGATGTCACCTTCCAGTTTCTCAAAGTATCTACTAGGGAGAAAGAAAGCGAGAAAATCAGCTTTAAATACTTGCCATGACTCCCAGTGGGCGTTATTGTTGCGGTACCAAACCAGAGCTCGCTCGGATAAGAATTCGGGCATCACTCGGGGCAGGTGGTCAAGTGTGACCTCGTAGATTAGCGCCAATTCTTCAAGGCGTTCAATAAACGCCAGCGGCTCACTGCCGCCAATGTACGTGAGACCCCACTTTCGAACTTGGTCGAGGAGTTTGATTCGTGCTTCTACCCCTGAGCCAATAGGAGCTGGAACGCCTCCTGATGGGCGTCGTACCCTTTGCTGATGTTCACTTCTCGACGGGGAGGTATTGGTAGTACTACCTCCGGGCACTTCTAGTGTACTTACGGTTTCAAATTTCTGTTGCAATTCCTGGAGCCGGGTGGTCGCCTTGAAGTCGTGTTCGCTACCGATGAATTGCGCAAATTTACGGCGTAGTTCCTCAACCGTACCGGTGGTGTCGAGAGCGAACTCGCTCATATAGGCCAGCAACTCATCTCGTTTTAGCGGGTATATCCAGCCTGTTCGTAACATCTTATTGTTGATTTCTAAATCTTTACGAGTCTCCGTCATACTGCTCAAGAATTTCTAAATAGATTTATTATTATTGTTAAAAAAATTTTCTTTTTTTTTTTTTTTTAAGTAATATATTTCTTCGTTTGCCAATATAATAATTACACTGTGTGTAATTTTTTAAGTCATGGAAAAATAACCATATACGGATATCACTACGTGAAAGAAGACCAAAAAAGAAAAGACCCGTGTCTCCCAGTTTTTCCCAAAGTCATGCACTTTTTTTGTTATGGGCCCCCAAAGATTTGGGGCCTTGGTACCATTTTTACAAAAAGTGATAATTTTCTCAGGCTCATATCTTGCAAACCGTTCGGAATTTTAATTTACTCTTTGAGGCAAAGTTGTAGCCCTTTTTATAAAGAACAAAAATTATGAACATAAAAAATTGAAAAAACAATAATTTTGAATCAAAATCGCAAAAAACTTTAAAAAATTCAAATTTTTTTTAACTTTTTCCCCCTGTTCAGGTCCATAGGTAGCAAACTGTTCAAAATTCAAGGAAACAGTCAACTACAAAAATTTACCTAACGTCCCAATAAACAACTTTTTGGAACATATAAACTTCCTAGGAATGATTCTTAACACCGTTTAGGTAGCGCTTAGGTAGCCGCAAAAGTTAAAAATTTTCCCAAAATGTATGTACATACATGTAGTTATGAAGCTATCTCTTCCTTACGTTTAATCAAATTGCCTTAATTACATATATTGTATCTGTCTTTTGTGTAATAGAGAACTCTAGTGCATATAAATATGTGTATATGCATGTAAGATAGCCGCGAAAAGTCTTGGAACTTAAACAGGTAGGCAAACATTAAAATTGCTGGAAACCCTAAACAACAAAATACATCATACACAAATCGCAATAATGATCGTTAACGGCCTTTAATTAAATTATGTACATACTTTTTTTATTGCTTTGTTATTACTTTTTAATAATTATTGTTTATACCAACAATAAATTACCTACATATGTACCTACCACCAATTTTTTTAATAAGTGAGGACAATTCAAAATAAAATAGCAATTGGATAAATTTAAAAAGAAGAAATTATTGCACCCAAACTTATCAAGAAATCAACTACAAAAATTTACCTAAGATTTCAGTAAACAGCTCACGCGATCACGCACCGATTGCACACGCATCAAGGAACGCAGATCACAATATAAAAGTGAGGCGACTCTCACATCGAGGCATTACACAGCGCGACGTCAACGAGATCTCAGCGGTGAAAGTTATAGAGAAAGTTCTACAGCATAATTCGCACACAACATTGGCAACTGACAATTTCAATATGCAGTGTAAAAAGATTTATTTCCTTTGCTACATTTGCGGTCATCAAATCAGAAAAAATAATTCTACAAAATTTCAAAAGGAAAAGAATCTTTTAACTGGTGAATTTAAAAGAGCATATAAGTCATTTTTCGACGAAATAGATTTGATCAGTAAAAATTACACACTTAACGCAGTGTGTCGCCAATGTTATAATAATCTCAAAGCATGTTTGAATGGAGGCAAACATAGTATGAAATATTGTAAGCCGGTAAACTGGATTAATCGCCCAGGTGATCATGATGCAACCAGTTCTTATGCATGCGTTAATTACCCAAATAGACGTGATGAGAAGAACAAAATTTATAAAGCAGCTGTAACAGCCACACTACCAGTGCTTGCACCTGAAAATTTTGTATTCCCAAGGCCGCAAACTCCAGATCGTAGGACAAAATTTACAGAAATGACTACAGTAAGTGGTGTTACTAATCGAGAACGATTTGATACCGACTATGAGCCCCAACAGGGAAGAGATGGACCAAAACTAATAACTAATAAAAAATCAAATGGAAAAACGGTACAAAGGCAAAAAATTCGACGCATTGCTTGCAGAGGTAATATCAATTTTATTATTGCATGGTTTGCATTATTTTTGATTTCTTTTCTAATTCATTTCAGGTATGTTGGTGGGGTCACAAGATAACCTTTTATGATGTTAATAAGGTATGTTAAAAAGAAAAAGCTAATGATGGAAGACATTCTGGAAGCAACGTGCCTGTAGACACGGTAAGTTCTGAATCAGAGCCAGATTCGGACGACGATTTGGATCCTTAACTTAAGAGAGCGCGATTTGCAAGCCCAGGGCCATCAACGAATAGTTTATTTTTTTATTTTTTTGTAATAGACAGCACAGTATCTCAATGTTGAAGAAAATAAAAAACAAATGAATTTCAAAAATTTTCGTAAAATTTTTAACTTTTGCGGCTACCTAAGCGCTACCTAAACGGTGTTAAGAATCATTCCTAGGAAGTTTATATGTTCGAAAAAGTTGTTTATTGGGATGTTAGGTAAATTTTTGTAGTTGACTGTTTCCTTGAATTTCGAACGGTTTGCTACGTATGGACCTGAACAGGGGGAAAAAGGTAAAAAAAAATTGAATTTTTTAAAGTTTTTTGATCTAAAATTTTTTTTTTTAATTTTTTATGTTCATAATTTCTGTTTTTTATAAAAAGGGCTACAACTTTGCCTCAAAGAGTAAATTAAAATTCCGAACGGTTTGCAAGATATGAGCCTGAGAAAATTATCACTTTTGGCAAAAATGACACCAAGGCCCCAAATCTTTGGGGGCCCATAAAAAAAAAGTGCATGACTTTGGGCAAAACTGGGAGACACGGGTCTTTTCTTTTTTGGTCTTCTTTCACGTAGTGATGTCCGTATATGGTTATTTTTTTTCGTGTTGCACTGTGTTATAAACGAAAGAAATAACAATTAAAATGATAAAAATTTTACAATAAATAGTTTTTTTTTTCACCAGTTTATATCATAATCAAACGATTATTTAACTTGTTTTTTTTCTTTGATTTACTATTTACCGACGGCAACCGCGCGATTATTCTGCCGATTAACGAAATCGTCTATTAGCGATAAATGTTTTTTCACTACACGCGGTAGTTTTATTATCACTGCAGGCACAAAATTTTTTTTTTTTTTTTTTTAATGTCCCGAATTTTCCCGACGGCACAGACTCGTTTATTAAAATACAAAAAAAAAATTGTTTTTTTTCTCTCTTTTTTTTTTGTTTTTGGTTTCTTTTATATATATTTTTCTGTATATATAATTTCCACTAGTTTTCTTCTCTTTACATTCAGTTCTTTTTTTTTATAGTTTTCAGTTATTTAATCTTTTTTTTCTCAAAATTTTGTTTCAGTTTTTTTTTTATATTTTCTTAAAATTTCTTTTTCAACAACGTTTCCTTTTTTGTGTCAAAAATTTTTCACAATTATTTTCATTTTAATTAAAATTCCCCTTTATTTTTTCTTACACTTTTTTTCTCAAAATTTTGTTTCACAGTTTTTGTTTCTTTTCTCTTTTTTTTTCCACAACTTATGTTCAGCGTTTTAATTTCTGATATTAGTTTTTCTTTTCTTTATGTGTTTTTATTTTAATTAAAATTTCTTTTTTTTTTACTTTTATTTTTCGAATTATTTAATTTACTTTTTGGTATTTTTAACACTCACTTATCACTGCTTTCTAAGCGGTCCCTGCTCGGGCGCCATTGTAACGAACCTTTTTCTCAGCTGGGGTACAACTCACCGTTGTCCAGCGTTCTGTCACAAAAATTTATTTTCTCGTGACCGCTTAGAAGGAAAAAGCAGGATATTTGGCAAGTTCACAAATTTTTATTCTTTTATTTAACTTACTAAAGCTACTTTATACGGTGCGATACATTAACGATGGCGGCTGAACGTTGGCGTGATTATGGCTTGGGCAGGTATAACGACCGTAGTCAGACCATCTTTACCCGATTACTGGCCTCACCCCTATTCAACCTACTTACGCTGCGATCCTGTGCGTTGACGAATCTGCGGGATAACCACGGAGACGTCAACCACATTACACGCACGATCACACTAGTGTATTTGTTAGGTAGGCGAGTCTGCGGGATAACCACGGAAACGTCTACTTCACAAAGAGGCTAGCGTCTCTACTACCTAACTATGATACGGCACTGTGCGTGGACGAATCTGCGGGATAACCACGGAGACGTCAACCACATTACACGCACGGTCACACTAGTGTATTTGCTAGGTAGGCGAGTCTGCAGGATAACCACGGAAACGTCTACTTCACAACGACGCTAGCGTTTTTACTGCCTAACTTCTATTACGGCACTGTGCGTAGACGAATCTGCGGGATAACCACGGAGACGTCAACCACATTACACGCACGGTCACACTAGTGTATTTGCTAGGTAGGCGAGTCTGCGGGATAACCACGGAAACGTCAACTTCACAACGACGCTAGCGTTTTTACTGCCTAACTTCTATTACGGCACTGTGCGTAGACGAATCTGCGGGATAACCACGGAGACGTCAACCACACTACACGCAAAGTACAATAGTTTCTTTATTAGGCAAGAGACTCTGTAGTATAACCCCGGAGGCTCTTACTTCACAAAGCAACTAGTTAACTACTACTACTGTTCTACTATATGATCTTACCTGCTCGACCGCCAGCCAACAATTAATTCTTTCTACCGCGAGGCCGCCTTTTTATACTTTTCATATCGGTTGCACATACACACAAACCCACATCAACAAACACAGCATACACGCTAACAAACAGCGTGTTGCTGTATCTGTCACCGCATTGGCCGAGAGGTGCTGTGCTTGTCAAAGTGTAAATCGAGCTGTGTTTAATTGGATGTGCAAACCGACACGGCCACGCACTGTTTTATCTATTTATACTATAAAAATGATAAAGCCGTGCTTTATATTAAATACTTAAGCTTGTAAATATAATGTTTTTTTTATACAATTAAAATTAATAATTCAATACTTATAATATCCATCATTTATATAAGAATATAATTAATTCGATTAAATAATATACTGTCAATGTCTAGGATATACAATATAAATGTGTCTGAGAAATATATACATACAAGAATATTTTACAAATGTGTTATTGCTATGGTGTGCCATAAAAATGAGGCACGATTTTTATGTCGTCACAACACCTTCATTGGCTAATTGGCAGAAACTCTGTGCTTTTTCTTGATTGTAAACTTCTACTCTACAAATCGATTTTGAAACCAATTTGGTGCTACGATATACAATTATGGGGCACTGTTTCTGCCTCTAACATAGAAAAAATACAACGTCGTCAAAACAAAATCTTAAGAATGATAACTGGTGCTCCTTGGTATATTAAAAACAGCAACATTCACAAGGATCTACAAGTTCCACTAGTTAAATTCGAAATCCTGAACCATATCGACAAGTATTTAAACAAGCTGGAAACGCATCCAAATCATCTTGCAACATAGTGGACACACTCGTCTGAAAAGAAGGGACACTATTGAACTTAGATGAAACTGTTTAAATTAATTTACTTTGTTATGAGAACTTAAATTTTGGTCTGGTACTGACTGGACTAATATAAATTACTTAGTTTTAAGATTTAAATACTTATTGTTAGTTCGCATTAGCGAAGATTCAATAATAAAAATATGAGAAAAAAAAAGACTGTACCTTGTAAGGAGGATGGTATCATTATTCGTTGCCCTTTAAATAATATATTTCCATCAATGGTAGACTCAGAGTCTGCCGACGCCGTATGGCGCAATTCATAAAGTATTTTAGAAAGTTTTTCATCATTTTGTGTCTCTTCTCAAATTTTTCTGAAACTTAACCTTTTCAAACAAATTTGGTTAAGAGAAAAATTGCATAATTGATTCACTTCCCTATCAATGGAGTTTACAAAGTGTTCATTCTGAGTTACTGGTGATCTTGCAAAACAATCTGCACTAACGTTCTCCACACTTTTCTTATGAATAATTTGGTAACTGTAACCGCTTAAAAATGCTGCATACCTTTGTAATCTAGCTGAGGTCATTTGTGGTAGTTTGTTGTTCTGATGAATTATCCTCATCAACGGTTGGTTATCCGTTATAAGATTAAATTGTCTGCCAAACAGATACTCGTGGAAGTGCTGAACAGCGTAATAAATATCCAAAGCCTCTCTATCCAACTGCGAATAATTTTGTTCTGCGCTTGTAAGCGATCGCGAGGCAAATACAATTGGCCTCTCTTCTCCATCCACTAAATGGGAAAGAACACCAGCTATTCCAGTTGAGCTAGCATCACATTCCAGCTGAAGTGGCAACTCGGGGTCATATGGCATTAATACTCGATCGCTGGCGATTTCCTTTTTCAATTTGTTAAACGCTTACCGGCATTCATTTGACCATTTAAACTTTGTATTTTTATGCAATAATTTTCGCAATGAAATCGTAGTTGTGGATACATTTAAAATAAATTTCGAGTAGTATGCGACCATCCCCAAAAATCGCCTGACGTCATCGACCGTTTTTGGTTCTGGCATCTGTACAATTGCATCAATTTTCGAAGATTTTTTTATCTTATAGTACGTTTCCATTATAAGCAAAATAAGTAATTTTGAGGAAATCATGTCGAAGTGTTTCCATTACGTTGTAAGTAGATTTGTGTTCGAATATAATTTGACACTTGTTCTTTTTTTATATATTTTTTACCATAAAACAAACAGGAATTTTGTTCAATAACAATTTACAAGAGTAAAATAAATAACAACATATAAATATGGAAAATAACATTGAGTTTATATTATATTATGATCAACACAATAATAACCTACCAGAGCGAACGTATATCAGGTGGCCTCGGTTAGTCAGCTGAGTAGCGGTATTTCGTTATTTTTATATAAAATGTTGTTTATGTTTATGTATTTGATTCTTTTTTACAAATAACAACTGTAGTATTTTAAGAAAAGCTCAAAAGGAGAAAAAAATAATTTGTGAGTTTTCGTTATCTGTCTTGTAATTTTTAAAACAATTTCGTTGTTTTTGTAGAACTGCTCCCACCTGATGCATGCGCCTTGCAACCTACCGTCATTTTTTCGAAATTGTAAGTCACCAATAATGGATATCCCCTCCGCGCAGTGTTGCACAGAAAAATTCGACATAATCTTGAGCAAATCAAGTCATTTGAGATGATTTGCTCATATGCAAAATATATGGGAAATCATGTAGCAAATTACTTAATCTGAGCATTTTAAATGATTTGGCGCAAATCACGCAGATGGAAACGCACTATTATTGTGTTCAATGGTGTGGCCTAAAACTTCCATTCTGTTCTTAAAAAATGTGCACTTTGATCATTTAAATGTAAGTCGTACTTCCTTAGTTGTTGTAAACAACATTTCAGATTTGATTTGCACTCCTCAATAGGAGATAGGCTTTGTACAAATCCAAACGGCAAAAATATTTGGCATTACGCAGACTGTTGAAGATATGTTAAATTTTTCGAATTGGGTAATGAGTATTTACCAAACGTTGGTTTACTCCTACCTTGTAGTCCACATACAATCGAATCCCTCCATCTAATTTTGGAACCACAACCAAAGGAGAACCCCAATCACTGTTAGAAATGTTTGTAATTATACCCGCATTCTCCAAACTGTCCAGTTTTTTATTGACGCGATCTGTTAGGGCGTAAGGAATCTACCGTTCCTTTGTATAGATAGGCTTAGCATTATCTCGTAATTTTAAAGATACATTGTAATTTGGGATGCACCCGACTCTTTCCTCGAAAACATCAGAAAATTCTCTCATAATATCTATAATCTCTTTGATGTCGTTTTGAATATAAAAAATGTCTATCGAATTCTCACTTAGTTCCAAATTGTCCAGTTCAGTCAAGTTGATATTGAGACGTCAAATCCACGATCTCCCCACTACCGCTGCACATGTATCCGGAACGATATATACATTGTCCGAGGTTGACACACGTACTTTGCCATCTGGCACAAAGGTGTTTTGCGTGTATGATCGGAAAATTACATTTGCAGTGGCAATTACCTTATTTAGGTTCAATTCTCCGAATTGTTTTCTAGGAAGAAATGTAAATCCAGACCCTGAATCGACTTCAAATTTTACGGGTTTCCACTCAATATTGATGTTTGCGTAATAGCGCTCAGAGTTGGAATTTTGAAAATTGTTCTGATAAACATCAATTATCCTGCAAACACCGTAATCTTCGTGTTGTATATTTTGAATTTGATCCGAATTGTTGTGCGGTCGTACCATACCGTTCGTCTTCAATGACGTTATACATACTTTACTCACGTGTCCCTTTTTGTTGCAATTTGAACATTTCAACTTATCTCTTTTCGTGCGGCATTCTTTAGCCTGGTGATTGTTCCTCCCGCAGCGAAAACATAATCCGGCAATACCTAAATCTTCATAGTTCGCCTTTTTGCTGTTGACCTGTTGATTGCGACATTTTTAGCACGGAGAAAAGTATCTGCTATTGAGACCTTGCAGCTACAGGGCGATGTGAAATCACACTCGCCTATTTCTGCACGAAGGGTTACAACAAACTCGGCAATTGTTTGTTGGTTATTCTGGTATTTGCTCAAAAAGCGATGCTGTGCCACTAGTATATTCCTTGTCGATGAAAAATGACTTTTCAGCAATTGCATTAAGTCAGCACGGAGAAAAGTATCTGCTATTGAGACCTTGCAGCTACAGGGGGATGTGAAATCACACTCGCCTATTTCTGCACGAAGGGTTACAACAAACTCGGCAATTGTTTCTTGGTCATTCTGGTATTTGATCAAAAAGCGATGCTGTGCCACTAGTATATTCCTTGTCGGTGAAAATGACTTTTCAGCAATTGCATTAAGTCATCATAATCCAGTTCAGCTGGAGTTTTCGGTGCAGCTAATGCTGTGATTATGTTGAACGTACTGATCCCAATTGAATTCAGTAGGAGTTTCAAGCAATAAGCTTTATTAGCGCTAATGCCCTTCATTTCAATGTAATTTTGAAATCTTTGGATGTAATTTTTATACGGCTCCTTTACCGGGTCAAACGGATCGAAATTCGGTACCAAAATAGTGTTTGCCGTATTATTTTGCACTTGCACTTGTGCAGTATTTGATGCCATTCTCATTTGTTCGAGCATCTGCATTTGCATCTGTAGAATTTTCTCGAACTGTTTGGCGTCCATTTTGTTATGCAAAATGTGTATAGACTTTCTCGTAATATTATCTGAAATGTAAATTTCCGTATATTGTTTTTCCTCGTCGCAAATTTATGGTAGCTGGTGGATAATGATAATTGAAGGCTGTGTATTAATTCATCATTTATATTATTTATTTAATATTAATTCAAAGTAGACAAAAGTAGTATTAACACGAGTAATAATAAAAAGAGAATGAAACTATGAAGTCAAATTTGTACATTCACTTGCAATTCACTGCATAAAGTTAACGAGCGTATGAAGTTGACAACTTTTCATAATCAGAGATGTATATAGTGATATGATATAGAGGCTATCGCTAACCTTAATGACAAAACAGCTCCTGGCGTTGATAAGATAAGCAACGAAATGCTTTTAGAGCTACCCTTTACAGGTAAAAGAATTATTCTTTTTATTTTTAATGCCATAATTCGGCTTGAACACTTTCCGGCAGTATGGAAAGTTGCCTTAGTAGAGATGATTCCCAAGCCTGGTAAAGATCCTTCGAAGGTGGAGTCTTATGGGCCTATAAGTTTGTTACCAACTTTGGCGAAACTATTCGAAAAGCTGCTTAAAAACAAGCTCAGTCCGATCCTGAATGACAACAACTGCATCCCAGATCACCAATTTGGTTTTAGAAGTCAACATAGCACAATCGAACAAGCTCACAGACTGGTGCAGGTTATAAGAAAAGCCTTTGAGGAAAAGAAGTACTGCTCCGCGCTTTTTATCGATGTCTCTCAAGCATTCGATAAAATATGGCACGAAGGCCTGTTAATCAAACTAAAACACTATCTACCAGCTAATATTTTAAGCCTGCTAGTAAAATACTTAACTGGCAGACAATTTATGATCAAAGAGGGAAACCAAATAAGTTGTTCCCAACCAATAGGGGCTGGTGTACTTCAAGGGAGTATACTAGGTCAATTTTGTACTTGCTTTACACAGCAGATATGCCAACCAATAGTTTTACACACACTTCGACATTTGCTGATGATACTGCTTTCCTTAGTATTCATAAAGACCCTAGAGAGGCTTCGAATCAACTGCAACAACACGTAACCCAAGTTGAGAAATGGGCAAGGTTATGAGGAATAAAAATAAATGAACAAAAATTTACCCACATAACTTTTACCTTACGCAAAGAAACGTGCCCTCCAATCACTATTAACAACCATTTGGTGCCTCAACGATCCGAGACAAAATATTTTGGTATTCACCTGGATAGCCGCCTCACATGGGAGCCTCATATAGATGCAAAGCTGACGCAAATGAAACTTAAAACTGCACAAATCCACTGGGTAATAGGTAGAAACTCTGTGCTTCATCTGGATTGTAAGCTTCTACTATACAACTCAATTTCAAAATCAATTTGGGGCTACGGTATACAATTATGGGGCACTGCTTCCGCCTCAAACGCCGTCATAATAAAACCCTAAGAATGATAACTGGTGCTCCGTGGTATGTCAAAAACAGCAACATCTGTAAGGATCTAGAAGTTCCACTTGTTAAATGCGAAATCCTGAAATATGTGGATAAGTATTTAAGTAAGCTGGAAACACATCCAAACCCGCTCGCTCGAAGTATCTTGCAACATAGTGGACACTCCCGTCTGAAAAGGAGGGATACTATTGCGCTTAGATGAAGATAACTATTTATATTATGAGAACTTAAATTTTAGTCTGGCACTGGCTGGACTAATATTATTTCCTTAGTCTTAAGATTTGAAAACTTACTGTTAGTTCGCTTAAGCGAAGAATTAATAATAAAAATATGCAAAAAAAAATTGGATACTCTCCATCTATCCACTGATATCTTGGACCTGTCACTTATGAGTGTAATATCTAATACCTCTTCCCATCCATTGAAGGTTTCTGAGCTCTGAAAAATGAATGTTGGTGTGGTACCAGAGTAACATATACTTAATCTATTTGAGTTAGTGAAATTAACGATAGCCTCACCCCGTTCATTAATCTCACTGCTACCCCAGATTCTCAAAGGGATAGTTTCCACTTATAAATTTTCAAATTTTATGGTTTTGTCAGTAACGTAGATAGGAAAATTCGCATGTACTAATTGTATTTTATGTTTAAGTAATGTATTGTTTATCTGTAAAGTTATGTCAGTGGAACCTAAAGACGGTTTTGCTCCATAGGGTTTATGTTCTGGTTTCTGTTACTATTGTAGTAATTATTATTGCCGTTTCTGTAACGTTTATTAGCATTATAATTACCATAATTATTATTCCGGTTTCGGTAACTATTACTATTATTGTAGGTATTACCACGATAATTATTATTATTGTTGTTGCTGCTATTGTTATTATAATTGTTATTGTTATTATTATAATTATTACTCCTGTTATTATTTCTTCTACTGTCATTTCTTCTGTAACTCCTTCGATAAATGATGTTGTTATTATTGTTGTACGTATCAGTAGAAAAGTTGTTATTTCTGTATTTTCTGTAATTATTTCTGTTTGATGTTGTTTGGAACATTATTTGATTTTGTTTCATGATTTTTGATGTTTTAATGGCTATGTCAATGGCTTCGTTAAGAGTTTTACTCTACTGGCATTTATAGTCCTAACAATTTCTTGGCCTTTTAGTCCGTTTTTAAAAGAATTAAAGCAATTATGGCATTGGTTTTACTAATTACTTCTCTATTTTATTCTTCAAGTGAACTTATCTGGATCTTATTTAATTCCTTAGTTAATGCTTCTATGTTATCAGCAAATTTTCTAAAAGTGTCTTACTGAGTAATCTTTGTTAGTTCGTTTAGAATAACATTTGGTAACTTCTTTGTCTTATGAGTCTCTTTTAAAGTTGAAATTAAGGAGTGTATGTCAGAAGGAACTAATACTTGTCCTAATTTGGTCTGCTCTTTATTTGAAATTTTAGTTTTATGTACAAAATTGAAAAATGAAATGTGTTTAGTTAAGGGCAATGTGTCTTTCAGCACCTCGATATTCGCTATGAATGGGTTTAATTCATCTTTTGTACCATTGAATACTGTTAGCAAATTTGAAATTGACGCTAGATCTGTTGTGTTCTAATTTTCTTCAGTCATGGTGGAATTTTTTATTACTCCTCTCGATGCTTAAAATTTTCAATCTGTCCTTGTGATTCTGTAGTATTTCTAATGTTCTTTCTTTCTTTTCTTTAAATTTCAAGGTATGTAGTCGTTTCTGCTGTTCCCTGTGTAGTGGTAACCTTATTCCCTATTATTTTTATAGATTTGTTTTCTTATTCTTGTAGTTTTTATTTTAGCCTGAATAGTTTCATCTGTTTTCTTTGCGTTCGATATAATAGAATCTTCCCGTTCGTATATATATTCCATGGGTCATACCAATTAATTTTATTAAATAGTTCATGTATGCATAATATATAAGTTTTATAATTATTACATATATATATATATATATATATATATATATATATATATATATATATATATATATTTATTTATATATATATATATATATATATATATATTTATATATATATATATATATATATATATATATATATATATTTATATACATTTTCTTAAGTTCTATTCAAAATACTTCATTTGGCCAATTCACAAGCTCTGTCGTATGGCTTATCGTTTAAAAAAATACGATTTTAGTAAATTCACTTGTGAGTAGAGAAATCTTTGGTATCGTTACTTTATTGTATGACAAATACAGAACGGAAAACGTCAGTTTAATGTGTTTAATTCACTCTGAACAAACTTTTTAGAAACGTTAACGCACATGAATATTTTTTGCGCGTAAAAAATAAAAAAACTAAGAAATCTTCTTCCACGTTTAAAGAATTTGTTTCAATTTGATTATATTTAAAATATAAATAAACTTTTAAGCTTTTTACTTTTATATGTTCTTCTTCAACTAAAGTTGGCATTCATATAATTTGATAGCATTACACCAAACCGGGAGTGGGAGTTTTAATTTGAGGTGAATTGATTATAAATATTAAATAATAAGCAATTTTATGTAATATACTAAAAAACCTAATTTGAATTTAATAAAGAACTTATTAATCATAAAAAAATAATAATATGGTGCAATTCATCACATACTAAAAAGATTTTATAAAAATTATTACACAAGTGAAACATTTCCAGGTCTGAAATAAATACAACATATTCAAAACATATGAAAAACAATCGTAAAATTTAAACACACTTTTGTATGAAAATTACCAACAACAAAAATACGATATTGTATATTTATATAATTAGACGACGCATACGACGATAACATGAGCTTGTAATGTAAATAAATGTTCAAAACGTTTTGTTAAACTTTGTTGTTTGTAAATAGTACTAGTCTTTCTTTTAATCTATTATTCAAAAACTTCTTATACATTTTATGAAGTTTATTATAATTATTAAAATAATTATTGCAAAACTAATATTATGTATATTACTGTCGTCAGGCTGACGTTTATTTTGTTGGTGCTGTCGTTGTTGTTGGAGATTATTATCTCATCGTTCTTTGATTCCCGACTTTCCATTTTACCTTAGTGGTTTGATGGTTTTGTTCTTTATTCTTGGCGTTGCACAGTGGGGCCAAATGCAAAAAAAAATGGTAATAAATCTGTGTCTTCGAAAGTATTTGTCTAATTATGAAATAATGTATGAAGCAGTCGTAGAGGAGGACCTATGGCTTTAAAAAATAAAATTTTGAACTACCCTGTATATACACGTTGAGGTACAGGGTGCCAAAGTTGACCTCCTCGGGCTTGCAAAACATTTCTATGCTCATAACTGTTGCAAATATCAACCGATTTCAATGATTTTTAGATTTATTTGATGAAAATTAAAATAAATCATATTCACTCTTACTTGTTACCTGCTACAGTTTAAAAGATATTTGGGTTTGAAATTTAAAATTATTGTTTTTGTCCTTGACTTTATTTGGTTTTTTGCAAATGTCTGCAATTGTGGTTATGCTAAAAATATTTTCGTATTTTAAAAAAAAATTCGTTTAATTATCTTTATTCGTCGTGAAAAATATTCAAAGTCAAAATTTTCAAGGTTATTCCAAAAATCGCATAATTTTGGCAAAAATTGAGTACAATTGATTTTTTTGCAAATATTTGTGAAAATTATTATTTCTTTCTTTACATTTTTTGAAAAAGCAGGCTTCAAGAATTATTAGTAGAATATTTTTGAAAGGATTTTTTGTTTTATAAAAAAAATAAATTTTTTTTTTTTTAATTTTAAAAATATTTTTTTCTGGAAGATTGAAGAAAAAGCTATCGAAACTTTCTGGGACATATTTTTTTAAAAGCAAAAAGTAATAAACTACATACATGAGAAAAAACACCTATTTGCCGAAAACGTCAAGTTTTGAACCCCTCTAGTTTAGAGAGTTCTTGACCGATCGTGTTAAAAAATTGTGTCTAAGCTACTATATGCAAAAACTTACTTTAGTCCAAATTTCTCTCCAATCGAAAGACATCGGTCTTAAAAGTTGGGTCACTTGACATGAAATCCCCCATATATAAAAATCAGAAATCCAAAACTTTTATATCAATAATAAAATAATAATTTAGAGGAAAATTTTATAAACTTTACGTACATATGTACGTATGTATATATGTATTTTTGTATGTATTTAGGCGATGAAAATTGTGTGATATCTACATAATGTGCTACTATGTATATACACACCCTACAAAATAATGAACTTTTAACAAATTTGACGCAAGATAGCTAGGGTAGTTAATATGGTATTAAATAACTAATAATATACAAATTTTATATATCATTGAAAAGGTAAATAGATGGAGATATCATATTTTTTACCTTTCAAAAAAAATAAGGGGTCAGATTAAAAAATCGCTAAAAAATTATATTTACAGTTTTTTTTGTGAAAATTTTTTTTCTTCGAAAATTTATAAAATATTATTGATTTATGATAATGTAATGGATTTTAAACCTTTAAAATAGTGTTATGTTATTTATTATATAAACAAAAAACAAAAAGAATTAAGTAAGCTTTCAGATATTTTCTGAGCTATTATATAACAAAAGACACGCTTATTTAATTCAACAATAACATAAAGAAATTCAATCGATAAGAAAATATTTGTGTTGTTTACGAAGAATGTAAGTTGACCTTTTATTAATGTAACAAATAATACTAAAAACCGTTTAATTATATAACACGCATCTTAAAATTTGCCTATGTTAATAACATTTACCCTCGTGACCCCATTTTCGAGCAGGCGCACAGTGGGAGAAATGGCCAATCTAGTGGCGCTTTAATTATATCTTTTAAATTACTGATCTGATTTAATAGAAATGTTCAGTGAAGTTATAGCCAAGGACATGCCGCTGCAGTACAGTGTGCGCCATTAATGCTGTATCATTCATCATCGACAATTAATATATTAATAGTAGTATGTATGTTTATAAATTTGTATTACATTCGACTTTTAAACTTTTTTTAAGCAAAATTGTATTTTTGGCATTATATATTATATTTATTTATTTTTTTGAATTTTACCCTACACTCAGCATGCACCAATAATAGTACTTAAAACCAAAAATTAATGCAAATTTATAAGAAGTAAAATAGGAATAATGTGACAATGCTGAATTCTACTATAATGATTTTTTCTGTAATTATCATTTTTTTCTTTTTTAATTTAAAATGTGTATATTTTTTAATTTTTTTATTGATTTACTGTGGTCTATGCAAGAATTTGCTAACTTCGCGTTGCTTTTTTAATAACTTAAAAAAACGAATTTTAAGTATAGTATTTTTTTAAATAAATCATTTGTGTTTATTTTTGTAATTTTATTATTTTTCTAATTAAAAAAAATAAAGTAATAAACTCTTGATGTAAATTATGAAATATTTTTAAATAAAAAGATCCTACTTTATATTAGCTCATGTTCTAAAAGAAACTATTTGGAAAATTATTCTAAGTCAGAGCTTTCCGAAATGTGGGTTACTGGTAACTCATACTCATTTAAAAGAAGTTGCTTGACCTCATCATCTATTTCAATATGTTTTTTTGAGTACCTTGAGGTACTTTTAGATTTAGATGTGATGAAGGGGTCTGAAGAAACCAACAATGCATGTATTAAGTCCTCCATAGTGTGTAGTCTTAAGGTTTTTCGTGTGTGGTTAAGCCTATAGCTACGGAAATCTTTATTTCTTGCCTCAAGTGCCTCTTCTGACATTATTCCTATTGGCAAGGAAACGTTTTCAATGATATCCGCACCATGCAATAAAATTTTATGGACGGATGCAGGCATGTAGAAACAGGGGTATTCACTTACAAATATATTTGCAGTTTCCCTAGCATATATGCGAAAAGCGTCTGTGTTCACTGTATACCCACACGCAATTGTTCGCAAAATTATTCCAAATCTTTTAATAAATTCCATTTGTACGCCAGTTACTGTAGAGGCCAAAATCGGTTGCTTAAAAAATATTCTGGCAGTATTTCCCGTGTTTGTGTTCCCTGAGCCGGTCATTGGAATGTCCACCAGGATGTCCATTTGTTTCCTCAGTTCTAGTTAAATTTTTGTTTATGTTTCTTGAACGATTTCTTTATTTTTTTCACGAACTTGCCAGGTATTTATTGGTAGTCTGTAGGCGATATGAATTATACACTCAAAGCAACGAATCCAGGCATGGAGTGTGGATAATCCATACTCGTACAAATGTTTTTGTGGTTGTCTTAACTGAATTATATTCAGATTGTTAAACAAATTCCGCAAGCCTGTGGTGATGACTCCGCTATGGTGTTAAAAACTTTTCCGTCAATCATTGTCAAATGGAATTCATGTTGTATTTTAAAATGATTTAATGCTGTAGGTAAAATTTGAGAAATTTGCCTCTTAACATTATCAACCTCATCTCGAACTAAGTCTGCTGACTCTTTTTCAAAAATTAGTTTAATAGGTCTGCAAAACCTAGTTGAAGAAGGCCGATTATTTTCCCATAGTATTGAAGATCCATTTTTTATTAGCAACGGTACAATACATACAGCAAATAAATGCTGATCAATAGTTCCAGTTTCGGGAATATTAAAGCATTGCCTGTAAGTAGCGTGACCACTGCTTCCATCACAACCCCATTTATAAACAACTTTTATGCAATCGTTGTTTTTGCATTCAATTTCGAGGTCCTCAAATGCTGCTGGAAACCCCTGTAATATACGTCCAACAGTATGGTTAATAAGAGACTGTAAATTTACTTTTGCTGAACGTTCAGTTAAGCGTATGTTTTTGGGGTAGCACTCTTTTTTAGTTTTAGCTAAAACATCGTAGCTTGGATAAATGTTACAATTTCGCTCTTTGGCACCAGATAGCATTAACTTACATATATGTATGTATTTTTTGATAGTCTCCATCTATATATAGAGCCAAAGCTTCCTCAGGTGTATATGGAATAGGTGCTTTTGGCTCAGCATTTACAACTTTAAGCATTTTTGAAGCTATTATCGGTTCTGAGCTCAATTTCGAAACAACTTGTGATGCATTCCTTTTTCCAGATTTGAAAAGACTAATTCGCGTTGCTAACATTAACTCTTTTGTTGGCGTCTTATCAACAATAGAAGAAACCTTTTTTATTTGAGTTTTAGTTGAGCACTCTGAAAAATTTTTTACGACTACCAATAGCTGGCTCTGGAAAAAATAAGATCTCGTTCTAACCATTCTTTAATTATTGACGAATTTGTTTACACTGCTCTTCGTCATATTTTGATGAATCAATAACATTAGAAAAAACATGATTTTACACCGCCAAAAACTTTTTTGCTAGTACTGGTTGAGAGTGCCAAATTAAAAAAAGAGTGTGTTTAGACTCTGACATTGCATCTAAAAAACGTAAAAAATCATAAAGTTGCAAAAAGCTGCAGCTGATTTTTCAAATGGACATAGAAAACAGAACATAGAAACAAATAAACCAAACATTGGAGCGGAATTTGTCGAATACTCCCAACTTTTATTCCACAGAAGTTTAAGTTACATATAATAAAACACTATTTTACACAGGTCACTTGTGTACCACATTTAAGAACAAAAACATATAAGCACAACTCACAAACATATTTTTTTATTTAATACATACCTAATAATTTCAATTTAAGCACTAATTCAAAAAAATATATAAAGTAATGGTTTTGTTGTGTAAACAAACTTTAAACTTTAAAAAAGCGCAAAAAGTATTTATGCACTTGCTAAAACATATGTCATGTTTAAAAGATCACAGGTGCACGAATATCGAGAGCAAAAAAAAAAAAACCAAAAATCCGTTGGTTTCTTAGTTACCAAAAAATAAAAAAAAATTCTAAAATTTAAAATTTCCTTAAAGCGTCACTAGATTGGCCATTTCTCCCACTGTGGGGCGGTAAATAACTTAATTAAAACTAAAACCTCAAAAGATTAGTTATTTTAATTTTGAACAAATTTTTCAAAAACTGGCTTGCGTTTTTTTCTCGGCCGATAAATTTGAAATTTCGTTGAAAAATTCTATATTTTCGATCAATGCCTGGCGTAGGGTGCACGTCTAAATCCTTTCAAAAATACACTACTAATATATTTTGAAGCCTGCTTTTTCAAAAAATGTAAAGAAAGAAATAATTATTTTCACAGATATTTGCAAAAAAAGTTAATCAATTGTGCTCAATTTTTTTCAAAATTATGCCATTTTTAAAATAACTTTGAAAATTTTGATTTTGAATATTTTTCACGGCTAGAAGATTAAAGATATTTAAATAATTTTTTTTTCGTATAGGCTTAACAAACTTTTTAAAAATACAAAAATATTTTTAGCATAACTACAATTGCAGACATTTGCAAAAAACCAAATAAAGTCAAGGTCAAAAACAACAATTTTAAATTTCAAACTGTAACAGGTAACAAGTAAGAGTTGATATGTTTTCTTTTCAGATTTTTATTTTCATCAAATAAATCTAAAAATCATTGAACTCGGTTGATGTTTGCAAAAGTTATGAGCATAGAAATGTTTTGCAAACCCGAGGAGGTCAACTTTGGCACCTATACCTCAACGTATGTATGTATGTATATACAGGGTAGTTCAAAATTTTATTCTCTAAAACCTTCGGTCCTCCTCTACGACTTCTTCATACATTATTTTATAATTGGACAAATACTTTCGAAGATACAGATTTATTACCATTTTTTTTTGCATTTGGCCTGTTACGCGAGTGACGTGTTACGCGAGTGTTAATAAGAGCGAATATTTGTAATAGGTGGCAAAAAATTGTTATTATATACATACATATTGTATACATAAGTGAAAAAAAAAATAAAACAAACTTAATAAAAATAAGCAAACGGTAAATGAGTTACAGTAATCGTCGTGACAGCGGGCCTATTAGCAGAAATGCTTATATTGTGTTAAGCTCAACAAGCGTGAGCAATGAAAACATTAGATACCCTGAATACAATAAAAACTATTTGAGTGAGAAACCAAAAATAAATACAAACAATTTAAGTGCAAGTGCACCAAATTTAAATAAGTATTTTGAACAAGGAACAAATTTAGCCCAATCTCTTTTTAAAAATTATAAAAAAAATAGCGAGGTACCATCCTCATCGCGGTCTTCCTTATTGAATTTAGAAATTGAACCTACAGTTGCTAAAGACGGTCACAGTCCACTTTCTTCACAAGTTCCAAAGGTCCAGGTAGGAATGGACCGTTATATAACAGTTCTTAAGAGGGGAAGAAGCCCCAAATCGGCAGAGGTTACAAACGCAGCAAAAATTTTGAAAGATGAAGAAAAGCCGACCTCATCGCAAAATCGTTTTGCCATTTTGCAGGAGGAAAATGATGCCCCATTACCCGAAAGAAAGTCATTTAAGCCTCCCCCAATATATTTGAAAGAAAAAAACTCAAATGACCTCATAAAGTTTTAAGTTGAGTTAATATGCGAAAAAAACTTTTATGTTTCGAACATAAAGCGTGGTAGCATTTTTGAAACTAAAATTCAAATGAATCACGAAAACGCTTACCGTACTACGGTTTCCGAACTTAAAAAACATAAAAAAGCTTCTACACCTACCAACTTAAGAACGCAAAAGGTCTACAGGTTGTTATCAAAGGTATTGATTCAAATGTTGACCCAGAGGAGATTAAGGCCAGTTTGTGCAGCAACGGCTTTAAAGCCAAGTTTGCATCAAACATTAGAAACAGAGAAAGGTATCCCCAACCAATATTCCGAGTGGAGCTTGAGCCTGGTGATGTAAATTTAAAAAAGAATGAGACTCACCCTATCGTTGATCTAAAATATATTTTGCACCGTAGAGTTGTAGTTGAAGCGTCACATAAGCGATCTAGGCCCGTACAGGGCTTAAACTGCCAGGAATATGGTCACACCAAGGCTTATTGCAAGTTGCCTTCTGTTTGCGTTGTGTGTGGTGACCTGCATGCTACGACTAAGTGCGAAAAGCCAAAAGATGATCCTCGGGTAAAGAAATGCAGCAATTGCGGAGGAAACCACACGGCCAACTATAGAGATTGTCCCGTTTTTGATTCAGTCAAACGCTTATATAAGCCGAAAGTGGTTCCTGCCCCAGCCATTAAATATACCAACTACAAACATGCCTCCATTAGCACAACCAACTACAAGTCAAGTTTCCCATGCCAACGCATTAAAGTCTAACCAGCCCAATGCATGTAAGCCTACCCAGCCTACAGCACAACAAGAGATGCCAACAAATGAACCAACCGAGTCCAGTTTTAGCCGCCTCGAAGCTGTAATTGACAATAAAATTAAACAATTTATGCAGTTCATGACGCAAATGGCTGGCATGTTGCAAGAAATGCAGTCTGCTCTTCTGCAGGCCATGCTTTAAAGACCATGAACTGCCTCAGGGTTTGTTTCTGGAACGCTAACGGCATCCGCCAACACAAAAACGAACTCGAATATTTTTTAATAAACCAAAAAATTGATGTCATGTTGATTTCTGAGACGCATATGACATCTAGAAGTAATTTCAAAATTAGAGGCTATTTTTTTTACGATTCAAAGGATCCCAGAAATAGATCATGTGGTGGCTCGGCTATAATAATAAAATCGAGAATCAAACATCAATGGATGGGTGGTCTCTCCGAATGTTATATGCAAGCAACAAACATTTGCGTTGATGAATTTTTCCATGGCTTAGTTATTTCGTCAGTGTATTGTCCACCCAGGTTCTCCATAACAAAGGATCAGTTCAACAGTTTTTAGAAATCTTTGGGTCCCCGCTTCATAGCTGCTGGAGACTATAACGCTAAGCATACGTACTGGGGCTCTCGCCTAATAAGTCCCAGGGGTCGTGTTTTGTTTGATTCCGTATCTGAAATGGGACTTAACGTTATTCCATCTGGACAACCGACATATTGGCCAACTGATCACAATAAAATTCCACACGTTATCGATTTTGGAGTAACAAAAGGTATATCCCAGAAACTTACCGAAGCTCAAGCCTCGTTGGATTTATCTCCAGACCACTCTCCTACTATAATCACTATTTTTAGTACTCATCAAATACCAACTAATGTTAATTGGTTAAAATACAAAAAATTTGTCAGCACCCACTGCTCGGAAAACCAGCCGCTAAAAACTCCCGAAGGCATCGATGATTGTCTGAGCAGCCTTAATGAGAACATAAAAAAAGCCGTTGATCATGCTTCTTCCTACTATCGTCAGACAAAATACAACAAAATTTTTTCAGCCGATGTGCAACAGCTTTTATCTGAAAAAAGAAGAGCCCGAAGAGAATGGCAAAAGCACAGATCACCCCATCTTAAAGCCAAGTTGAAGGAATGTACAAACCAACTGAAAAATTTGCTAGAAGTTCACCGATTGGCATCTCTTAAGGAACACCTCGAAGGTCTAGACTCGACTCCTTAGACTAATTATTCACTATGGCGATCAGCCAAATATCTTAAAAGACCCGTTATCGCGAAACCACCACTACGTAATCTGAGAGGATCCTGGGCAAGAAGTGATGAAGAAAAATGTGACCTGCTCGCAAGGCATTTAACAAATGTCTTCACTCCAAATACATGCACTGACATGAGTAAATTACCGCCTGTTGTTGCTAGATGTCCTTTGGAAATACGTTTTCAGTTGTCAGATGTCGTAGAGGCTATTAATAATTTAAATGCTAAAAAAGCTCCTGGCTTTGATGAAATCAGCCACAAAATGCTTTTGGAGCTGCCTTGAACAGCAAAAAGAATAATTCTTTTTGTTTTTAACGCCATATTACGGCTCGAACATTTCCCACCAGTATGGAAAGTTGCCTTGGTAAAGATGATCCCTAAGCCGGGAAAAGATCCTTCGAAGGAGGAGTCTTACAGGCCTATAAGTCTGTTACCAACTATGTCCAAATTGTTTGAGAAATTGCTTGAAAACAAGTTGACTCCGATCCTGAGTGAAAACAACTGCATTCCAGATCACCAATTTGGATTTAGAAATCAACACAGTACCATCGAACAAACCCACAGATTGGTACAGGTTATATGAAAAGCCTTTGAGGAAAAGAAATACTGCTCCGCGCTATTTATAGATGTCTCTCAAGCGTTCGACAAAGTATGGCATGAAGGCCTGTTAAACAAATTAAAGCTCAACCTTCCATCTAATATTTTTAACCTATTAGAAAAATACATAACCGGCCGACAATTTATGATCAAAGAGGGAAACCAAATAAGTTCTTCTCAACCAATAGGGGCTGGTGTACCTCAAGGGAGTATACTAGGTCCAATTCTGTACTTGCTTTACACAGCAGATATGCCCACAAACAATCTTACTCATACGTCGACATTTGCTGATGATACCGCCTTTCCAAGTATTCATAAAGACCCTAAAGAAGCCTCAAAACAACTTCAACATCACGTAACCCAAGTAATAAAATGGGCAAAGTTGTGGGGAATTAAAATAAATGAACAAAAATGCACCCACGTTACTTTTACGTTACGCAAGGAAACGTGCCCCCCAATTCTTATTAACAGCCATACGGTGCCTCAACGAATTGAGACGAAATATCTTGGCATTCACCTGGATCGCCGCCTCACATGGAAGCCTCATATAGATGCAAAGCTGACACAGATGAAACTTAAAACGGCCCAAATCCACTGGCTAATCGGTAGAAACTCTGTGCTACGTCTTGATTGCAAACTTTTACTATACAACTCAGTTTTGAAACCAATTTGGTGCTACGGGATACAATTATGGGGCACTGCTTCCGCCTCCAACATTGAAAAAATTCAACGCCGTCAAAATAAAATCCTAAGAATGATAACTAGTGCTCCTTGGTACGTTAAAAACAGCAACATCCACAAAGATCTACAAGTTCCACTAGTAAAATGCGAAATCCTGAACTATGTGGACAAGTATTTAAACAAGCTGGAAGCACATCCAAATCCGCTCGCTCGAAACATTTTGCAACATAGTGGACACACTCGTCTAAAAAGAAGGGATACTATTGCACTTAGATGAAACTACTGAATTAATTAATTTTATTATGAGAACTTAAATTTTAGTCTGGCACTGGCTGGTCTAATAAAAATAAATAGTTTTAAGATTTGAATACTAATTGTTAGTTCGCCAAAGGCGAAGATCCAATAATAAAAAATATGAAAAAAAAAGAAATTTGAATACTCAACTAATGGCATTGAGAAGGTTTTTGCAGATTGTTTACCAGAGACATATGAAGCTCCTGAACTATCCAGTTTATTTCCACTGCTAAAGAAAATTAAACTTAACTATCAATCACCAACCATCCAATATTTTTAATTAAACTCTATAGATGTACGTTTAAGGAGTAATGAAGCCCCTAATCTAACAAAATCCCAAAAAAAAAAAACAAGTTGAAAAACTCTTAAATTTTTGAACATATATCAGAGCCAATTAAAGGCGTAGAACACATCATCAATACAGGAGACCACGCGCCTATAGCAACTGTGCGATATCGTCTTTCGCCTGCTATGAAAAATAAATTATGTAAGGAACTTGATAATATATTGGCGGAAAAAGTTATTGAAGAAACTGAATCCCCATGGGCATTTCCAGTGGTTCTTATACCTAAAAAAGATGAACGTACAAGGCTTTGTGTAGACTACCGGCGTCTCAATGCAATAACAGTGACGGATACTTACCCGCTGCCAAGAATAAACGACGTTTTACACGCTGCAAAAACTTCACCTTTTATGACAACTTTAGATTTAAAGGCAGGGTATTGGCAAATCAAGGTCGCCAATAATGATAAACCAAAAACGGCCTTTACTACACCTTGCGGAATTTTTGTTTTTAATCGTATACATTGTGTTGTGCTCCACAAGTGTTAGCAATGAGAACATAAGAGACCCTGAATTTAATAAAAATTATTTAAATGCAAGACCAAAAATAATTACAAACAATCTTGGTTGAAGTGCGCCTAATTTAAATAAATGTACTGAACAAGGGACTAATTTAGCCCAATCTCTATTTAATAATTATAAAAAAATTCTGAGGTACCATCTTTGTGGCGGTCACCATTATTAAAATTCTGGAATTGAACCTGCAGCTGCTTAAGCCGCATCAAGCTTAATTTCTGCACCGGCACCTAAGATTCAGGTAGGGATGGACCGCTAAGTGACAGCTCTTAAAAGGGGGAAGAAGCCCTAGATCGCCAGAAGCATTTTAACCTGCAAAAATTTTAAAAGGCGATGAAAGGTCAACCTCATCGCAAAATCGTTTTGCAATTTTGCAAAAGGATAATGAGGCCCCCGATAGTGAAAGAAAGTCCTTTAAGCCACCTCCCATTTATTTGAGGGAAAAAAACTCAAATGATCTCGGCAAGTTTTTAGTCGGTTTGATTGGGGAAAATAACTTTTATGTTTCAAACGTTAAACACGGTAACATATTTGAGACAAAAATTCAAGTGAACCATGAAAATGCCTACCGCGCTACGGTTTCGGAGCTCGAAAAACTCAGCAAAAACTTCTATACCTACCATTTCAAGACCGCAGAAGGCCTTCAGGAAGTTATTAAAGGCATTGATTCTAATGTTGACCCAGAAGAGATCAAGACCAGTTTGTTAAGCAAAGGGTTTATGGTTAGGACGGTATCTAATATGAGAAACAGGGAAAAACACCCCCAACCATTATTCCGAGTGGAGCTTGAGCCTGGTGATGTCAAATTGAAAAAAAGTGAAACTCACCCCATCTATGATTTAAAATATATTATGCACCGACGAGTTACTGTGGAAGTGCCACATAAGCAATCTGGGCCCGTACAGTGCTTAAATTGCCACACTAAAGCTTTTTGTAAGTTGCCTTCTGTTTGTGTTGTGTGTGGGGATCTGCAAGATACGACCAAGTGCGACAAGCCAAAAGATGATCCTAGGATGAAGAAATGCAGGGGAAACCACACTGCCAACTATAGAGGTTGTCCTGTTTTTAATTCAGTTAAGCGCTCAACTAAGCCGAAAATAGTTCCTGCCCCTCCCCAGCCTTTAAATATACCAACTACAAATATGCCTCCATTGGCACAACAAACTACAAATCAAGTTTCTTACGCCGCCGTATTAAAGTCTAACCAGCCTTGTTCACGTAAGTCTACCCAGCCTACAACACAACAAGAAGTGCCAACAAGCGAACCAACCGGGCCCAATTTTAACCGCCTGGAAGCCATAATTGACAATATGGTCAAACAATTTACGCAGATTATGACGCAAATGGCATGATGCAAGGGATGCAAAAAATGCAGTCTGCTCTTCTGCAGGCTATGCTTAAAAGGCCATAAACTGCCTCAGGGTTTGTTCCTCGAGTAGTTTTTGATCAACCAAAAAATCGATGTTATGTTGATTTCTGAGACTCATATGACATCTAGAAGCACTTTTAAAATTAGTGGCTATTCTTTTTACGATTCAAAGGATCCTAGGGATAGATCATGTGGTGGCTCGGCTATTCTAATCAAATCAAGAATTAAACACCAATGGTTGGGCGCCTCTCGGAATGTTATATCCAAGCTACGAACGTCTGCATTAATGAATTTTTTCATAACCTTGTTATTTCATCAGTTTACTGTCCACCCAGATTCTCCATAACGAAGGATCAGTACAACAGTTTCTACAAATCCTTAGGTCCCCGCTTCATTACTGCTGGAGACTATAAAGCTAAGCAGACATACTGGGGCTCCCGCCTAATTAGTCCCAGAGGTCGTATCTTGTATGATTCCGTATCTGAAATGGGTCTTTGTGTTATTTCTACCGGACAACCAACCTATTGGCCAACCGACCACAATGAAATTCCAGACGTAATAGATTTTGGCGTAGCAAAAGGTATATCCCCGGACCTTATTGAGGCTGTAGCCTCCTTGGATTTATTTTCTGACCACTCACCCATAATAATTACTGTATGCAGTCTTCACCAAATAGCAACTAGTTATTTTTTCTTATCTAAAAGAATAAATTGGTTAAAATATAAAAAAATATATTAGTGCCCACTGCTCGGAAAACCAACCGCTTAAAACTCCGGGAGACATATATGATAGTCTAAGCGTCCTAAATGAACACATTAAAAAAGCCGTTGAACGTGCGTCTTCTACTTATCGTCAGGCCAGGTACAGCAAAGCTTTTTCTGACCACGTGGAAAAACTTGTATCTAAAAAAAGGAGAGCCCGAAGATAATGGCAAAAGCATAGATCGCTCCAACTTAAAACTAAGCTGAAAGAATGTACTAACCAATTAAAAAGCTTGCTGGAGGTTCACAGAATGGCTTCATTTAAAGAGTACCTCGAAGGTCTAGACGCGACTCCTCAGACAAATTATTCCCTATGGCGATCAGCCAGACGTCTTAAAAGACCCGTTATCGCAAAACCACCACTGCGTAATCTGAGAGGATCCTGGGCTAGAAATGACGAAGAAAGATGTGATCTGTTCGCAAATCATTTCAAAAACGTGTTCACTCCCAATACTTGCACAGACGTGAAGGAATTTCCGCCAGTTGTTGCTAGACGTCCTTTAGAAATACGTTTTCGATTTACAAATGTTGTAGAGGCTATTGCTAACCCAAATGGTAAAAAAGCTCCTGGCGTTGATAATATAAGCAACAAAATGCTCTTAGAGCTACCCTTTACGGCAAAAAGAATAATTCTTTTTATTTTTAACGCAATAATTCGGCTTGAACATGTCCCGCCTATATGGAAAATTGCCTTAGTAAATATGATTCCTAAGAAAAATTGCTTAAGAACAAGCTGACTCCGACCCTGAATGATACAACTGCATTCCAGATCAACAATTTGGCTTTAGAAGTGGTGCAGGTTATAAGAAAAACCTTTGAGGAAAAGAAGAACTGCTCCACGTTTTTCATTGATGTCTCTCAAGCTTTCGATAAAGTATGGCACGAAGTCCTGTTAAACAAACTAAAGCTATACCTTCCAGCTAATATTTTCAACCTATTAGAAAAATACATAACCGGTCGACAATTTTTGATCAAAGAGGGAAACAAAATAAGTTCTTCTCAACCAATAGGGGCTGGCGTACCTCAAGGGAGTATATTAGGTCCAGTTCTGTACTTGCTTTACATAGCAGATATGCCAACCAGTAGTTTTACACACAGCTGCTGATGATACTGCTTTCCTTACTATTCATAAAGACCCTAAAGAGGCTTCGAACCAACTGCAGCAACACGTAATCTAAGTTGAAAAATGGGCAAAGTTATGGGGAATAAAAATAAATGAACAATGTACCCACGTAACTTTTACTTTACGCAAAGAAACGTGCTCCCCAATCACTATTAACAACCGAGACAAAATATCTTGGTGTTCACCTAGATCGCTGCCTCACATGGAAGCCTCATATATATGCGAAGCTGACTCAAATGAAACTTAAAGCTGCTTAAATCCACTGGCTAATTGGTAGAAACTCTGTGCTACGTCTGGATTGTAAACTTCTACTCTACAACTCGATTTTAAAACCAATTTGGTGCCACGGTATACAATTATGGGGTACTGCTTCCTCCTCTAACATAGAAGAAATACAACGTCGTGAAAACAAAATTCTGAGAATGATAACTGGTGCTCCTTGGTATATTAAAAACAGCAACATCCACAAGGATCTAGAATTTCCACTAGTAAAAAGCGAAATCCTTAACTATGTGGACAAGTATTTAAATAAGTTGGAAACACATCCAAATCCGCTTGCCCGAAGCATCATAAAACATAGTGGGCACACCCGCCTAAAGAGAAGGGATACTATTGCTCTTAGATGAAACTTTTAAAATTAGTTATCCTTATTGTGAGAACTTAAATTTTAGTCTGGTACTGACTGGACTAGTATTAATTACTTAGTTTTAAGATTTGAATACTTATTGTTAGTTCGCTTAAGCGAAGATTTAATAATAAAATATATGAAAAAAAAAATAATCGTATGCCTTTTAGTTTAAAAAACGCACCGGCAACGTTTCAGAGCAATATCGATAAATTCCGATTAAGTTTACCTAACGTCCTTCTATTGGCGTAGCTGGTCGATATAATTATTTGTTCAAAAGATTTTAAATCACATGTAAATGATCTTAAGCAAACATTTACGAAACTGAAAATGCTTGGTTTTCATTTGAACAGAGATAAATGTTTTATTTGTAAGCCAGAGGTCAAGTATTTGGGTCACATTTTAACAAAGGGAGGTCTTTAAATAGATCCCGAGAAAACGATAGTGTTTAATTCAGCTGATACTGAATTCGGTTAAACTAGTTTGTTTAACCTAATATTATTTTAACCTATTCTACAAGGCGATGAGCCGAGTAGCGTTTGGGGAATTGTTCAGGCAGTAACACCAGGACAATTAGATTTAGTAACTCAAGCCCTTGGAACTTGGTTACTGATGGCGAGGAGAAAGTAATAACACGCTTTAGTTTGCTTCTTAAAAACCTTCTCACTTTTTTATTTAAATTGTGTGGCTTATATACTATTAATTAATTATTAAAGTTAAAAACAAAGAACAATTTAAAATGCTGAGTAATTTCAACCTTAAAATAAGTATCAAATTACCTAAAAAATGTTGACTTAATAAAGTTAATAAATTCTAAAAGAAAAAATAAAGTTAATAAACTCTAAGAACATTGTATCTTGCTGACCAGGCATTTATGTCGTTATGTGGGTCATTGCATGCAATGATCACTTCTGCTTGTTCAGCAGAAGGGTGCAAAGAACTCTAGCAAACAAACAAGAACTAAATAATTTAAGTTAACGTAAGTCAGCAAAATACAATGTGATGAGAAATATTTAATACAATAAAATGTTAAAATAATAAAAAAAAAATAATTGTGATTATATGAACATGCACCCCCCGTTGACGCTACGCTCAACTAGCATTTATCTTCAAACTTGGATTGTAAATTTCTGTCGAGGGGCGGGCGACGGAGCTTGAATGTTGTTAGATGATTGTGAGCTGCAAGTAGATGATTGAGGAAGTTCTGGGAGTTGGGTAGGATTTGACCGTTTGCGTAACCAAGCTCTAATTAGGAGGTAGATGATGGATATTGCACTGATGATTAACGCGGAGTATGCAATGGTGGTGTTGTGTTTTGAAGATGGGTGAAATTGCATGTTGGACGTGTTCAGGGCTTCTAGTTTCTGTTGTGCAGCTGTCAATTTGATGAGTTGTTGTCAGCGTTGCCAGGATATTTAGCAAAAAGTTACGTTTTATTGATTTAAAAGTTACATTTTTTTCATAAAAAGTTACATACGAGTATAAGAAAAGAAGTTAAATCATAAGAGCTTTGATTTTAGACAACAGATTTAAAAAAAATGCATTGAATCAGATAATTTACTTTAAAAAATGTTTTTAAATCTAAAGTGCCTTTTCCCTTTATGCACTAAACATACATACTTGTTTCGTTTTTAAATGTTTGTTTTTACAAATATAAGTGGGGTCTCTTCTCAAAACTTGCCTCATTATTGAAAGATTATCAAAAGTTTACTGTATTGGGTGCAAGAAAAGATCGGAGAAGTGCTAGCAAACGTGCCGCGATGCGTCGAAAAAGGGCTACTTTAATTTTTAACCTGTACAGCTATACTTTATTTTTATGTAAGGTCATATTATAACTGCCAACAAATATGGTAAATGTGCAGGCTTACAAAGTACACTTAAAAAACTACTTTAACGAGCAATTATCGAAAAAAAAACATTGCGCATTTAGGTAAAAGTGCAGATAACGTTGATGTATCTATGTTAATAATTTTAGAATGCTAGAAGTTGAGGGCTCTTATCTTAAAAATGCTGGTACAAAAATCCAACTTAAAAATGGAATTTGAATGGGCTTTCAAGGAATAGTTATACAAATAAACAAATTTGTGTAGATAAGTCAAAATTGAACCTATAGATAAAGCAGCTGAATCAAAACGACTGAAACAGAAAATTTTTTGTATATCGCTCTTTTACTATCCTAAGTAATCGTTGCCTTTTTATATAATTTAAAATTATTTTTTTTTACCAAAAAGGTGAATAAAATGGTCACACCCGTCCCAATGAAGTTCCCTACTTCAGGTTGCTCTATGCCAAAAACTACTTTTATATAATTTGGTAATGTCCTTATAATCAATAATGTACATAAAAATATCTTTAAAATATCTCCCACACCAAAAATTTAACCTTATTGTACGACTAGTACAAAAAGTTACGAAAAGTAGGACAAAACCGTTAAAATTATACATGTTACGTAGAGGGTCAAAAAGTTACATAAAATGTAACAAATGTAACCAAATGGCAACGCTGGTTGTTGTGCGATTTGGTCTGGGCTTGGTAAAGCGGTAGTGTCATTGATATGGTTAATTCTAGGCGTGTATTGATCGGATAATTCTGAAATATTTCCCAGGCTAGTGTAGGATGAAGAGATATTTGTTGATATTGATTGTTGCCCAGATATGTAGATGGAATCATGCTTAAGAAGGCATTCTGGATTGATGGATAGAATACCTGATCCGATTAGGTTTATCGGTATAATTTCTTTTCTGCAAACGGCCAAAGCATGGGTAAGAGATGAAGATGAGTACAACCATTTATTTTTGTGAGTTAACGGAGTCCAAGTGACGTTAGTCGGGAAATTCTTTAGAGTACACTTTGGTATGGTTATATTATTGAATAAGTTGATTTCACAAGAGCATTTTTCAGCTTCAAAGTTATATTGTAGTTGCACATTATAGCATATAAATATATCCAGGCCGACCGGATCGCATCCTTTTAACTGCGCTGATGATACTGGGAAGTAACGCCGTGAGATTGGATTTATCGCTATTGTCGTACTGCAGATATCAATTGTTAGCATGGTATGATTTATAGCAGTCGGAACAGGGATTAAGTGGTACAGAGTAAATCTTTCATGTTCTATTAATGGTAGAGTTATCTTGAACACCGCAAGTTCCCGAGTGAGGCCACCTTGTATTTTCATTAATTTGTAGAAATCTATTAGGTCATATTCCGATGCTGGCAGCTTCAATGTTTGAGGTATGTGGGTTTTGATTGTTTGTATTTCAGTTTCTAGTTGAGGTGGGGTAAGTAGTAACGGATGAATTTTTCCGTAGTGAGTGTCAGTCAGAGCATCCAAAATATAGGTTTGTATCCTTTGCAAATTGTTGGCAATAAGCAAAAGTTGCATCATGCCTGTGCTGAATAGCTGCAATAGCTTTAGCTGACATAACTCTTGCGTTAATGTATCTTCTGATTTCATGATTTCATTTATTTTTGATACAATCTGGTCAAACTTGAACCTTGAGGCTGTTAGGCCTTGCTTTACAATATTCATGGTTGAATTGATTATGGATGTGTGCTCTTTTATCAGGGTTAAGATGTGTGAGTCGTTTTCTTGCAGGTTTGAGATTGTTGCTGACATTTTTTCTGCGTATTCAGAGTCGAGTACTCCGAACAATGAATGAGCAATATTCCCGATCATATCAACAGCACCTCTTTTCTGTCTTGTTTGGTGAAGCAATCTGTTGTCCAATCGCAGGTCTGTTTCAACGTGTCGAAGATGTTCTAATGTGTTGCGACATGATGTATTGTGTTCGATTTTGTCACATAGTGTGTTCAAGGAGTGGATTCCTTGTCCTAAGAATCCCATGTCAGTCCAGTATGCTGATAGATTATAGTATACCACCACCACCAGCTTCCACTGACTTGTTGATATGTAAGTCGAGCCCACTTCCTCGAAATGAATTCCTAGCTTGGACCCGAATTGTACATGATTAATTGGCCCTCCTAGTATCATTGGAAATATAAGAAATAGTGCCAACAACGTCAGGCCTAGATTGCTCGCTGGTAGCCGTACCCTTTTGGGTTTAGGCTCAGAGGGTTCCTCTTCAGAATTGCCTTCATTTTTGTCTTCTATCGGTTCTCGGGGGAGTGGTGCTAGATACTGGACTGCTCTTTTGAGTATACCTGACGTAGTTTTAACATCTGCCACTCTGACAATGCCATCGTCTCCCTTGTAGGTTTTGATTACTCGGCCTAAGGGCCATTTCATCACTGGGCTGTTATCTTCCTTGAGGATGACTATAGTTCCGGGTTGTAGATTTCTTGATTGTTCCTTCCACTTGTTGCGGTATTGCAATTCGTTGAGGTAGTCTCGGGACCACCTTCCCCAGAAATTGTGTTTGAGGGCCGATACTAATTTCCAACGAGTAGCTAAATTTGTCCTTTCCGATGTTGCGTTAGCATCAACTTGCGCCGTTAGAGGTTCGCCAATCAAAAAATGGCCTGGAGTCAGCGCACCTATGTCATTAGGATCATTTGACATTGGTGAAATTGGTCTGGAATTTAATATCGCTTCGACCTCGACGACCAATGTTTCTAGCTCTTCGTAAGTTAAGGATGCATTCCCCAATGTTCTTACAAGAAGATATTTTGCTGATTTAACAGCTGCCTCCCAGAGGCCGCCAAAGTGTGGTGCTCTTGGTGGAATAAAATTAAATTGGATACCCTTGTTGCTGCAAGCATTCATAATAGTTGCTTGTGCTTCTGAAGAATGTATTATTGTGGAAAGTTCAGGCAATTTGTTTTTCGCGCCGACGAAGTTTGTTGCATTGTCGCAATATAAATTTTGACAATGTCCACGCCGGGATATGAACCGTTTGAGTGCACCTATAAATGCCTCAGTCGTGAGGTCGCTCACCAGCTCCAAGTGAACTGCCTTTGTAGCAAAGCAGCAAAAGACAGCTATGTAGGCCTTGTGTGGTCGTTTTCCCCGAAGTTTATAACGAATGGTGATTGGGCCACAGTAATCGACTCCAGTATTAATGAAGGCACGGGCTGGTGTGACACGTGTTGATGGCAGGTTGCCCATTATTTGGTGGAATAGCTCAGGCTTGGCTCTGCTGCATGTCGTGCATCGATGCACTGTGGCTCTTGCCATAATTTTGCCTTTTATTGGCCAAAATCTTTGTCTGACTATCCCTAGGAGTGTTTGCGCACCACAATGTTTGTTGTCGTTGTGGGTCATTTCAAAGATTCGCCTTGCAATCGGATCGTTATATGGAATCAAGAGCTGGTGTTTGGAGTCAAATTGAAGCGGTGAAGCTTCTAGTCGACCTCCAACACGGATTAGACCATCTGTGTCTAAGAACGGTGACAGATTGCTTAGGTTGCTGGTTCCTCTTAACTCCTTGTATTTGGTAAGTTGTTGAATTTCTTGTTTGAATTCTGAGGCTTGCATTTGTGCCACGATTGAGACCAGTGCTCGACTGAGTTCTATTGTTGTTATCAACTTTGATGTTTGTCTCATCTGCTTTTTGCATCTGGTGTGGGTAATGAAGCGCAGAATATATCCAACAATCCGTTGAAGACGGTGGAATGAATTTTTATGGTTAATTTTGTAAACGAAGTCAGATTCCATTGTGGTCATTGCTCGTGACTCAAGCAGTCTTGCCTTTCTTTCGAGGTTTGGTGGACTGTTGGAACTTAAGTTGAACCTTGGTGGCCACACTTTTGTCACGCCATGAAGAAATGTTGGACCATAAAACCACAGAGTGCAATCCTTAAGGGCTGTTGGAGATATTCCACGAGATAACAGATCTGCTGGGTTGCACTTGGAGTTAACATGACGCCATTGTTCTGCCTTGGTTTCCTCTTGGATTGCTGAAATCCGATTTGCTACGAATGTGTTAAATGATGCTGACGAGGAATTTATCCATGAGAGCACAATTTCAGAGTCAGTCCAGAGCCAGGCTGGGCTTGTAATTCGTAGATCAGACCTGATTCTGGTGGCTAGTTGAGCTCCTAGTGTAGCTGCACATAGTTCCAATCGTGGTATTGTTTGCCGTTTGAGTGGAGCTATGCGGGATTTAGCACAGAGTAAGTGGACCATAATGGTGCCATCTTTGAAAACTGATCGAATGTAAGCCGCAGCTCCATAAGCCTTTTCGGATGCGTCGGTAAAAATGTGCAATTGTTGGGATTCTGGAATTTTTCCTTTGAAGATGTGTCTTGATATTTGAAGGGTTTTTAATACGTTCAAATCTGTGCGAAATGTGATCCATTTAGTGTGCAGTGATTCTGGCAAGGATTGATCCCAATCTAATTTTAACTCCCACAATTCTTGGATAAACATTTTCGCCGTTACTATGATGGGAGATAGAATCCCCAAAGGGTCGAATAACCTTGCAAGGTCTGACGTTACTGTTCGCTTGGTGATCCTCTTGATGTTGCCAGGATTTACCTTAATACCCAGTTTGTCGGACTTCGGCAGCCAAACAAGTCCCAACGTTTTGATGGTGTCGGCTTCTGTGCTTTCAAAATCTAAGTTTACCTCCAAGTCGCTCTGTTGAAGATTCTGGAGTAACTGTGGGTGATTTGCACACCATTTACGTAAAGTGAAGCCGCCCTTTTTCATAATGTGCCCGAGTTGCTCTTGCAATTGTAGTGCTGTGGCTAAGCTGTTTGAACCGCCCAAACCATCGTCCACGTAGAAATTTTCTTTAATAAATTGGGAAGCAAGGGGATACTGTATGCTGTTTTCTTCAGCCAGTTGTTCTAGACATTTTGTTGCTAAATATGGAGCAGCTCTTGTGCCGTATGTGACGGTGTTGAGTTGGTAGTAGGAAATGGGCCTTGTTGGATCCTTTCTCCAAATGATGAACTGGAATTGACGATCTTCAGGGGCGACCAATATCTGTCTATACATCTTTTCAACGTCAGTGGTAAACACAAATCTTGGCATTCGAAACCTTAGGAGTATGGAAAAAAGTTCGCTTTGTAATGTTGGTCCCGTGAACATCAGATCATTTAAGGAGTATCCTGATGAGGTTTTAGCCGATGCATCAAATACTACCCTGAGCTTGGTGGTTGAACTTTCGGGCCGCAATACGCAATGATGTGGAATGTAGTAGTTTGGAGAGTTTATGGATTTTGATTCCAATTTTGTCATGTGTCCCATCGCTTCATACTCGTCCATGAACTCAGTGTATTTAGTCTTTAATTCCGGATTCTTTTGAAGACGACGTTCAAGAGCAAGAAATCGGTTAAGCGCGATTGTGTGTGAATCGCCTAGGGTGTTGGGGCTGTCACGAAATGGTATCTTGACTACGAAACGGTTTTGATGGTTTCTAGTTGTGTTTTGGGCAAAGTGTTCTTCGCATTGTCTGTCGGCTATTGACAGTGGCCTTTTATTAGTTTTGACTTCATCTAGTTCCCAGAGTCGAGCAATGGAAGCTTCAAGTCCTTCATCTTCAGTGCATATTCCACAAGATGCATTTGGTGAATGTTCGCTATTTATTTTTCCAGCTACAATCCAACCAAAAACTGTGTTTTGCAAAGTTGGAAGTTGTGGGGATAGTTTTATTTGTCCAATTGCGAGCAGTTGGTGGTAATGCTCTGCCCCTAGCAATATATCGATTTTATTTGCTCGATTAAAGGCTGGGTCAGCTAACATCAGGTTTTTTGGTAGCGGCCAATTATTAATGTCGATAAATTGTGATGGTTGTGGTGCGATGATTCGAGGCAAGACGAGTGCCTCCAGGCGCGTTGAAAACCCATTAATTCGAGACTGCAAGGCAACATTGACTCGATGTTGTGTTTTCGTGTTGGAATCACCAATTCCGTTGATGTTTACTGATGCCGTCTGCTTAGCGATGTTAAGTCGTTTTACCAAGCGTTCGGTGATCAAATTTACTTGTGACCCAGAGTCAAGTAAGGCGCGACATTCCATCTCCATTGTATCAGTTTTGATTTTTACTAGAGCTGTGCTGAGAAGAACGTATGAGTTGGATAGTTGACTGTTTGCTGCCGCCAGTGACGATGCTTCTGGAGAACTGGTTGGCTCTTCACTGATGTTGCGTTGAATTACTTCAGGTGGAGTAGTCACAGCTGATGATGTCCTTCCACTAGGTGATCCTTGTTTTGGTGATTGAGTGTTGTTCTCCAGATGAAGTAGCGAGTGGTGCCTTTTCTTACAAGTTGAGCATAGTCCGGATTTGCAATTTTTTGCTGTGTGTCCTGATTTTAAGCAATTGACGCAAAGGTTCTGGTTCCGAACGAAACTCAGGCGGTTGAGTGTTGATAGTTGTTGAAACTTCTGACACCGATACAGTGGGTGAGAGCCGTTTTTGCATAGTGGGCACGTGACCTCTGCTTGTTTTGCTGCTGCAGCAGAGACGTATGCCTTTGATGACTTTTCTTTCTGGGTTATAGCTTCCAAGGACTGGAAGCGGATTTCAAGAAAATTTAAAAGGTCTTTGATTTGTGGTAATTCCTTTGGATTGCTGATGGTCCTCTCATACAGGACAAGAGTGCCACGATCCAATTTTTTTACCAATATGTGAAACAGCATGGGATCCCACGAGGTTGTATCGATCCCGATATTGTTAAGTGCATGTAGACATTCTTGTGTCGTGTCATGCAAAGTTTTGATAGCAGCAGCTGACGGGCCAGCATTCGGTTGATCTAAAAGCTGTTGAAGTAGCGTGGTTACAATCACCCGTTGATTATTGTATCGGTCTTGCAATAGATTCCAGGCGGTTCTGTAGTTTTCGGCAGTAGCTGAAAGATGGGTTATTAACCTTTCAGCTTCGCCCCCCAAGTTTGATTTCAGGTACCACATCTTTTGTGCCGCAGGAATATGTAGGTTGTCTACTAGTTGTGTAAACAAGTCGTAAAAGGCCCTCCACTTTAAATAATCCCCATTGAATTTTGGGATTGTGACTTTTGGCAGTGGCAAAACGTTGTATTGCATAGGTTCCAAACCTTGCTCTGGAGTGTGTGAAGATAGCTTGAAATTTTCAATAACCATTTTCTCCAGATCTTCATAGGAATTCATGTCATATCCTTCTTGTAGTGGATCATCGCTAGCCTCCCAAATTGTGAAATGCAAATCTTGGATTTTTGCCCATAAATTTTCTTTAAGCTGCATGTTTGTTGCTGATGGGTCCGTGCTGAGTAGCCGTTTAAGGGATGCCATCATGACGTTTTGCCTTTTCACTAATGAATTAGAGGTTGTAGATGCGCCGCCGTTAGACGTCGCTGATCTAGCTGACGGTAAAGGAGCACTGATGGTCATCTGTTGATCAGTGTCCGTTGTTGACGCCTTCGGAGCCTTCATCATAGCTGCTTCAAATATTTCCCGATAGCTGGTGGTAAGATCCGATATTTTATCGTAGTAACCTTCCGTGAAATACTCGTGGTCTAGCGGAGGCTGCTCGAGACAGCGTATTTTGGTGTCGATGATTTCAAACTCCGCCCATGCTGCATCCAGTCGTCTGAGTCGTTCTTCATAGTAATGCCAGGTTTTTCTTGAATTAGAATCCTTTTTGAAGTTCCTGATGAGATTCTGGATGACTTCTCCTGTCGAGTGCTGGGCTGTGGCGAGTTGATCCATCGGGGTGGTCATTCTGTTGTTCACAGAGTGTAGTGAATTTTAATTGATGATGTATGTATGATCTTGTCCAGGTAGTGCCACCAGGACGAAGGGTTCAATGTATAACACAAGTACTTGGACTTGGTTACAACTTCTGCAGGGCTAGTTGTCAAACAGAAGAAAAACAATCACGTCGGGGTCACCAATGTTTAATTCAGCTGATACTGAATTCGGTTAAACTAGTTTGTTTAACCTAATATTATTTTAACCTATTCTACAAGGCGATGAGCCGAGTAGCGTTTGGGGAATTGTTCAGGCAATAACACCAGGACAATTAGATTTAGTAACTCAAGCACTTGGAACTTGGTTACTGATGGCGAGGAGAAAGTAATAACACGCTTTAGTTTGCTTCTTAAAAACCTTCTCACTTTTTTATTTAAATTGTGTGGCTTATATACTATTAATTAATTATTAAAGTTAAAAACAAAGAACAATTTAAAATGCTGAGTAATTTCAACCTTAAAATAAGTATCAAATTACCTAAAAAATGTTGACTTAATAAAGTTAATAAATTCTAAAAGAAAAAATAAAGTTAATAAACTCTAAGAACATTGTATCTTGCTGACCAGGCATTTATGTCGTTATGTGGGTCATTGCATGCAATGATCACTTCTGCTTGTTCAGCAGAAGGGTGCAAAGAACTCTAGCAAACAAACAAGAACTAAATAATTAAAGTTAACGTAAGTCAGCAAAATACAATGTGATGAGAAATATTTAATACAATAAAATGTTAAAATAATAAAAAAAAAATAATTGTGATTATATGAACAGATAGCAATTCTTGAACGCCCAGAGCTTAAAAATTTAAAACAAATAATGTCTCTCCTTTAAAGCTGTTCATGGTTTCGTAGGCTTATTCCTAATTTCCAACGAGTTTCAAAACCGTTGTTTAACCTTACTAGAAAGAAAGTAGTTTGGAAATGGACACCAGAGGAACAGACATCATTCGAAAAGCTAAAACGTCTTTTATCTTCTCCTCCAATTCTCCAGCAAGCAAAAGAAAGCGAAATATTTTACCTATACACAGATGCCAGTCAATATGCTTTAGGGGCTGTTTTAATGCAGGGGGAGGGCCCTAATGAAAAACCAATTGAGTATGCCAGTAGACTGTTGCTCCCTGCTGAACGAAACTATTCTACTACAGAAAGAGAGGCATTGACAGTGGTATGGGCAGTACAAAAATTACGTTGAAATCGCCTACAGGATAAGCCCGTTGGTCCCTATTACTTCAGAGCTGCAATTAAAATTTTTCATACACTCCCGGTAAACAAAACATAATAGCTGACACATTGTCTAGACCACCTTGCGTGAATAAAAGTTGTAAGGAGACATGCGAGTGTAATCATATTGAAATAGATTTTCCTAGGAAAAGCGGTGAAGAGTTTCGTAGTGCACAACTTGAAGATAGCGAAATAAACAAGATAATTACGGCATTTGAAAGCAATGATGAAATTGTAACGCGTTATGCGGCTCGAGGATATATGACGATCGATGAAATTTTATATAGATACTGTTCAGAACAATGGGCAAATGGTTCTACCAAAATCGTTGCGTCAAAAAATTCTTTTTAAATACCATAACGACGAAATAGCTGGTCACTATGGTATCGATAAAACAACAAGTTGCATTACACGATTGTTTTACTGGTCTGGAATAAGAAGCGATATTGAAAAGTACGTAAAATCTTGCGAAGACTAAAAAATATAAATCATCAAACATGAAACCTATGGGATTACTACAAACTGTAAGCAGTAACAAACGATTTGAGACATTTGCAGTTGATTTATTTGGACCCTTACCAAAAACTAATGATGGCTACCTGTGGATTTTGATTGCTGAAGACTTATGCAGTCGATGGGTTGAGCTATTTGCACTAAGGGAAGGATCTGCAGAAAACTGTGCTTTAACGTTACTCAAAGAGATAATACTTAGATTACGGCATACCACGTAGAATTTATACTGATAATGGAACTCAACTCATATCAGCACTTATGCAAAAATTTACATTTTGTTTAAATATTAAACAAACATTTACTCCTATCTATCATCCAGAGGCAAACCCGGTAGAAAGAAAAAAACAGAGACTTAAAAACCCAGTTGTCAATTTGTGTTCAAAAAGAACAAACCAAATGGAATTTAATGTTACCATCAATAAGGTTTGCAATTAATACAGCAAAATGCAATAGCACTGGCTATACCGCTGCGTATATCTGACATTTGGTAGAGAGTTAAGAAAACCAATAAAAGTTCAATATGATTTCAAAGCGATTGTGAAATCTGAAAATTTTGTTCCACAAATAACTCCCCATTTGATACGATTGGCAAACACATTAGAATTAGCAAACGAAATGCAAGAGCAAATGCAAGATAAAAAAATAAATGCGACCGCATTCGAAGACCACAAGCAAACATAAATATTGGGGACAAAGTTCTTGTGCCCACACACATTTTAAGTAACACAAGCCAAGGAGTATCATTGAAGTTTACACCACGTCAAGATGGCCCACACGTTGTTATAGCCAAAAAAGATTCATCCTGTTTAACAATAGCATATGAAGAATACCCCAAAGTGCCTTTAGCACTCTTAGCTCTTGATCCATATGAAGGCATCACAACAAAACCAATATACCCTATACGGAAAAGAGGTCGTCCTAAAAATGACAAGAATCAACTGACTTCCCGTCAACACACTAACACTTATGTATGTATGCAACCCAACAATCAAGAAGCTAACCAAGAAGAACCTTATAAACAAAGAAGATAAGCACGTTTACAAAATCAAGAATCTAAGCCAAGGGAAGGAAGCTGCTAAACTGCTAGGTGCTGTTACATAATAGGGGCGATTTCATGCAACAGAGGGGGAGATTGTAGCGCGGCTTAATTAAGAAATGAATTAATGAATAAAACATGTTAATTATCTTGTTTTTGTATATCATATATATTTTTTCTTTTAGTTATCGTTTAAATTATCGATACCTTTTTTTATTAAAATACAACTCTGTGGAATATGTCATTATACCCTTCACATTAGTGATAAGGGTATATATAAGTTTGTCATTCCGTTTGTAATTCTTTTATTATCCATTTGGGACCCCATAAAGTATATATATTCTGGACCCTTATAGATAGAAAAGCCGATTTAGCGATGTCCGTCTGTCCATCTGTCCGTGTTATGGTTGAAGCCTCCCGATATCGCATAGACCCGAATGGGGTATCAAACTGTCACAGATAGTCGCGAGAAAATCGGTGTTGAAATTCAGCAAAATCGCCCGATAAATGACCGAGATATAAGCAAAATACCAAGACTACCTTGTTTATTTGAGTCTACAACAACAACAAAGAACATACTTTTGCATGCAATAATAAAAAAAGAACAAACAAAGAAAAAAACAGAATCAGTCATGTTGATATTATTGAAACACAACCAAAGCCTAATTTAAACATTTTTAAAATCGCTCCTACGGCTTCCAGGGTTCTCCTACAAAGGTAAAATGTAAGACCGACCCGAATTATTTTATCCATCCAAACATTTTTATTGAACATACTTACTCTCTATCTTCAGCCCCTGACATGGTTGCCATACAAAATTTTAAAAAATAAGGTAAAAACCGCTACAACTTCCCCGGAGTCGCCCGTAGAGGAAAAAAATGTATCACAGACCCCCATTAGCTTTTCCTCCCAAACATATTCCTAGAGCATACTTACCTCATATCTCCATGCCCTAAAGGGGTTGCCATACAAAATTTACAAAAATGATGTAAAAATGCCCACAACTTCTTCAGAGTTAGCCTTAGAGCAATAAAGTGTACGACCGACCCTCATTAGTTTTCCCTCCCAAACATATTCCTGGAATATACTTACCCTCTATCTCCACGCCCTAAGGGGGTTGCCATACAAAATTTACAAAAATGATATGAAAATGAGCACAGCTTCTTCAGAGTCGTTCTTAGAGCAATAAAGTGTACGACCGACCCCTACTAGTTTGTTCTCACAAACATATTCCTAAAACATACTTACCCCCTATCTTCACGCCCTAAGGGGGTTGCCATACAAAATTTACAAAAAGGATATGAAAATGCCCACAACTCCTTCAGAGTTGGCCTTAGAGCAATAAAGTGTACGACCGACCCCTATTAGTTTCTTCTCCCAAACATATTCCTAGAACATACTTACCCCCTATATCCACGCCCTAAGGGGGTTGCCATACAAAATTTAAAAAAATTATGTAAAAATGCCCACAACTCCTTCAGAGTTGGCCTTAGAGCAATAAAGTGTACGACCGACCCCCATTAATTTTTCCTCCCAAACATATTCCTGAGATATACTTACCCTCTATCTCCACGCCCAAAGGGGGTTGGCATACAAAATTTATAAAAAGGATATGAAAATGCCCACAACTTCTTCAGAATTTGCCTTAGAGCAATAAAGTGTACGACCGACCCCCATTAGTTTTCCCTCCAAAACACATTCCTAGAATATACTTACCCCGTATCTCCACCCTCTAAGTGGGTTGCCATACAAAATTTGTAAAAATTAGGATAAAAACCCCTACAACTTCCCCGTCACCCGTGGAGCGTTAAAAAATTACACCGACGCCTTTTTAAAAATTAGAAATATTTTATAAGTAAACAAATGGTTAAAAATAAAAAAAAGTTTGGGATTGCGAAAGGTCAATGTGAAGGGTATATAAGATTCGGCACAGCCGAATATAGCGCTCTTGCTTGTTTTTCATCTTTAGTTGTTAATAACTCTTTGTATTAGTATAAGTAATTTGTTTGTTAAAGAAACGAAGAAACGAGAAATAAAACTCACTTAGCATCGAGCCTTTGAGCTGTAAAGATCAATTTTACTAAATAACTAAAAATAAAATAATAAACACAACTAACCCTTGCGGACTTGTGCCATTGTGGATGTTGTGAGCCAGCCTTTACCGAAGCTGACCACGTGTCTCTTCTGGAGCCGCCTTTAATCCATTATAAACTATCAATTAATTAGCTCCCCGCTACAAATTCTAAATGTATTACATACTAATTACTATGACCTAATTTTTTTACTCAACTAGGTGTGTAGTCAAAATTTTGCTGCTCTACAATTTTGCTAAAAATTTATGCAATGTAATCTAATTCTTCGCGTCGCACAGTGGGTTCGATGACACAGAAAGTGGCGATTAATTCATGGGAGCCGTAATTTAAATTTTTTTGAAATTTTTTTTTTCAAATCGTTAAATATGCATTCTGAAAAAAAGATACACGGAAAAAAATTATAGTTTGTTTCAGAATTTTAAAATGGAAAGTGATTTTTTTTTAAAAACGAGAAGCAAACAAAAGCTAATATTGTCTTCTATCTAAAAAATAAATATATATTTTGCATAAATATGAATATAAGTTTAATTTAAAGTCTGAATTTGGGTTTTGAAGGATTTCGAGAATTTTACAACTTTTTTAAAAAAAGTAACGAAATATATATTTTTTTTTTGTTTATTAATAATTGTCATACACTTAAAAAGAAACCATATTATTTTTTAAAAGTTTAGGGGTTACCTGCGGGCTAATTTTGGTCAGTTTGTTTTCCTTTTTATGTAATAAAAACTAGTTCATTTTTATTATGTTTTATTCAAACTTCTTCAGGGGTACTTTATTAAGATGATTACTTATTATTACATGCTAAAGTTCTCTTTTATTTAAATAATTTAAAACTGGACTTCACGACACAAAATGTAAATAAATAATATAAACGAAAACAATTATTGCACAAAAACTTAATAAAAAATCGATAGTCAAACTTGACTCTAGTATCACAGATCACAGTTAGAGATCTGTGATACTAGAGTTAAGTTTGACTATCGATTTTTTATTAAGTTTTTGTGCAATAATTGTTTTCGTTTATATCGTATCACAGATCACAGTTAGAGATCTGTGATACTAGAGTTAAGTTTGACTATCGATTTTTTATTAAGTTTTTGTGCAATAATTGTTTTCGTTTATATTATTTATTTACATTCTGTGTCGTGAGTCCAGTTTTAAATTATTTAAATAAAAGAGAACTTTAGCATGTAATAATAAGTAATCATCTTAATAAAGTACCCCTGAAGAAGTTTGAATAAAACAAACGAAACGTTGGGTGAAACATAATAAAAATGAACTAGTTTTTATTACACACACACACAGTTAGAGATCTGTGATACTAGAGTTAAGTTTGACTATCGATTTTTTATTAAGTTTTTGTGCAATAATTGTTTTCGTTTATATTATTTATTTACATTCTGTGTCGTGAAGTCCAGTTTTAAATTATTTAAATAAAAGAGAACTTTAGCATGTAATAATAAGTAATCATCTTAATAAAGTACCCCTGAAGAAGTTTGAATAAAACAAACGAAACGTTGGGTGAAACATAATAAAAATGAACTAGTTTTTATTACATAAAAAGGAAAACAAACTGACCAAAATTAGCCCGCAGGTAACCCCTAAACTTTTAAAAATTATCAATAAATTGGTCAAAACACAAAAATAATGAAACCATATTATGTTCATCCTCACCTTTATCATCATAATCTTCGTTACCATTACTCTCACTATCATGTATTTCTTGAGAAATACTAGGCGATAGCAAAAGCTGTAGTTCGGAATTTGATAATTGTTCGTTTTCTTTCCGCTCATTTTGTTTATTAATACTAGTTATGAATGGATCTGAACTGAGAAAAAATCTATTGAGAATATCTTCATTCGACTTTTCTCGGCTGCATTTGCGAGCAAAGTGTTCCCTATAATTTTTAAAATGCTTATTTCTGGCTTCCTCAGCTTCTTCTGAAAGTTCTCCAATCGGTAAAAGGGCATATTTTATGATGTCGGGATCATGAACTAAAAATTTATGTATTGTAGGAGTCATACAAAACCATTTTAACACTCTCGTGAATGAAGATGACTGAAACTTGTTTACGTACCTATCTCTTTTGAAATTAAAATCCTCTGACAACAATAACAACAATAGTAAACATCGAACTAATGACTATAGCAAAACAAAATACATGTTAGCATTTCAACCCACAGTGCGTCGTCACAATTTGTAGGTTAATGTTTATTATTTATTATTATTGTTTATATTATTGAGTCATGTATTAAATATACTTTTAAGTAGCATAAACGTAACCAGCACACAGCGGTGGGTGTTATCTTAATTAATACATTTTAATCATCTATGTCTATTACTTCATATGGTCCGTCATAAGGTGGTTCATGTTTTTTTCTATTTCCAGCCCTGACCAAAACTAAGTCTCCCACTTTTAGTTCTATGTTATTCGTGCTCTTTAATGAGTCTACACTTCTTTTGTTTTTTATAATCTCTATCAAGTTTTTGGCGTTTTCTAAGGCATTATTTAGCCTAGTCTTGAGTTCATTAGCATAATTTTTAAAATTTAAACTTTAGGATGATTCATTACTTCATCTCCAGGTAAGCTTGATGATACGGTGTGGAAAAAATTTGTTCAATTTTTAATAACGCACATATTTCCTTTAACAATTCATTTCTAAATTCTGTACCGTTATCTTATTTTATAGTGCTAAATAAACCATATTTAAGTATTAAGTTCTCTACTAGTGCCTTGGCAATTGTTTTTGCCTCTTTCGTCTCTATAGGACATGCAACTATGTATTTCGTTAATTCGCTTTGCATTGTTTAAATATATTAAAAATTGTTTATTTGACGTAAAGGACCTACAGTGTCAATTACTATAGTTTTAAAACTATTCATTGGAGTATCAGTAACCTTTAATTGTTCCTTCGTATGTTCAGTCTGTTTATTACGCTGCTACAAGTCACACTTGGAAACATATTTTTTACATTTTGTTCATATTCTTCCAAATGTTCTTTTACTTTTTAGTAAAGTTTTCTTCACTCAAAATGTCCTCCTTGGGGTGTATCGTGGTATAATTTTATCAATTCTTGTCTTTTATCTTCATTTGTTATATTCTGAGGTTTTCTGTATAGTAATATAATTATGCCATCTTTGTTATTTTTATTTGATTTGTTATATCTGGCCTTAAATTCATCCGCGGGTATAATATCAAATATTGCGTCATTTCTCTCGATCGCAAATTTTTTATTTCCTGTATTTTTCAAATATGATGCTAGTTTCTCCAAAATAGTACCTAAATACCTTGGATAATAGCTACATCTAACAAGAGTTTTTACATTCATTTTATAATATTCTACTATATGTTTATATAATTCTTTAACATCATTCTCTGACCTTTTTTTCAATGCAAATTTTAATTTCGTTGCGCGCTTTATATCACTTATTGACGTACAATCCCACATATGGAGTTGATCAGTCTCCTTTTGAGATTCACTCATAACATTTTTATTCTTTATAATATTCTTTTCTGGTAACTTTTAACTCATACCTCCTGTAGTCACTAGTGTTTTCTTTACCTTTTCGTCATTTTCCAGTGGTATCATACTCCTCAGTACAGTAGAATCAAAGTCTATCCTTGATAATACATCGGCATTAGTGTTATTTGTTCCTCTCCTATATACTATGTCAAAGTCGTAGTCGTAAAGTTCTAGTCTTATCATTGTTAACTTAGAGCTTGGGTTTTTATGAGAAAATAGTGAAATCAAGGGTCTATGATCTGTTACAACTGTTAATTTTCTACCATATAAATACGGTCTAAAGAATTGCATGTCCCAATATATGCCTAATAATCAATCATAGGTTTATTCTTTTCATGTTTGTTCAAGGATCTACTTGCATATGATATTGGCTAATCATTTCCCATTGGGCCTTGTGAGAAAACTGCGCCTAGGGCAAAATTTGATGCATCTGTCGTCAAAATGAATTTCTTGTCAAAGTCTGGATATTGGAAACTGGGTGGTTCAATAAGCTTATTCTTTAGTGTTTTAAAAGCGTTATTGCATTCTTTCGTCTATTCAAATTTGGTTCCCTTTCTCAACAAACTATTTAAACAATTAGCAATATTTGCAAAATTTTTGATGAATCTTCTATAATAGTTACAAAATGCTATAAATCTTCTTACGTCATCAGTATTCCTAGGAGTAGGATATTTAGTAATTACGTCATATTTGCTTGGGTCTGGTTTAATACCATTCGATGTCATCAAATGCCCTATATATGTAACATCTGATTTCAAAAAATAACATTTGCTTGCAATGAGTTTTAAATTATGCCTAGACAACCTATCGAAAACGTTGCACAAATTATTGTTGTGATGTTTCAAACTACATCCAAAAACTATTATATCATCAACACTCAAGAATGCTTCAGAGTCTAATCCGGCTAGTGCTATCGTTAGCATCCTCTGAAAACTATTCGAAGATATCTTTAGTTCAAAAGGTAATCTTGTATATTGGTAATGACCATTGGTTATTGAAAATGTCGTAAATGGTCTTGGCTGTTGATCGAGCTCAATTTGATAAAAGGAACTTGTCATGTCCAATGTGGAAAAATATTTAGATCCTTCCAGTCTATCTATAACATCATCTTAACGTGTTAGTGGAAATTTGTCACTCACTATTTTGTCATTAAGTTTACTAAAATCAACGACCAGTCTCCAAACAAGTGGCGCGTTGTAAGGACTTGTGTTTCAATAAACTTTTTACTTGGTTATTTATCTCCTCTGTATGCGTTTGTGGTAATCGATAGTTCTTTATATAAATTGGATGTTTGTCATTTAATTCAATAGTTTGATTGTAAAAATTATTGGTTGTCAGGTCTCGCTTTCCAAATAAAATATATGATGGTACTTTTTTAATATCCCTAACAATTCTTTCTTCGCTTTCTCGTAATTTTTCTCTATATTGCATTCATCTAATACTTTCATATATCTTTCTTCACCATATCTCGTATCTGTTTAGTCATGACTTGTTTTGTATATATCCAAATTTCTCAAAGGAGTAGTTTCCACTTTTAAATTTTCAAGTTTTATGGTTTTATCAGTAACTTTCAATAGCCTTATGTATTTGTTTCCATCTTTAGAAATTATGGAATTCGCCAAAAATACACCTTTTCCAATTTCACGGTTGCATATTACATCATCTTCCTCAATATCTATTCGTAAAGGTATAATTTTTTCCCCTTTTATATTTCAGTTGTCAAGTATAGTCTCATTTGATATTTTTTTATGATCGACTTTATTTTTTAATTTTTTAACAATCTTCTTAAATTCTATGTAGCAAATTTATTGCACGGAATTTAAAATTAGTTTCAATACTACACATTATTTGGTTTGTATATTGCACATTTTCGATTGAGTCTTTTATTATTTTAATACTGTCTTCAAAGATATTTCACTATTATCACAATATTCTAATTGGTTGTGTATCACTGATTTTATTACATTCTTTTTCTTCTTAAGTACTAGATTCTTTATCCCTCTCCACATTTGCTTTTGATTTTCAGCGTTGTTAATTTTATAATTAACGTATCTATTTTTCTCATTTTCGATTTTTACTTTATATAGATTTCTTATTGTTCTATATTCTTTACAAGCATCAGTTGTATTTTGTTATTTTGCTATTTGTAATTTTTTGATTTTTTTCTTATTTTAATAACCTCAATTCTACATTCAACCACTTATTTACATTGTTATTATTGTTGAAAACTTAATTTTTTGTGTTTTTCTTAAAAATTTCTTTAAAGCAATTATCAAACATTATGACATTTTCATATGTTTCCATATTTTAATTATAGTTTAAAACGTTTCCTAATTCTTCATTAAAAGTATGTTTATTGTATTTAAATACTTGCACTTGTTTTTTGGTTTGTATTGTTTTAATCTATTTTCCGCATTAATCAAAATATTGATCATTTCGTGATCTGATATTTTGTTGTTTACATTGTTTTTTACTGTTATGTTATAATGATTGGTTATAACATAATCTATTATTATACTTGAATATTCTGTTACTCTTGTGTATTCATTTACCATCACCAGTTATTACTATATCACAGTGTTGTTCACAGATTTCTTCCAAGACATCCTCAAATATTGCAAAAAATTCTAAATCGCTATAACTACGGGGTCTATATATTGAACAAATTATCATTTTAATACTATCACATATGGCTCTACAAACTAATATCCAGTATTTAACTTCGTCAACTTTTTCCATTAGCTTACTAATTTTCCAGTTTTTCTCAAAATATATTATAACACCGCCAATTCTTGATGATCTAGATATAAAATTAATGTCATCATAACCATTTAACTTTATTTCATTATGTTCTACTTCATTTGTAACGTGTGTCTCCGATAGAATAAATAAGTCAGGGCTGTCTTTATATGCAATAATTTCAACTTGGTTGGTTATTGCAATCTTTGGCTTTATGTTGACCAATAAAGGGCTATTAGACAAGAATACTTGTCTTAAGACATGTATGATGGCTTACTGTGTAATAGCATGTATGTCGAGTATGTTAGACATGTATGTTGGTTTTCAAAATTTTTTTAATTTCTGATGTCTCTCGCATACCAACATACTCATCTAATAGCGTGTCCGTCATATTTCATACAAAAATTCAGTTAGCTTTTTTCCGCTGCTGTGTGAATATCGCAAATTTTTCCCAACCATTCCTTTATCCATATTTTCCTTTATTTTCCTTTTCCTCCTCCTGTAATAATATTTCGTTGAAAACCAAGCCGCTACAACTTTCCGCTTCATTGCCATGTTTTCGCTTCAAAAATTTCTGTGTACTGAAGTATGCCGTCAGCATTCGACAGTGTAATATCTAAACCCAAAGTATGCCATCATACATGTCTTAAGACAAGTATACGTGTCTAATAGCCCTTTTACATCTAAGACATATTTCTTGGTTTCTACATTCTTTTGCTATGTGGTTATAACCTCTGCATTTAAGACACTGTTTAACTTCTGTTTCATCGAAACCTCTACATCTCTCCCATCCTGTATTAACTCTTCCCGCTTCAATCACTTTTGTATAGGCTTTATTATCTGCAGTCAGTTTTACACTATATATTGTTTTTCTTTTGACTTGATATATTCCTATTATTTTTAAATTAGAGTTACATATACTAGGATTTTGCTTTTTCAATTATTTACTTTTTTTCAAAAGTCATATCAGTTATTTTTAATTTAAGTTCTATGGGATTGGATACTTTTATTTCATACCCTTCAGTTAATTCATTTTCAATTGCATTTTTATTTTACCTCTTTCTTCACTGTACTCGCTTTGAATGACAATCGTTCAATTTCTACTATTTTCTACACTAGTAATTTTTAAATTGATTGGATCTACTTTATTAAGTTGTTCCTTTGTTTTATCTACCGTTTGTTTTTCTTTGGGCTTTATTATCTGGGGAACTTGTGTGGTTGCATCTGGTAGCACTGTTTTTGCTTTTGCAGACTCAGCATACGACATCTTTGTTTGTTTTTTTGTTGTTTTCTAAATTACTTTCTTTTTCTCGTTGCACATAACTACATTTTCTTCTCCTAACGATTTACATGGTTTTTTGTTAATAGCGGGTGCACGACTTAATTCATAGAAGTGAGACATAAACTAACCCCTGCGGTGTCGAATCTTGTGGTCATAATTCTCCAATTCTAAGTTTCCTACCTAAAGTTAGGGCAGAGGAATTGCAATAAGTTACGATTGTAAATGAAATTCATCATGGTTTCCAGTTAGAAACTATGATACCTAGATTCAGCCTCCGAAGTACACCTTGAATAGTATCCAACCGAATCAAACTTTTTGTCCTCAAAAATTGTAGTGGCATACTAATATCGTCCAAAAACACAACTATTTTTCCTTCATCAAAAAAACCGTTTAGCACCTTATTTATAAAACGCTGGAAAACTGCCTCTTCATTCTTAGGCCCGAAAGTCAAATAACAATATTTAAATTGTTCTAGCGGAGTGACAAACGCGGGGTGATTAATAAAGTCCGTATGCATCGGCACCTGATTAAAAATATTCTCCAGATCAAGAGTTGTAAAAAAGTTGTTATTACCAACGTAATCCAAACAGACCTCTATAATGGGCAAAGGGTAATATCCTTCAACGTGATCTAATTCAGCGACCGGATCGACACACATTCTTATATCTCCGTCCTTCTTCCTTACCAACACAATCGGTGCTGCGTATAAAGAGTTGTTTGGGCGTATTATGCCCAATTGTCTCAGTTACACCTTCACCTCGTATCGCTCGCAATATGAAAGTTGACGAAGTCCGCTATTTACCGGTACGTCATTTAGTAATCCGATCCTCATACAACAATCTGTCGGTTTCCTAATACATATTATCTATTCCGTTTAGATAATTATCCTTAATAACCGATCTCAAAGAAAAGGAGTTCACCGAGTTTAATTTTCAATCGACATCTAAATCATTCTCAGTCTATACCACACAAACCATTTGCATTAACTCTTTACATTCCTCGTTTTCTTCAATAATTTCCATATCATCTATACCACCACCAGGTCCTAGCAATTCGGAAACGTTTGTTTTGTTCTCGTTTGAAAATTCTGCTAAGCATTTAATATTATTATTGTTACATTCAGTAGTTTTATTATAGTTTATCATCATTTATATAAAATGGTAATATACTCAATAAATTATAATCATTGTCCCTAATTTAAACCTTTATTGCCTCCTTAGGAACTCTGTAGAAATCAAACGACATAAGCGCACAGGTAGTTTTTTTATTACAGTTCTTTAAATTCAACTTTATGAATGTTTTTTTTAAGTGTAACACAGTATAATTTGTCATAATTGTATTATTAATTTTGATAGAAGATCATCTGGCAAAATTAAAAAATTATGATTTACTTTTTTATTCTGAGAAAAAAAATTTACATTGAACATGACCCAACATACCTATTTCCTTATTGCTTATACCCCGATATGACGTCAATATTTTCACATTTTCAACTGAAAACGGTACCAGAGAATTTCTTACATACCAGTGTCAAACAAAGAAAATACATTAACTAACTCAGTTTGCTTATTGAAGGCAACATTAACCGTTTGGAATGCATCCACAGCATCACCTGGATCTGCCTCTTAATTGCAGCAGTCAACTCCTTCGTCGTGGGACAGTTGTGATGGAAATGACCTATTTCAGCACAGACAAAACAAGAGTTGGCTGGACACTTTTATTTTAGCCACTTGCTCTGGTAGTGGCCCAACTGGGCGCAGTTCTAACAGCAGACTTCAGTTTCAAATGTTTAAGATTTGTTGATTGCTGTAAAGCCGACTGCTCTTGACGCTGCGACCCGTGCATGTTGGAGTTTTGATTCGTAGCTGTCCCTACGGTCTATAAATTCATTAATAGTTTTAGCACCATAAAGACGAGTAATTCCATTAGAATTATCAAGAATGCCATCGATGATGAAGTCGACCAATTTCGTTTCCTCTATTTCAGCTTTGTTGCTTTCTTAATCTCGTAGTGTACGGACGTGTCTACGCGAGTGTAATATTGGTAATAGGTGATATAAGTAATAAGTGGCAAACGAATTTTATATACGTACATACACATATAAGCGAGAAAAGAAACAAAACAACAAACTAAATAAAAATAAAGCGAACGGTTAATGAGTTACAGTAATCGTTTTGACAGTGTGCCTGATAGCCGAAATGCTAACATTGTGTTAAGCTCCACAAGTGTTATCAATGAGAACATTAGGGACCCTAAATATAATAAAAACTGTTTAAATGCAAGACCAAAAATAATTACGAACAATCTAAGTTCAAGTGCGCCTAATTTAAATAATTGTACTGAACCAGAAACAAGCTTAGCCCAATCTATTTTTAAAAATTGTAAAAAAAGTTCTGAGGTACCATCTTTGTCGTGGTCATCGTTATCAAGTTCTGGAGTTGAACCTCTAAAGTCGCATCAAGCTCAATTTCTGCATCTGCACTTAAGATTCAGGTATGGATGGATCGCTATGTAATATTTCTTAAAAGGGGAAGAAGCCCGAAATCGGCAGAAGCATCTCAACCTGCAAAAATTTTAAAAGACGATGAGACCCCAACTTAAACGCAAAATCATTTTGCAATTTTGCAAGAGGATAATGAGGCCCCTGCTACTGACGTTTAGGCCACCTTCCATTTATCTGAGAGAGAAAATGAGCTGATTTAGTTTCTAGTTAAATTAATCGGTGAAAATAACTTTTATGTGACACGCATAAAACGTGGTAACATATACGAGACCAAAATCCAAGTTAATCGAGAGAATTCTTACCGCACCACGGTAACAGAGTTAGAAAAAACAAAACAAAAGCTTTTACACGTATCAACTAAAAATGCAAAAGGCCTCCAAGTAGTGATTAAAGGTATTGACTCAAATTTTGACCCGGAGGAAATTAAAACCAGTTTGTGCATGAAGGGATTTAGAGTCAAATATGTATCAAACATAAGAAACAGGAAAAAATACCCTCAATCATTATTCCGAGTGTAGCTCGAGCCAGGTGATGTCAAATTAAGGAAAATGAGACTCACCCGATTTATGATTTGAAATACATTTTGCACCGTAGAGTGGTAGTGCCGCCCCATAAGCGATCTGAGCCCGTTCAGTGTTTGAACTGCCAGGAATATGGCCACACCAAAGCTAATTGTAAATTGCCTTCTGTTTGTGTTGTGTGTGGTGATCTGCATGATACAACCAAGTGTGACAAACCAAAAAATGATCCAAGGGTGAAGATATGCGGCAACTGCGGTGGAAACCACACGGTCAACTATAGAGGTTGCCATGATTTTGATTCAGTTAAGCGCTCAACTAAGCCGAAAAAAGTTCCTGCCACTTCCCAGCCTTAAAATATACCAACTACAAATATGCCTCCATTTACACAACCAACTACAAATCAAGTTTCTTACGCCCCCGCATTAAAGTCTAACCAGCCTAATGCATGTAAGTCTACCCAGCCTACAACACAACAAGAAGTGCCAACAAGCGAACCAACCGGACCCAATTTTAGCCGCCTGGAAGCCATAATTGACAATATGGTCAAACAATTTACGCAGATTATGGCGCAAATGGTCGGCATGATGCAAGAAATGCAGTCTGTACTTTTGCAGGCCATGCTTAAAAGGCCATGAACTGCCTCAGGGTTTGTTTCTGGAATGCTAACGGCATCCGCCAACACAAAACAAGTTTGAATATTTTTTAATGCACCAAAAAATTGATGTCATGTTGATTCACAAAACTCATATGACATCTAGGAGCACCTTTAGAATAAGTGGATATAATTTTTATGATTCAAAGGATTCCAGAGATAGTTCCTTTGGTGGCTCTGCTATATTAATCAAATCAAGAATTAAGCACCAATGTTTGGGTGGCCTATCCGAATGTTTTATCCAAGCAACAAACGTCTGCATTGACGAATTCTTCCATAACCTAGTTATATCGTCAGTTTTTTGTCCGCCTAGATTCTCCATAACGAGGTATCAGTACAACAGTTTTTGCAAATCCTTATGTCCCCGCTTCATAGCTGCTGGAGACTATAACGCTAAGCACACGTACTGGGGCTCCCGTCTTATTAGTCCCAGAGGTCGTGTCTTGTATGATGCCATGTCTGAAATAGGGTCTTACTTTATTTCAACTGGACAAACAACCTACTGGCCAACGGACCCCAATAAAATTCGAGACATAATGATTTTGGCGTAGCGAAAGGGATATCCCCGGAGGTTATTGAGGCTCAGGCCTCCTTGGATTTAACTTCTGACCACTCACCCACAATAATCACTATTTGCAGTCCTCAACAAATAGCAACTTGTATGATGCCGTGTCTGAAATAGGGCCTTACGTTATTTCAACTGGACAAACAACCTACTGGCCAACGGACCCCAATAAAATTCGAGACAAAATGATTTTGGCGTAGCGAAAGGGATATCCCCGGAGGTTATTGAGGCTCAGGCCTCCTTGGATTTAACTTCTGACCACTCACCCACAATAATCACTATTTGCAGTCCTCAACAAATAGCAACTTGTGATTTTTCTCTTATATAAAAAAGTAAATTGGTTAAAATTTAAAAAATATATTTGTACCCACAGCTCGGAGAAGCAACCGCTGAAAACTCCCGGAGACATAGATGATTGTCTGAGCGTCCTAAATGAAAATATTACAAAACCCGTTGAACATGCCGGAAGGCGAGGTACAACAAAATTTTCTCTGACGAGGAAAAGCTTGTATCTGAAAAAAGGAGGGAATGGCAAAAATATAGTTCGCCCCAACTTAAAACTAAGCTGAAAGAATGTACAACCCAACTAAAAAGCTTGCTGGAGGTTAACAGAATGGCATTACTGAAAGAGTACCTGGAAGGTCTAGACGCGACTTCTCAGAGAAATGATTCCCTATGGCGATCAGCCAGGCGTTTTAAAAGACCCATTATCACAAAACCACCTCTGCGTAGTCTGAGAGGATCCTGGGCTAGAAATGACAAGAAAAATGCGATCTGTTTGCAAATCATTTAAAAAACGTGTTCACTCCCAATACATGCAACGACGTGAGGGAATCGCCGCCTCTTGTTGCCAGATGTCCTTTAGAAATACGTTTCCGATTTACAGATGTTGTAGAATATTGCTAACCTAAATGGTAAAAAAGCTCTTGGCGTTGATAAAAATGCTTTTTGAGCTATCTTTTACAGCTAAAAGAATAATTATTTTTATTTTTAACGCGATAATTTGGCTTGAACATTTCCCGTCTATATTTGGAAAGTGTCCTTAGCAAAGATGATTCCTAAGCCTAGCGAAGGTCCTTCGCAGGTAGAGTCTTATATGCCTATAAGTTTGTTACCCACAATGTCAAAATTGCTTAAAAACAAGCTGAATACGACCTTGAACGATAACAACTGGATTCCAAATCACCAATTCGGCTTTAGAAGTCAACATAGTACCATCGAAAAGAAAAGCTTTTGAGGAAAAAAGTACTGCTCCGCACTATTTATCGATGTTTCACAAGCTCTCGACAAAGTATGACATGAAGGCCTGTTAAACAAACTAAAGTTCAACCTTCCAGCCAATATTTTCAACCTTTAAAAAAATATATAACCGGTCAACAATTTACGATCAAAGAGGGAAACCAAATAAGTTCTTCTCAACCAATAGGGGCTGGTGTACCTCAAGGCAGTATAATTGGTCCAGTTCTGTACTTGCTTTACACAGCAGATATGCCAACCAATAGTTTTACACACACTTCGACATTTGCTGATGATACTGCTTTCCTTAGTATTCATAAAGACCCTAGAGAGGCTTCGAACCAACTGCAACAACACGTAACCCAAGTTGAGAAATGGGCAAAGTTAGGGAGAATTAAAATAAATGAACCAAAATGTACCCACGTAACTTTTACTTTACGCAAAGAAACGTGCTCTCGAATCACTATTAACAACCATATGGTGCCTCAACGAACCGAGACAAAATTTATTGGTATTCACCCAGATCGCCGCCTCACATGCAAGCCTCATATAGATGCGAAGCTGACTCAAATGAAACTTAAAGCTGCTCAAATCCACTGAATAATTGGTAGAAACTCTGTGCTTCATCTGGATTGTAAACTTCTACTCTACAACTCGATTCTAAAACCAATTTGGTACTACGGTATACAATTATGGGGAACTGCTTCCGCCTCTAACATAGAAAATATACAACGTCGTCAAAAAAAGTTCTAAGAATGGTAACTGGTGCTCCTTGGCATATTTTTTTTTTTCGGGTAGGGAGGGAAAATGCCTAACGCATCTCAGAAACTGTCGTCACAGTTCTGGTATGTAGGGATCGCACCCACTAAAAACCCCCCTTTTTGTTCTTTGAGCCATTGCTCCACCCCGGTACCGCTTTCGCATTGCTTCAGGGTGGGGCTCCTCCTTTGTTTCTACCGAACAACAGCTGTTGTGCCTACGTCTAGGTCCCGCTTTTTATTTCGCAATATTCCTTCGGTGTATGCCACCACATGGTTCCAATTGCCCTCATTTTCCATCATGACATCTACAATGTTTTCTGGAGATACTTCGCCTATTCGCACTCCGAGGGTATTTCGTTCCGAACTCCATCTAGCACATCTAAAAAATGTATGTTCTGCATCATCCACGCAGTTGTCGCCATATATACAGATATTACTGCTCACTTTTCCCATCCTGTGCAGGTATTGTAGGAAGTACCCATGACCCGAAAGCAACTGTGTTAGGCATATTAAAAGCAGCAATATATTCAAGGATCTAGAAGTTCCACTAGTAAAATGCGAAACCTTAAACTATGTGGACAAGTATTTAAATAAGCTGGAAACACATCTAAATCGCTCGAAGCATCCTGCAACATAGTGGGCACACCCGCCTAAAAAGAAGGGATACTATTGCTCTTAAATGAAACCTTTGAAATTAATTAATTTTATTGCGAGAACTTCAATTTTAGCCTGGTACTGACTGGACTAATATTAAACACACTTAGTTTTAAAATTGGAATACTTATTGTTAGTTCGCTTAAGCGAAGATTCAATAATAAAAATATGAACAAAATGTCAGCTTTCGCAGCAAAAGACTGCATCGTTACTACGTATGTAACTAATGCATGATTTATTCGGTTTAATTGTTCTTAACCACAGCTGCTTTTATATTTTATGTTTTAACACCTTACGATTAAACAGCGCTTTTAATCAAATCTTTTTAGTCTAGCAGCCCGATATTATTAACATGTTGCTTGGCCGTACAATCCAACCGGCGTTGAACGCCAACACACTTTTCTTTTTTAGTGTTTAAACACAGTGAAGCATTTTTTTATATCATAGTAGTCATCCCCAATTAACAGCGGTACAGCAGCGTCAAGCTCTACCAAATTAATAAGGCGAAGACCGGATTATAAAATTTCCTTCAACATTCGTATCTGTTGTTGCACTTTTAACATTTCCAAGTGCAATTGTAAATTTTTAAGTTCATCCTCAGCAGAAACCCTGGCATCAGACGCATCAGCATTTGAGGCCACCGGCACGTTTGTAGAAAAATTTATGGTATCGGGCGCGTTTACGGTAGAAAAACATTTAACAGCAGGAACATTGATAGCAGGCCAGGGAACCTGTAAATCATCTAAAATATTTCCCTCAGCTAAGACATCATTGGCTTTCTGCACTTCTGGACTATTTTCTTCGATTACTGCAAGGAAGATATTATTAGCCACATATTCAACTACTTTCCCTTTTGGAATGGTCTCGTATAGTGCTTTAAGCTGGCTAAGTGTGGCCGACTCCGGGAGAACTATACCGGCTGTAACAAGTGCACTAATTAGTGCTTGGCGACATGGTCGCAAATTCATTTTTATTTAACCAATCCTTGAATTTGCTGTTTATTTTTATTTTAAAAATGGTACACCAGCTGTACCACACACCTGATTTTATAAAGAGCCCATCACACTCAATTAACTAAAACTATTTTTCAGTTTTTATGTAAAACGTGTTTATTAATCTTGCGAGAAAAAACTGAAAACAATTTATTTTAAAACATAAAATATAAAACTATGATTGATTTTCTATAACATGTGTGATGGCCCAAAGTCACTGGTTCGTTTTGTGCACACACGTGTCCCACACAACATATTTTTTTTGCTTGTTCTTGTATATATATAGGTACATACCATTGTTTATTTATTAATTGAAGTATTTCTTTTGGATTATATTCCCTTAATGTAGGTACAGATGTACGTGAATTTTATACTTACATTTATTTATTTTATTTTTTTATTGAATTATTACATAATTATTTTTGTACCTGAATTGTATATATATAAACATACATACCTCTGCTTTACTGTAACTGGAAAAATTGCACTTAAGTTGTTATTGTTTAAGTTATTTAAGTTCATCCTCAGCAGAAACCCTGGCATCAGACGCATCAGCATTTGAGGCCACCGGCACGTTTGTAGAAAAATTTATGGTATCGGGCGCGTTTACGGTAGAAAAACATTTAACAGCAGGAACATTGGCAGCAGGCCAGGGAACCTGTAAATCATCTAAAATATTTCCCTCAGCTAAGACATCATTGGCTTTCTGCACTTCTGGACTATTTTCTTCGATTACTGCAAGGAAGATATTATTAGCCACATATTCAACTACTTTCCCTTTTGGAATGGTCTCGTATAGTGCTTTAAGCTGGCTAAGTGTGGCCGACTCCGGGAGAACTATACCGGCTGTAACAAGTGCACTAATTAGTGCTTGGCGACATGGTCGCAAATTCATTTTTATTTAACCAATCCTTGAATTTGCTGTTTATTTTTATTTCAAAAATGGTACACCAGCTGTACCACACACCTGATTTTATAAAGAGCCCATCACACTCAATTAACTAAAACTATTTTTCAGTTTTTATATAAAACGTGTTTATTAATCTTGCGAGAAAAAACTGAAAACAATTTATTTTAAAACATAAAATATAAAACTATGATTGATTTTCTATAACATGTGTGATGGCCCAAAGTCACTGGTTCGTTTTGTGCACACACGTGTCCCACACAACATATTTTTTTTGCTTGTTCTTGTATATTTACATACCATTGTTTATTTATTAATTGAAGTATTTCTTTTGGATTATATTCCCTTAATGTAGGTACAGATGTACGTGAATTTTATACTTACATTTATTTATTTTATTTTTTTTATTGAATTATTACATAATTATTTTTGTACCTGAATTGTATACACTCTAAAACATTTTCAAAAATTTACTATCATATATGATCTAATTTATTGTTGAAAAAAGTCTTGTTGCCTAAAATTGGGTCGATTTTTATATTATTAGAAATAAAAAACAAAAATTATGTAATTTTAAACAAAAGTTATATTTTTCTGTTAAAAGTGTTTATTTTTCAACAATATATGCTTAAAAGCTAGCAACATGTGTCTATAAACATCAAAATGTTAAATATTAAACATATCTGTCTAAAAACACTATTTAAATGTATGGAAAAAACAGTTAAGAAAGAAGAAGCATAAAAGTGTAAACGATTTAATAAAAGAACACGTGATTTTCTACAGAATTAAGAAATTAATATCTAGTGTGTAAGGATATCATAATTATAAATAATAATTAGCTGTTTGTATGTAGTCGGTAACATTTATTACTTAAATTAAAAATAAAGTTAATATTATAAGTGAAATTTGCTAGTAAAGAAGAAACTGTTTAAAAGTACATGGCGGATTGTTTTTTAGTTCAGAGAAATTTTTTAACAACTCGCAACAACCTCCAACTGTCAAAGACATTCTAAACCAATGGCCAATGATTTTTAAAAAAGACTGCCTTTACTGACACTTTTACAATGTTATGGAGCTTGACGTTGATGAATTTAAAATAAATTCAATAATAATAAAAACTTTCTTTGGTCTTCGGCAAAATTCTGAAGAAAAATGTATAATAAAGGCGATTTGCAAATTTTTTAAAGAGAAAGATACCCTTGTCTTTAAGGAATACAAGGTAATTGAAAAATGTCATTAAAACTTAGTTTTAAAAGCTCTAAATATGTGTATGTGTTTTTTTAATTAACAGTTTGGTACCAAGCTTGATGAGGTAAAAAATCTAATAGAAGTCGTAACTCCATGGATATCCATAGTTGGTAATTTTTTTAAAGGCTTTTTTAATAGCGAAAGTTTCTTTAATTTCATAACTTTTTATATTTCTAGAAACATCAATAGAGGAGAATTACATATCAACTGCCTATGTTTGGTTTGAAAACGAGTTGACATCAGAAGAGGAAGTTTCCAATATATTAGACAATTAATTACAATTTAAGTTTTTTTAGTTTAAATAAATAAAATTAAACTATTTATTATATGGATTTTTAATTAAAAAAATGGTTGAAAATTAAGTCAAAGGGGAAGAAAAAATTAGACACAATATGTGTAAAAAATTTAAACATATTTTGTTTAAAAATCAGCATAAAGTTTAAAAAAATTACGTGTCTAATTTTAAGTCGAAAATAGTCTGTAAAGTGTTGCCTACTATTATTGACGTAATTTTCAACAAAAGTGGTTTAGAGTGTATATATAAACATACATACCTCTGCTTTACTGTAACTGGAAAAATTGCACTTTAGTTGTTATTGTTTAAGTTATTCTCATTCTTTCTTTTTTTATGTACAACAACCAGCATCAATGTCCACGGTTTGTGTGAGTGTCGTACCTAACTATGTCTTGTGTGTGGCTGTGTATCTTTTCCAGTACTAGCCAGTTAGTATAAAAAGTGCGACAGATCACAAATCGAGGCAGTTGACTGGCGGCAGTTGCAACGGTAAGAACATTATATTAGAGGCTGGGTTACCTCTCTGACATAATTTTATTAACGTGGCTTAGGAATTGCAGCGAGTACAACGAAGCCTACTATTGAAGGCTGGGTTACCCCTTCAATAGTAGGTTTAAGGAGAAAAGGTTGCGATTGGAGGCTGGGATACCTCTCCAAGATGTGATCTACGGCACAGGCGCTCCAAAACTCCTTTTGGTTGTCGGGTTACCTCACCAATTGAAGACCTCGTGGGAAACAGTCCTGTCTTTGGAGGCTGGGATACCTCTCCAAGCGAGAGGCTGCACACAAACTCCGCGTGCTACCGTTCGCTGATCAGAGCAGCGAGCCCCGCCGGCTGTGTGTTTTGGTAGCATTTTTATATCGCTATCTTTCTTTTTGTGTCCTTATTCAAGGAACTAATAAACGTCTAAAACTGAATCACCAAGTCTCTTTTTTTCTTTTTTTATTTCTTTTCTGGATACGACCCGGTCATACGCTGAGTCTACCCCGGCTATCAGCGTGAACGTGTCGTTACAGTGGCGCCCGACCAGGGACTTTTGTCCAACAACTAAGTTCTGCACCTAGCAGTGGCACTGTTTAACAACTAAAGCGTTACGATGTTGAGGTCGTCATGGGTGTATTTCCTAAAGAAAGAGGAGCTAGTCCACTACCTCACCCAATGTGACCAGAATGCGGCAGACACGGTCGAGGAGTTACGGAAGCGGTTTGCAAAATTCGTGGCTGCCGAACACGACAAGGAGAGTCTGAGTAAGCTTCTAGAGTGGTAGGCCAAACACGATGTTAGTCCCGCGTCACCCAGCGCAAGACTTCAAGTCCCGCAAACGGCTGGCCATGACATCGCTGTTTCCCCGCCATCAGCCGAAGGCCCTGAATCAGCACCTCCATCGCCATCTCCAAATGAGACCACCAAAGAAGCTTGTCCGGAAGTGGGGTTTTCGATACGACGGAGGCAAGGACCCGTTAGGTTTTATTGAACGTGTCGAGGAACTATGTACGATGTATGAAATCGAGCCAGCTAATATATCGCGGGTTATGTCCAAATTGTTACAAAACCGAGCGCTGATATGGATCCGAAACAACAACAAACAGTGGGACCGATGGGCAAGCTTTAAGCGCAGTTTCTACGAGTTTTTCCTGCCCCCCCGTTATTTCGAGAAACTGGACGATGAAAATCGCAAACGAGCACAAAGACCCCGGTAGACCTTTAAAAATTGCGTCCTGGCCCTGCAGAACCTAATGAGCTACGCGCAAATGGCTCCGGAGCAAACACTGGAGCGCATCTTTTCGGAATTTGCTACTAGAATACCAATGGTATATTCGTCGAAGAGACTTCCAGAAGTTAGACGACCTTATTTCCCTAGCAGCGGAACTGGAAAGTATTCCGACTACCGCTCACCCTGGGCGTGGAGAACACCACCGCCTTATCAACGAACCACAGACAGCTACAGAGACTGAGCATTTCGACCAAGTGGACACCAAGCCCTCTACCAGTACCACCCGACTCACGACTACAACCCACCCTTCCAGCGCAGGGCACAACAAAACACGCCTCGCGTAGGCTGACGGGCAATTCAGAGCCGATATTTTTTATGAAGACCACGTGGTTGGTGCGCTTATCGATACTGGTGCTACCCGCAGCTTTATCCTGCCGTCGCTTGTGCAAAAACTCGTCAACCGTCCTTAATACGTGCCGGTGAATATCGATGTCTTGCTAGCCGACGGATCCAAAACTACTATTCACCACACAGTAGAGGGGCAAGTCAGCCTGGGGAACACGGACGCGAGGCATGTTTTTCTGGTCATGGACGCAGCCACGGAACCGCTGGTCCTGGGAATGGATTTCCTAAGGGCATCTGTTGCGCGGGGCTGGCGGCACAAGCAGGCCCAAAGAGCCGCTTGCGGCCACCGCCGGAAGGGAAAAATAATCAGGAGAGCCTAACTAATATTAAGGTAACGGCCCCGAGAGCTTGCACTCTTGGCAGCGCTGAGCATAATAACCTTTCCCACAGGATCCAAGAGTTCTTGGATACGGAGTTGCCGAAGTTCCAACACGTCCGGGGCCTGTCCTCAATTGCTACCCACCGAATTCTGATGAAGAATGACCGTCCCATCAAAATATGCTATTCGCCGCAAAGCCCCGCTATGCATGCTATCATTGATGAAGAGGTCAATAAATTACTCGAACGGGGATGCATCGAACCCTCGCGGAGCGCCTATAGTTTTCCGATCACGTTGGTAACAAAAGGAGAATGGTAAATGGTGTACTTGCATGGACTTCCGGCAATTGAATGCCAGATCGGTGCCAGATGCCTACCCCTTGCTCAGAATTGATACCATCCTAGACCGACTACATAACGCCCAATTTATCAGCAGTCTTGATTTGAAGGACGGATACTGGCAAATCCCGATGGAGGAGGGCAGTAAGCAGCACACCGCCTTTGCCGTGACCGGGAGAGGCGAGTCATGCCGTTCGGTCTACACTCTGCCCCGGCCACGTTTCAGCGTGCTTTGGACAGTGTGATTGGGCCGGACATGGAACCGTTTGTGTTCGCCTACCTGGACGACATCATCGTCATCGGCTCCACTATTGAGGAGCACATGAGGAACTTGCGGGAAGTGTTTAAATGCCTGCGTGCCGCCAAGCTAAGAATAAACCTGGAGAAGTGTGAGTTCTTCAAACGGGAGACTAAATATCTGGGCCACATCGTCACGAGTGAGGGTATCAAGACTGATCCGGAGAAGGTCACATCCATTGCGGAGATGTCGGCCCCAGCAAGTATCAAAGACGTACGACGGTTTTTAGGTGTCACCTCTTGGTACCGTTGATTCGTGCCAAACTTTGCACAGGTCAGTAAGCCCTTAACGCAAATGCTAAAGAAAGGGAAACATTGGAATTGGGGCACAGAACAACAGCAGACCTTCAAGTCACTCCGGAAAAAATTGATCTCGGCCCCGGTGTTAGCCTGCCCTGATTTTACGAGAGGTTTTATGCTGCAGACTGATGCTAGCGATGTGGGGCTAGGGCCGTTTTAAGGCAGGAGTTGGACCAGGCCGAGCAAGTTATAGCGTATGCGAGCAGACACTTAAACGCTGCCGAAAGAAATTACTCTGCGACGGAGAAGGAATGCTTAGCCATAGTCTGGGGAATTCGGAAAATGCGGGCGTACCTCGAAGGCTATGAATTTCGGGTCATCACGGATCACTTGTCGCTCAAATGGCTTAACTCTATTAATAATCCTACCGGAAGACTGGCCAGATGGGCCCTGGAGCTGCAACAGTAGAAATTCGTGGAAGAATATCGAAAAGGCAAACAAAATGTGGTAGCTGATGCGCTGTCCCGACAACCCGTGGAACAAGCTAACCTTGCGCAAACCCCCCCCCCCCCCCCCCCTACATGTAAATGGCACCAGAAGCTATGAGCAGCAGTTCAACAGAATCCAGAAGACCATGCCGACTATGCAATTGTGAATGGCCAGCTTTACCGACATAGCAGCCGAGAGATCAATGAGGGGGACGCCACCCCGTGGAAACTTTGCGTCGCGGCTCCTTTGCGACCAACGGTGATCCAAGAGGCCCATAATCAACTAGCAGGAGGCCACATGGGGGTCAAGAAGACCCTTAACAAAGTGGCGAGTCGTTACTATTGGCCGGGCATGGCTCGGGATATTAACCGATATGTGCGTCGGTGTAATATCTGCCAACTTCACAAGGTTTTACAGCGAAATCCAGCAGGGCAAATGCTGACGTCTATCCCGGACGAGCCATGGTCCGTGCTTTGCGTTGATTTTGTAGGACCGCTGCCCCGAACGCATCACGATAACACCATGCTCCTTGTCTTCTTTGATAACTTCTCCAAATGGTGCAAACTGGTCCCGATGAGAAAGGCCACGGCCGAGGGCGTGATCAAGGCACTAAGAGAACGTGTCATAGCTCGATATGGAGTCCCAAAGGTGCGCCTAACGGATAATGGCACACAATTCCCAGGCGGGTTCTGAAAAATTACTTGGAGGGCCTGGGGGTTCAGCAACAATTCACGGCCCCATACACTCCACAGGAAAACCCCTACAGAGCGCGTCAACCGTACCGTTAGAACCATTATCGGGCAGTTTTCGCGAGAGAAACACATCGTCTGGGACGATTTATTACCGGAGATAATGTTAAGTATGTACCTGAATTGTATATATATATACATACATACCTCTGCTTTACTGTAACTGGAATAATTGCATTTAAGTTGTTATTGTTTAAGTTATTCTCATTCTATCTTTTTTTTATGTACAACAACATAGCATCTCTGTCCACGGTTTGTGTGAATGTCGTACCTAACTATGTCGTGTGTGTGGCTGTGTATCTTTTCCAGTACTAGCCAGTTAGTATAAAAAGGGCGAGAGATCACAAATCGAGGCAGTTGGCTGGCGGCAGTTGCAACGGTAAGAACATTATATTAGAGGCTGGGTTGACACTCAGATATGATTTTATTAACGTGGCTTAGGAATTGCAGCGAGTACAACGAAGTCTACTATTGAAGGCTGGGTTACCCCTTCAATAGTAGGTTTTAGGAGAAAAGATTGTGATTAGAGGCTGAAATACCTCTCCAAGACGTGATCTACGGCACAGGCACTCGAGAACTCCTTTTGGTGGTCGGGTTACCTCACCAATTGAAGACCTCGTGGGATGCACTCCTGCCTTTGAAGGCTGGGATACCTCTCCAAGCGACAGGCTGCACCCAAACGCCACGTGCTACCGTTCGCTGATCAGAGCAGCGAGCCCCGCCGGCTGTGTGTTTTGGTAGCATTTTTATATCGCTCTCTTTCTTTTTGTGTCCTTATTCAAGGAACTAAAGCTACGGAAGCGGTTATCAAAACTTGTGGCTGCCGAACACGACAAGCAGATTCTGAGTAAGCTTCTAGAATGACAGGCCAAACACGATGTTAGTCCCGCGTCACCCAGCGTAAGACTTCAAGTCCCGCAAACGGCTGGCCATGACATCGCTGTCTCCCCGCTATCAACCGAAGGCCCTGAATCAGCACCTCCATTGCCATCCACAAATGAGACCACCAAAGAGGCGTGGATCCCAACTATAGAGCTTGTCCGGAAGTGGGGTTTCCGATATGACGGAGCCAAGGACCCGTTAGGTTTTATTGAACGTGTCGAGGAACTATGTACGATGTATGAAATCGAGCCAGCCAATATATTGCGGGTTATGTCCGAGTTGTTACAAGACTAAGCGCTGATATAGTTCCGAAACAACTACAAACAGTGGAACCAATGGGCAAGCTTTAAGCGCAGTTTCTACGAGTTTTTCCTGCCCCCACGTTATTTCGAGAAACTGGACGATGAAATCCGCAAACGAGCACAAAACCTCGGGAGACCTTCAAAGATTACGTCCTGGCCCTGCAGAACCTTATGAACCACCCGCAAATGGCTCCGGAGCAAAAACTGGAGCGCATTTTTCGGAATTCACTACCAGAATACCAATGGTACATTCGTCGAAGAGACTTCCAGAAGTTAGACGACCTTATTTCCCCAGCAGCGGAACTGGAAAGTATTCCGACTACCGCTCACCCTGGGCGTGGAGAAAACCACCGCCTAATCAACAAACCGCAGACAGCTACAGAGACTGAGCAACTTGACCAAGTGGACACCAAGCCCTCTACCAGTACCACCCGACTCACGACTACAACCCACCCTTCCAGCGCAGGGCACAACAAAACACGCCTCGCGTAGGCTGACGGGCGATTCAGAGCCGATATTTTATATGAAGACCACGTGGTTGGTGCGCTTACCGATACTGGTGCTACCCACAGCTTTATCATGCCGTCGCTTGTGCAAAAACTCGTAAACCGTCCTTAATACGTGCCGGTGAATATCGATGTCTAGCTAGCCGACGTATCCAAAACTACTATTCACCACACAGTAGAGGGGCAAGTCAGCCTGGGGAACACAACCGCGAGACATGTTCTTCTGGTCATGGACGCAGCCACGGAACCGCTGGTCCTGGGAATGGATTTCCTAAGGGCATTCAATACTACCATCCGTTGTGCGGGGCTGGCGGCACAGACCGTCCCTAAGAGCCGCTTGCGGCCACCGCCGGAAGGGAAAAATAATCAAGTGAGCCTAACTAATATTAAGGTAACGGCCCCGAGAGCTTGTACTCTGGGCAGCGCTGAACATAATAACCTTTCCCACAGGATCCAAGAGTTCTTGGATACGGAGTTGCCGAAGTTCCCACACGTCCGGGGCCTGTCCTCAATTGCTACCCACCGAATTCTGATGAAGAATGACCGTCCCATCAAAATACGCTATGCCCCGCGAAACCCCGCTATGCAGGCTATCATTGATGAAGAGTTCAATAAATTATTCGAACGGGGGTGCATCGAACCCTCGCGGAGCGCCTATAGTTTTCCGATCACGTTGGTAAAAAAAGAAGAATGGTAAATGGTGTACTTGCATGGACTTCCGGCAACTGAATGCCAGATCGGTGCCAGATGCCTACCCCTTGCCCAGAATTGATACCATCCTAGACCGACTACGTAACGCCCAATTTATCAGCAGTCTTGATTTGAAGGACGGATACTGGCAAATCCCGATGGAGGAGGGCAGTAAGCAGTACTCCGCCTTTGCCGTGTCCGTGAGAGGACCCTTCCAATGGCGAGTCATGCCGTTCGGTCTACATTCTGCCCCGGCCACGTTTCACGGTGCTTTGGACAGTGTGATTGGGCCGGACATGGAACCGTTTGCGTTCGCCTACCTGGACGACATCATCGTCATCGGCTCCACTATTAAGGAGCACATGAGGAACTTGCGGGAAGTGTTTAGACGCCTGCGTGCCGCCAAGCTAAGAAAAAACCTGGAGAAGTGTGAGTTCTTCAAACGGGAAACTAAATATCTGGGCCACATTTTCACGAGTGAGGGTATCAAGACTGATCCGGAGAAGGTCGCAGCCATTGCGGAGATGTCGGCCTCAGCAAGTGTCAAAGACGTACGACGGTTTTTAGGTGTCACCTCTTGGTACCGTCGATTCGTGCCAAACTGTGCACAGGTCAGTAAGCTCTTAACGCAAATGCTAAAGAAGGGAATTGGGGCACAGAACAACAGCAGGCCTTTGAGTCACTCCGGAAAAAATTGATCTCGGCCCCGGGGTTAGCCTGCCCTGATTTTACAAGAGGTTTTATGCTGCAGACTGACGCTAGCGATGTGGGGCTAGGGGCCGTTTTAAGGCAGGAGTTGGACCAGGCCGAGGGAGTTATAGCGTATGCAAGCAGACACTTAAACGCTGCCGAAAAAAATTACTCTGCGACGGAGAAGGAATGCTTAGCCATAGTCTGGGGAATTCGGAAAATGCGGGCGTACCTCGAAGGCTATAAATTTCGGGTCATCACGGATCACTTGTCGCTCAAATGGCTTAACTCTATTAATAATCCTACCGGAAGACTGGCCAGATGGGCTCTGGAGCTGCAACAGTATAAATTCGTGGTAGAATATCGAAAAGGCAAACAAAATGTGGTAGCTGATGCGCTGTCCCGACAACCCGTGGAACAAGCTAGCTTTGCGCAAACCCCCCCCTACATGTAAATGGCACCAGAAGCTAGGGGCAGCAGTTCAACAGAATCCAGAAGACCATGCCTACTATGCAATTGTGAATGGCCAGCTTTACCGACATAGCAGCCGAGAGATCAATGAGGGGGACGCCACCCCGTGGAAACTTTGCGTCGCGGCTCCTTTGCGACCAACGGTGATCCAAGAGGCCCATAATCAACTAGCAGGAGGCCACATGGGGGTCAAGAAGACCCTTAACAAAGTGGCGAGTCGTTACTATTGGCCGGGCATGGCTCGTGATATTAACCGATGTGTTTGTCGGTGTAATATCTGCCAACAGCACAAGGTTTTACAGCGAAATCCAGCAGGGCAAATGCTGACGCGTATCCCGGACGAGCCATGGTCCGTACTTTGCGCCGATTTTGTAAGACCGTTGCCCCGAACGCAACACGGTAACACCATGCTCCTTGTCCTCTTTGATACCTTCTCCAAATGGTGCGAACTGGTCCCGATGAGAAAGGCCACGGCTGAGGGCACTAAGAGAACGTGTCATAGCTCGATATGGGGTCCCAAAGATGCGCCTTACGTATAATGGCACACAATTCCCGGGCGGGTTCTGAAAAATTACTTGGAGGGCCTGGGGGCTCAGCAACAATTCACGGCCCCATACACTCCGCAGGAAAACCCTACAGAGCGCGTCAACCGTACCGTTAAAACCATTATCGGGCAGTTTTCGCGAGAGAAACACATCGTCTGGGACGATTTATTACCGGAGATAATGCTGGCTATCAATACGGGTACTTCGGAATCTACCGGGTACACCCCCGCGTACTTGACGCAAGGGAGAGAGCCCCGCACGGAAGCGTGACAAGTTGGTCCGGTGGAACGTGCCCAAGAGTTGGAAGAGATATTCAAAATAGTGCGACCTAATCTGAGAAAGGCTTCTCAGAAGCAAAGGCAGCATTATAATTTGCGGCGCCGGGAGTGGCAGCCAAAAATAGGGGATCGTGTTCTAGTACGACTACACCCGTTATCAAAGGCCATTGATAGCTTTGCAGCCAAACTGGCCCCGAAATTCGGTGGACCGTATATCGTGACAGGATACGATTCCCCTGTGATTGCCAAACTTAGCAGCCCCGATAGCCCTGAAGCGCGCACCGCGCATGTCAGCTTATTAAAACCATCCATTGAATAACCCAAGTAATAAAGCCTTTTCTTCTTTTCTCTTTTATGTTCTTCAGTTTAAACCACGCTCAAGAGCCCAAAACGATGACTGATGAAAAAGATAAATTCGCAAGAACGCGCAGGGAATTCCGATGGCGGCTGGAGCAAGAACAAGCGAAGGGCCGCCGCACTATCTTTTTGAACGATGAGGATGTGCCTACCACCAGCCAGGGGTCAAGAAGACGATGCTTTACTAGCTATACCCAGCCCAGCGCTCCTCGCGGTGCAAAACGAGTTCCCGATCCATCAATGCCAGCGCCCCCACCAGAAGCAGAGGCTCACTCCCAAAAAGCATCATCCACCCTTGACACGTAATGCCCCCCACCTCCCTTAATCCGGCCAGAACCACCTGAAGAAGAGTGTCCGCCACCGCCATCGCTATCTTATCCCACGGGTGAAACAATCATAATCGACAGCGAAGATGACAAATCTACATGTCCCTTGTCGGGTGAGCAGGAAGAGCTCTTCACATGGAGCCAGCTCCAGCACCTAGGACTAGATTTGGACGCAGACATCATAGAGGAAATCCGCCGCACATATTTTGGGGGAGGCGACACCACCGTCTCGGTGCGCCCACCCTCGCCACCGTCACAGCCGTTTGTAATCTCATTATCTTCAACGGACTGGGAAAATGAAAGCGTGCCGCCTCGCACGCCCCCCCCCACCGGCGATGGTTACGATCGTTAAACATACAAGACCGACAGTATCGCTACCTCGGGATGAGATGTTCTGAACGAGTCTGGCGGGCCAGAGTACTGGTCACAGAACGGGCTCCGAGGCCCGGAATCGAATTTTTACCTCCCTCACCAGCCCGACATCAACAAACTAGCGATTACCCCGAGTCGAACTGATGTGATGCACCAACAGTCGCCACCACGCATTGCCAACCGGATAGTGCGACATCCAATCCTATTCCGAAGGGGCCGGTCGAGATTCTACTACAGAAAGCGCCAGCGGCCATTCAACAGGAGATCCAAGAGAGACTGGCCGCGACCACCACTCACCCATGGGCGCGCCTTATAAAGGTGGTAGATGGCCGCCGGTATCGGATCATCTTGTCTCGAACTGGCACGGTACGCGTGGTCCTGCTAAACGTGTAAGGAGGAGGGGTAGTGTGATGGCCCAAAGTCACTGGTTCGTTTTGTGCACACACGTGTCCCACACAACATATTTTTTTTGCTTGTTCTTGTTTATATACATACCATTGTTTATTTATAAATTGGAGTATTTCTTTTGGATTATATTCCCTTAATGTAGGTACAGATGTACGTGAATTTTATACTTACATTTATTTATTTTATTTTTTTTATTGAATTATTGCATATTTATTTTTGTACCCTTGCCGTTAGTATTAAGTATGTACCTGAATTGTATATATATAAACATACATACCACTGCTTTACTGTAACTGGAATAATTGCACTTAAGTTGTTATTATTTAAGTTATTCTCATTCTTTCTTTTTTTTATGTACAACAACATAGCATCACTGTCCGCGGTTTATGTGAGTGTCGTACCTAACTATGTCGTGTGTGTGGCTGTGTATCTTTTCCAGTACTAGCCAGTTAGTATAAAAAGGGCGACAGATCACAAATCGAGGCAGTTGGCTGGCGGCAGTTGCAACGGTAAGAACATTATATTAGAGGCTGGGTAACCTCTCTGATATAATTTTGTTAATGTGGCTTAGGAATTGCAACGAGTACAACGAAGTCTACTATTGAAGGCTGGGTTACCCCTTCAATAGTAGGTTTTAGGAGAAAAGGTTGCGATTAGAGCCTGGGATACCTCTCCAAGACGTTATCTACGGCACAGGCGCTCGAGAACTCCTTTTGGTAGTCGGGTTACCTCACCAATTGAAGACCTCGTGGGACACAGTCCTGCCTTTGGAAGCTGGAATACCTCTCCAAGCGACAGGCTGCACCCAAACGCCACGTGCTACCGTTCGCTGATCAGAGCAGCGAGCCCCGCCGGCTGTGTGTTTTGGTAGCATTTTTATATCGGTATCTTTCTTTTTGTGTCCCTATTCAAGGAACTAATAAACGTCTAAAACTGAATCGTCCAGTCTTTTTTTCTTTTTTTATTTCTTCTCTGGATACGACCCGGTCATTAGCTGAGTCTACCCCGGCTATCAGCGTGAACGTGGTGTTACAGTGGCGCCCGATGAGGGACTTTTGTCCAACAACTAAATTCTGCACCTAGCAGTGACACTGTTTTACAACTAAAGCGTTACGATGTTGAGGTCGTCATGGGTGTATTTCCTAAAGAAAGAGGAGCTAGTCCACTACATCACCCAATGTGACCAGAATGCGGCAGGCACGGTCGAGGAGCTACGGAAGCGGTTTCCAAAACTCGTGGCTGCCGACCACGATAAAATGAGTCTGAGTAAGCTTTTAGAGTGGCAGGCCAAACACGATGTTAGTCCCGCGTCACCCAGCGCAAGACTTCAAGTCCCGCAAACGGCTGGCCATGACATCGCTGTCTCCCCGCCATCAACCGAAGGCCCTGAATCAGCACCTCCATCGCCATCTCCAAATGAGACCACCAAAGAAGCTTGTCCGGAAGTGGGGTTTTCGATACGACGGAGGCAAGGACCCGTTAGGTTTTATTCAACGTGTCGAGGAACTATGTACGATGTATGAAATTGAGCCAGCCAATATATTGCGGTTTATGTCCGAATTGTTACAAGACCAAGCGCTGATATAGTTCCGAAACAACAACAAACAGTGGAACCAATGGGCAAGCTTTAAGCGCAGTTTCTACGAGTTTTTCCTGCCCCCACGTTATTTCGAGAAACTGGACGATGAAATCCACAAACGAGCACAAAGACCCCGGGAGACCTTCAAAGATTACGTCCTGGCCCTGCAGAACCTTATGAGCCACGCGCAAATGGCTCCGGAGCAAAAACTGGAGCGCATTTTTCGGAACTCGATACCAGAATACCAATGGTACATTCGTCGAAGAGACTTCCAGAATTTAGACGACCTTATTTCCCCAGCAGCGGAACTGGAAAGTATTCCGACCATCGCTCACCCTGGGCGTGGAGAACACCACCGCCTTATCAACGAATCACAGACAGCTACAGAGACTGAGCAACTCGACCAAGTGGACACCAAGCCCTCTACCAGTACCACCCGACTCACGACTACAACCCACCCTTCCAGCGCAGGGCACAACAAAACACGCCTCGCGTAGGCTGACGGGCAATTCAGAGCCGATATTTTTTATAAAGACCACGTGGTTGGTGCGCTTATCGATACTGGTGCTACCCGCAGCTTTATCCTGCCGTCGCTTGTGCAAAAACTCGTCAACCGTCCTTAATACGTGCCGGTGAATATCGATGTCTTGCTAGCCGACGGATCCAAAACTACTATTCACCACACAGTAGAGGGGCAAGTCAGCCTGGGGAACACGGACGCGAGGCATGTTTTTCTGGTCATGGACGCAGCCACGGAACCGCTGGTCCTGGGAATGGATTTCCTAAGGGCATCTGTTGCGCGGGGCTGGCGGCACAAGCAGGCCCAAAGAGCCGCTTGCGGCCACCGCCGGAAGGGAAAAATAATCAGGAGAGCCTAACTAATATTAAGGTAACGGCCCCGAGAGCTTGCACTCTTGGCAGCGCTGAGCATAATAACCTTTCCCACAGGATCCAAGAGTTCTTGGATACGGAGTTGCCGAAGTTCCAACACGTCCGGGGCCTGTCCTCAATTGCTACCCACCGAATTCTGATGAAGAATGACCGTCCCATCAAAATATGCTATTCGCCGCAAAGCCCCGCTATGCATGCTATCATTGATGAAGAGGTCAATAAATTACTCGAACGGGGATGCATCGAACCCTCGCGGAGCGCCTATAGTTTTCCGATCACGTTGGTAACAAAAGGAGAATGGTAAATGGTGTACTTGCATGGACTTCCGGCAATTGAATGCCAGATCGGTGCCAGATGCCTACCCCTTGCTCAGAATTGATACCATCCTAGACCGACTACATAACGCCCAATTTATCAGCAGTCTTGATTTGAAGGACGGATACTGGCAAATCCCGATGGAGGAGGGCAGTAAGCAGCACACCGCCTTTGCCGTGTCTGGGAGAGGACTCTTTCAATGGCGAGTCATGCCGTTCGGTCAACATTCTGCCCCGGCCACGTTTCAGCGTGCTTTGGACAGTGTGATTGGGCCGGACATGGAACCGTTTGCGTTCGCCTACCTGGACGACATCATCGTCATCGGCTCCACTATTGAGGAGCACATGAGGAACTTGCGGGAAGTGTTTAAATGCCTGCGTGCCGCCAAGCTAAGAATAAACCTGGAGAAGTGTGAGTTCTTCAAACGGGAGACTAAATATCTGGGCCACATCGTCACGAGTGAGGGTATCAAGACTGATCCGGAGAAGGTCACATCCATTGCGGAGATGTCGGCCCCAGCAAGTATCAAAGACGTACGACGGTTTTTAGGTGTCACCTCTTGGTACCGTTGATTCGTGCCAAACTTTGCACAGGTCAGTAAGCCCTTAACGCAAATGCTAAAGAAAGGGAAACATTGGAATTGGGGCACAGAACAACAGCAGACCTTCAAGTCACTCCGGAAAAAATTGATCTCGGCCCCGGTGTTAGCCTGCCCTGATTTTACGAGAGGTTTTATGCTGCAGACTGATGCTAGCGATGTGGGGCTAGGGCCGTTTTAAGGCAGGAGTTGGACCAGGCCGAGCAAGTTATAGCGTATGCGAGCAGACACTTAAACGCTGCCGAAAGAAATTACTCTGCGACGGAGAAGGAATGCTTAGCCATAGTCTGGGGAATTCGGAAAATGCGGGCGTACCTCGAAGGCTATGAATTTCGGGTCATCACGGATCACTTGTCGCTCAAATGGCTTAACTCTATTAATAATCCTACCGGAAGACTGGCCAGATGGGCCCTGGAGCTGCAACAGTAGAAATTCGTGGAAGAATATCGAAAAGGCAAACAAAATGTGGTAGCTGATGCGCTGTCCCGACAACCCGTGGAACAAGCTAACCTTGCGCAAACCCCCCCCCCCCCCCTACATGTAAATGGCACCAGAAGCTATGAGCAGCAGTTCAACAGAATCCAGAAGACCATGCCGACTATGCAATTGTGAATGGCCAGCTTTACCGACATAGCAGCCGAGAGATCAATGAGGGGGACGCCACCCCGTGGAAACTTTGCGTCGCGGCTCCTTTGCGACCAACGGTGATCCAAGAGGCCCATAATCAACTAGCAGGAGGCCACATGGGGGTCAAGAAGACCCTTAACAAAGTGGCGAGTCGTTACTATTGGCCGGGCATGGCTCGGGATATTAACCGATATGTGCGTCGGTGTAATATCTGCCAACTTCACAAGGTTTTACAGCGAAATCCAGCAGGGCAAATGCTGACGTCTATCCCGGACGAGCCATGGTCCGTGCTTTGCGTTGATTTTGTAGGACCGCTGCCCCGAACGCATCACGATAACACCATGCTCCTTGTCTTCTTTGATAACTTCTCCAAATGGTGCAAACTGGTCCCGATGAGAAAGGCCACGGCCGAGGGCGTGATCAAGGCACTAAGAGAACGTGTCATAGCTCGATATGGAGTCCCAAAGGTGCGCCTAACGGATAATGGCACACAATTCCCAGGCGGGTTCTGAAAAATTACTTGGAGGGCCTGGGGGTTCAGCAACAATTCACGGCCCCATACACTCCACAGGAAAACCCCTACAGAGCGCGTCAACCGTACCGTTAGAACCATTATCGGGCAGTTTTCGCGAGAGAAACACATCGTCTGGGACGATTTATTACCGGAGATAATGTTAAGTATGTACCTGAATTGTATATATATATACATACATACCTCTGCTTTACTGTAACTGGAATAATTGCATTTAAGTTGTTATTGTTTAAGTTATTCTCATTCTATCTTTTTTTTATGTACAACAACATAGCATCTCTGTCCACGGTTTGTGTGAATGTCGTACCTAACTATGTCGTGTGTGTGGCTGTGTATCTTTTCCAGTACTAGCCAGTTAGTATAAAAAGGGCGAGAGATCACAAATCGAGGCAGTTGGCTGGCGGCAGTTGCAACGGTAAGAACATTATATTAGAGGCTGGGTTGACACTCAGATATGATTTTATTAACGTGGCTTAGGAATTGCAGCGAGTACAACGAAGTCTACTATTGAAGGCTGGGTTACCCCTTCAATAGTAGGTTTTAGGAGAAAAGATTGTGATTAGAGGCTGAAATACCTCTCCAAGACGTGATCTACGGCACAGGCACTCGAGAACTCCTTTTGGTGGTCGGGTTACCTCACCAATTGAAGACCTCGTGGGATGCACTCCTGCCTTTGAAGGCTGGGATACCTCTCCAAGCGACAGGCTGCACCCAAACGCCACGTGCTACCGTTCGCTGATCAGAGCAGCGAGCCCCGCCGGCTGTGTGTTTTGGTAGCATTTTTATATCGCTCTCTTTCTTTTTGTGTCCTTATTCAAGGAACTAAAGCTACGGAAGCGGTTATCAAAACTTGTGGCTGCCGAACACGACAAGCAGATTCTGAGTAAGCTTCTAGAATGACAGGCCAAACACGATGTTAGTCCCGCGTCACCCAGCGTAAGACTTCAAGTCCCGCAAACGGCTGGCCATGACATCGCTGTCTCCCCGCTATCAACCGAAGGCCCTGAATCAGCACCTCCATTGCCATCCACAAATGAGACCACCAAAGAGGCGTGGATCCCAACTATAGAGCTTGTCCGGAAGTGGGGTTTCCGATATGACGGAGCCAAGGACCCGTTAGGTTTTATTGAACGTGTCGAGGAACTATGTACGATGTATGAAATCGAGCCAGCCAATATATTGCGGGTTATGTCCGAGTTGTTACAAGACTAAGCGCTGATATAGTTCCGAAACAACTACAAACAGTGGAACCAATGGGCAAGCTTTAAGCGCAGTTTCTACGAGTTTTTCCTGCCCCCACGTTATTTCGAGAAACTGGACGATGAAATCCGCAAACGAGCACAAAACCTCGGGAGACCTTCAAAGATTACGTCCTGGCCCTGCAGAACCTTATGAACCACCCGCAAATGGCTCCGGAGCAAAAACTGGAGCGCATTTTTCGGAATTCACTACCAGAATACCAATGGTACATTCGTCGAAGAGACTTCCAGAAGTTAGACGACCTTATTTCCCCAGCAGCGGAACTGGAAAGTATTCCGACTACCGCTCACCCTGGGCGTGGAGAAAACCACCGCCTAATCAACAAACCGCAGACAGCTACAGAGACTGAGCAACTTGACCAAGTGGACACCAAGCCCTCTACCAGTACCACCCGACTCACGACTACAACCCACCCTTCCAGCGCAGGGCACAACAAAACACGCCTCGCGTAGGCTGACGGGCGATTCAGAGCCGATATTTTATATGAAGACCACGTGGTTGGTGCGCTTACCGATACTGGTGCTACCCACAGCTTTATCATGCCGTCGCTTGTGCAAAAACTCGTAAACCGTCCTTAATACGTGCCGGTGAATATCGATGTCTAGCTAGCCGACGTATCCAAAACTACTATTCACCACACAGTAGAGGGGCAAGTCAGCCTGGGGAACACAACCGCGAGATATGTTCTTCTGGTCATGGACGCAGCCACGGAACCGCTGGTCCTGGGAATGGATTTCCCAAGGGAATTCAATACGACCATCCGTTGCGCGGGGCTGGCGGCACAGGCCGGCCCCAAGAGCCGCTTGCGGCCACCGCCGGAAGGGAAAAATAATCAGGTGAGCCTAACTAATATTGAGGTAACGGCCCCGAGAGCTTGCACTCTGGGCAGCGCTGAACATAATAACCTTTCCCATAGGATCCAAGAGTTCTTGGATACGGAGTTACCGAAGTTCCAACACGTCCGGGGCCTGTCCTCAATTGCTACCCACCGAATTCTGATGAAGGATGACCGTCAAATCAAAATACGCTATGCGCCGCGAAACCCCGCTATGCAGGCTATCATTGATGAAGAGGTCAATAAATTACTCGAACGGGGGTGCATCGAACCCGCGGGGAGCGCCTATAGTTTTCCGATCGCGTTAGTAAAAAAAAGAAGAATGGTAAGTGGTGTACTTGCATGGACTTCCGGCAACTAAATGCCAGATCGGTGCCAGATGCCTACCCCTTGGCCAGAATTGATACCATCCTAGACCGACTACATAATGCCCAATTTATCAGCAGTCTAGATTTGAAGGACGGATACTGGCAAATCCCGATGGAGGAGGGCAGTAAGCAGTACACCGCCTTTGCCGTGTCTGGGAGAGGACTCTTTCAATGGCGAGTCATGCCGTTCGGTCAACATTCTGCCCCGGCCACGTTTCAGCGTGCTTTGGACAGTGTGATTGGGCCGGACATGGAACCGTTTGCGTTCGCCTACCTGGACGACATCATCGTCATCGGCTCCACTATTGAGGAGCACATGAGGAACTTGCGGGAAGTGTTTAGACGCCTGCGTGCCGCCAAGCTAAGAACAAACCTGGAGAAGTGTGAGTTCTTTAAACGGGAGACTAAATATCTGGGCCACATCGTCACGATTGAGGGTATCAAGACTAATCCGGAGAAGGTCGCAGCCATTGCGGAGATGTCGGCCCTAGCAAGTATCAAAGACGTACGACGGTTTTTAGGTGTCACCTCTTGGTACCGTCGATTCGTGCCAAATTTCGCAGAGGTCAGTAAGCCCTTAATGCAAATGCTAAAGAAAGGGAAACATTCAGTCTAAAACTGAATCACCTAGTCTTTTTTTTTTATTTCTTTTCTGGATACGACCCGGTCATCCGCTGAGTCTACCCCGGCTATCAGCGTGAACGTGTCGTTACACATGTTTGTATATTGTATACATAAGTGAAAAAAAAAACAAAACAAACTTAATAAAAAAAAAGCAAACGGTAAATGAGTTACAGTAATCGTCGTGACAGTGGGCCTAATAGCAGAAATGCTTATATTGTGTTAAGCTCAACAAGCGTGAGCAATGAAAACATTAGAGACCCTGTATACAATAAAAACTATTTGAGTGAGAAACCAAAAATAAATACAAACAATTTAAGTGCAAGTGCACCAAATTTAAATAAATGTTTTGAACAAGGGACAAATTTAGCCCAATCTCTTTTTAAAAAATTAAAAAAAAATACCGAGGGACTATCCTCATCGCGGTCTTCCTTATTGAATTCAGAAATTTAACCTACAGTTGCTAAAGACGGTCAAAGTCCATTTTCTTCACAAGCTCCAAAGGTCCAGGTAGGAATGGACCGTTATATAACAGTTCTTAAGAGGGGAAGAAGCCCCAAATCGGCAGAGGTTACAAACGCAGCAAAAATTTTGAAAGATGAAGAAAAGCCGACCTCATCGCAAAATCGTTTTGCCATTTTGCAGGAGGAAAATGATGCCCCATTACCCGAAAGAAAGTCATTTAAGCCTACCCCAATATATTTGAGAGAGAAAAACTCAAATGACCTCATAAAGTTTTAAGTTGAATTAATAGGCGAAAAAAACTTTTATGTTTCGAACATAAAGCGTTGTAGCATTTTTGAAACTAAAATTCAAATGAATCACGAAAACGCTTACCGTACTACGGTTTCCGAACTTAAAAAACATAAAAAAAGCTTCTACACCTACCAACTCAAGAACGCAAAAGGTCTACAGGTTGTTATCAAAGATATTGATTCAAATGTTGACCCAGAGGAGATTAAGGCCAGTTTGTGCAGCAAAGGCTTTAAAGCCAAGTTTGCATCAAACATTAGAAACAGAGAAAGGTATCCCCAACCAATTTTCCGAGTGGAGCTTGAGCCTGGTGATGTAAATTTAAAAAAGAATGAGACTCACCCTATCATTGACCTAAAATATATTTTGCACCGTAGAGTTGTAGTTGAAGCGTCACATAAGCGATCTGGGCCCGTACAGTGCTTAAACTGCCAGGAATATGGTCACACCAAGGCTTATTGCAAGTTGCCTTCTGCTTGCGTTGTGTGTGGTGACCTGCATGCTACGACTAAGTGCGAAAAGCCAAAAGATGATCCTCGGGTAAAGAAATGCAGCAATTGCGGAGGAAACCACACGGCCAACTATAGAGATTGTCCCGTTTTTGATTCAGTTAAACGCTTATATAAGCCAAAAATGGTTCCTGCCCCTCCCCAGCCTTTAAATATACCAACTACAAACATGCCTCCATTAGCACAACCAACTACAAGTCAAGTTTCCTATGCCAACGCATTAAAGTCTAACCAGAGCCTGCCCAGCCTACAACACAACAAGAAGTGCCAACTAGCGAAGCAACCGTGCCTAATTTTAGCCGCCTGGAAGACGTAATTGGCAATATGGTCAAACAATTTACGCAGATTATGGCGCAAATGGCCAACATGATGCAAGAAATGCAAAAAATGCAGTCTGCTTTTATGCAGGCCATGCTTAAAACACCATGAACTGCCTCAGGGTTTGTTTCTGGAACGCTAACGGCATCCGCCAACACAAAAACGAACTCGAATATTTTTTAATAAACCAAAAAAATTGATGTCATGTTGATTTCTGAGACATCTAGAAGTAATTTCAAAATTAGAGGCTATTCTTTTTACGATTCAAAGGATCCCAGAGATAGATCATGTGGTGGCTCGGGTATAATAATAAAATCGAGAATCAAACATTGTGACGACATAAAAATCGTGCCTCATTTTTATGGCACACCATAACAATAACACATTTGTAAAATATTCTTGTATGTATATATTTCTCAGACACATTTATAGTGTATATCCTAGACATTTACAATATATTATTTAATCGAATTAATTATATTCTTATATAAATGATGGATATTATAAGTATTGAATTATTAATTTGAATTGTATAAAAAAACATTATATTTACAAGTTTAAGTATTTAATATAAAGCACGGCTTTATCATGTAAATAGTATTAATAGATAAAACAGTGCGTGGCCGTGTCGGTTTGCACATCCAATTAAACACAGCTCGATTTACACTTTGACAAGCACAGCACCTCTCGGCCAATGCGGTGACAGATACAGCAACACGCTGTTTGTAAGCGTGTATGCTGTGTTTGTTGATGTGGGTTTGTGTGTATGTGCAACTGATATGAAGAGTATAAAAAGGCGGCCTCGCAGTAGAAATAGATGAATTGTTGGCTGGCGGTCAAGCAGGTAAGATCATATAGTAGAATAGTAGTAGTAGTTAACTAGTTGCTTTGTGAAGTAAGAGCCTCCGGGGTTATACTAAAGAGTCTCTTGCCTAATAAAGAAACTATTGTACTTTTGCGTGTAATGTGGTTGACGTCTCAGTGGTTATCCCGCAGATTCGTCCACGCACAGTGCCGTAATAGAAGTTAGGTAGTAGAGACGCTAGCGTCGTTGTGAAGTAGACGTTTCAGTGGTTATCCCGCAGACTCGTCTACCTAACAAATACACTAGTGTGGCTTTGCGTGTAATGTGGTTGACGTCTCAGTGGTTATCCCGCAGATTCGTCCACGCACAGTGCCGTATCATAGTTAGGTAGTAGAGACGCTAGCGTCGTTGTGAAGTAGACGTTTCAATGGTTATCCCGCAGACTCGTCTACCTAACAAATACACTAGTGTGGCTTTGCGTGTAATGTGGTTGACGTCTCAGTGGTTATCCCGCAGATTCGTCCACGCACAGTGCCGTATCATAGTTAGGTAGTAGAGACGCTAGCGTCGTTGTGGAGTAGACGTTTCAGTGGTTATCCCGCAGACTCATCTACCTAACAAATACACTAGTGTGATCGTGCGTGTAATGTGGTTGGCGTCTCCGTGGTTATCCCGCAGATTCGTCAACGCACAGGATCGCAGCGTAAGTAGGTTGAATAGGGTTAAGGCCAGTAATCGTGTAAGGATGGTCTGTCTGCGTTCGTTATACCTGCCTAAGCCATAATCACGCCAACGTTCAGCCGCCATCGTTAATGTATCGTACCGTATAAAGTAGCGTTAGTAAAGTAAATAAGAGAATAAAAACATTGTGAACTTGCCAAATATCCTGCTTTTTCCTTCTAAGCGGTCACGAGAAAATAAATTTTTGTGACGGAACGCTGGACAACGGTGAGTTGTACCCCAGCTGAGAAAAAAGGTTCGTTACAATGGCGCCCGAGCAGGGACCGCTTAGAAAAGCAGTGATCAGTGAGTGAAAAAAAAATAGTAACAATTAAATATACCGTCGGAATAAAAATAAAGCCTAATGTAAGAAAAAAAAAGAATTTGAATTAAAATAAAAATAACTGTGAAAAATTTTTGACACAAAAAAAAAAAGAAACGTTGTTGAAAAAAGAAATTTTAAGAAAATATAAAAAAAAACTGAATGTAAAGAGAAGAAAACTAGTGGAAATTATATATACAGAAACATATATATAAAAGAAACCAAAAACAAAAAAAAAAGAGGAAAAACAATTTTTTTTTGTATTTTAATAAACGAGTCTGTGCCGTCGGGAAAATTCGGGGCAATTTAAAAAAAAAAAAATTTGTGCCGGCAGTGATAATAAAACTACCGCGTGTAGTGAAAAAACATTTATCGCTAATAGACGATTTCGTTAATCGGCAGAATAATCGCGCGGTTGCCGTCGGTAAATAGTAAATCAAAGAAAAAAAAAAACAAGTTAAATAATCGTTTGATTATGATATAAACTGGAAAAAAAACTATTTATTGTAAAATTTTTATCATTTTAATTGTTATTTCTCTCGTTTATAATTATTATATGGGCAAACGAAGAAATATATTACTGAAAAAAAAAGAAAATTTTTTTTAACAATAATAATAAATCTATTTAGAAATTCTTGAGCAGTATGACGGAGACTCGTAAAGATTTAGAAATCAACAATAAGATGTTACGAACAGGCTGGATATACCCGCTAAAACGAGATGAGTTGCTGGCCTATATGAGCGAGTTCGCTCTCGACACCACCGGTACGGTTGAGGAACTACGCCGTAAATTTGCGCAATTCATCGGTAGCGAACACGACTTCAAGGTGACCACCCGGCTCCAGGAATTGCAACAGAAATTTGAAACCGTAAGTACACTAGAAGTGCCCGGAGGTAGTACTACCAATACCTCCCCGTCGAGAAGTGAACATCAGCAAAGGGTACGACGCCCATCAGGAGGCGTTCCAGCTCCTATTGGCTCAGGGGTAGAAGCACGAATCAAACTCCTCGACCAAGTTCGAAAGTGGGGTCTCACGTACATTGGCGGCAGTGAGCTGCTGGCGTTTATTGAACGCCTTGAAGAATTGGCGCTAATCTACGAGGTCACACTTGACCACCTGCCCCGAGTGATGCCCGAATTCTTATCCGAGCGAGCTCTGGTTTGGTACCGCAACAATAACGCCCACTGGGAGTCATGGCAAGTATTTAAAGCTGATTTTCTCGCTTTCTTTCTCCCTAGTAGATACTTTGAGAAACTGGAAGATGACATCCGTGCTAGGTTGCAGCTCCCTGGCGAATGTTTTAAGGACTACACACTCGCCCTCCAGAACTTGATGAGGCATTCAGAGATGACCGAGGGCCAAAAGTTACAACGTATCTTCCGTAACTCGCGCGCGGAGTACCAGTGGTACATCCGCCAAAAAGATTTTGTCTCCCTTACCGAACTCATTCAAATGGCAGAAGATCTGGAGAGCATTCCAGGGTTCGAACTCCCTGCGCAGCCCGGTGCCGGTCGCCAGACGCCAAATGTACCATCCAACAGCCAAAATCGTTGCCATCGCTGCGGAAACCAGGGGCATCATGCCGCACGTTGCCCTCAAAGCGACAACCGCCGGGTGGAAAATGCCAACGGAGGCCGACCGAATTGAGGATGGTCGGGCCTCCCCAGAGAAAACGTAAATCCTCATCACGCCCTACACATCTACGAAGCGAAGAGACCCGATTAACCGCATCAATGCGAATTGCAAATACACGCGTAACCGCCATCATCGACACCGGGGCCAGTCACAATTTTATTCATCCTGCTTTCGTCCGCAAATTGCGGCCGGCACCGCGGTTAATATCCGAGCTCCGAGACGTCATCCTAGCCAACGGCTCTACCTGTAGAGTTTCGCAAGCCGTGGAACTGCAGATCCAGTTTGGAAATCTTACGAAAAAGTCTCGATTCCTTATTTTACCAAAGCCAAATACTGAGGACATCATCATAGGCCTCGATTTTTTACGGCAATTCAACACCACCATACAAATCGCTGGATTGACATTGGACTGCTCCAGAGTCGAAGCCCGTAGATTGGCAGTCGACGAGTCGTCCACATCCAGTTTTCCTTCCCAGCAGATTCCTCCACCCAGGCAGACGCCCCCTGCAGATACCAGGAAGCGTCTAACAGTCGGGGATAAAAAAATAAGTAGTGATTCACCGGAGATATCAGAGCAAGCCGCAAACCTAGCTTTATGCAAAGCAGCGCCAAACGGGTGGCTGCAGAAAAAAATCAAAGAGGTGCACGATCAGCCACAGAAATACGCCGATTATGCTGTTATCGACAGCCAATTGTATCGACGTTTTCCCCGGCAAGTCAACAATGAAGAAGATACGCCGTGGAAAATTTGTGTGGCAACCGCAGATCGAAAACGTGTCATGGAAGAGAACCATGATCGATCCGCCTCAGGACACTTAGCCGTCCGAAAAACGATACAGCGGGTCGCTAGTCGATACTACTGGCCAGGGATGTTTCGAGACATAAGAGGCTATGTGCGAAAGTGTCAGTCCTGCCAGAAATTTAAAGTAAGCCAATTGAAGCCAGCTGAAGAAATGCTAAGCAGAGTCCCAGAGGAGCCATGGGCCACCGTGTGTGCCAACTTCGTGGGACCGTTGCCGCGGTCCAAGCATGGTAACACAATGCTACTTGTTTTTGTCGACCGATTCTCAAAGTGTACAGAATTGGTGCCGATGCGCAAAGCCACCGCAGAGGGAGTCATCAAGGCGTTACGAGAACGCTTATTGGCTAGGTATGGAGTGCCCAAGGTCCTGATCTCCGATAATGGTACTCAGTTCACCTCCCGGCTGGTCACACGGTACTTGCAGGACACGGGGATTCAGCAGCAGCTAACTGCACCATATATGCCGCAGGAATACCCCACCAAGCGCACCAACCATACTGTGAAAACCATCATCGCCCAACTGTCAGATCAACGGCACAATACGTGGGACGAGTACCTCCCCGAAATAATGCTAGCCATAAACTCGAGTGTGCCAGAATCCACTGGGTATTCACCTGCCTTCCTCGCGCAGGGTAGGGAACCCCGTTTACCAGAAACCTTGTACGACGAGGTGACGGCAGACACAGGAGCAGCAATAGGACGACCAGAAGATCGCCTTGCAGAAAGGCAGGAAATCTTCAACATCGTCAGGAGAAATCTAGTTAAGGCCTCTGCAGATCAGAAGCGCCACTATAACCTACGACGACGTCCCTGGAAGCCGCGAGTAGAAGATACCGTATGGCTGCAGCAGCACCCCCTATCAAAAGCGGTCGACAAGTTCGCCGCTAAATTGGCTCCAAAATTTCGAGGCCCCGACACTGTGAAATCGTTTAAATCACCTGTTATTGTAGATTTAGAACACATTTTCAATAAAAAGAAAATTGCTCACATTAGTGACATTAATTCCTACCATTCACAGTTAGGTAATTAATATTTTTCATTTTTATTCATTCCCAGACAAGAAATAAAAAGAACAACAAAGAGTGACATGGGCCAACAACATTCAAAAAGACGAGAGCCCAGATCCGACAGTGGCAGCTCCAGCCTCCCATCCTCATCAGTAAGTCATACAGCTATAACTCAGTCAGCACATCCCTAGTTTTCCGCAACAACAACTACCGCCACCTGTATAGACTTCCAAACCAGAGGCAGTCTCGATAGCATAAGCGGATATAGTTGATTCCGCTTCGGCAAGCAAACAGCAAAAGCTAACGTTCAGGCTACCACCCAAAAGGTACGAGCTACGCTATCCTCGGCGAAGTAGGGAAGGCGTGTGACGACATAAAAATCGTGCCTCATTTTTATGGCACACCATAACAATAACACATTTGTAAAATATTCTTGTATGTATATATTTCTCAGACACATTTATAGTGTATATCCTAGACATTTACAATATATTATTTAATCGAATTAATTATATTCTTATATAAATGATGGATATTATAAGTATTGAATTATTAATTTGAATTGTATAAAAAAACATTATATTTACAAGTTTAAGTATTTAATATAAAGCACGGCTTTATCATGTAAATAGTATTAATAGATAAAACAGTGCGTGGCCGTGTCGGTTTGCACATCCAATTAAACACAGCTCGATTTACACTTTGACAAGCACAGCACCTCTCGGCCAATGCGGTGACAGATACAGCAACACGCTGTTTGTAAGCGTGTATGCTGTGTTTGTTGATGTGGGTTTGTGTGTATGTGCAACTGATATGAAGAGTATAAAAAGGCGGCCTCGCAGTAGAAATAGATGAATTGTTGGCTGGCGGTCAAGCAGGTAAGATCATATAGTAGAATAGTAGTAGTAGTTAACTAGTTGCTTTGTGAAGTAAGAGCCTCCGGGGTTATACTAAAGAGTCTCTTGCCTAATAAAGAAACTATTGTACTTTTGCGTGTAATGTGGTTGACGTCTCAGTGGTTATCCCGCAGATTCGTCCACGCACAGTGCCGTAATAGAAGTTAGGTAGTAGAGACGCTAGCGTCGTTGTGAAGTAGACGTTTCAGTGGTTATCCCGCAGACTCGTCTACCTAACAAATACACTAGTGTGGCTTTGCGTGTAATGTGGTTGACGTCTCAGTGGTTATCCCGCAGATTCGTCCACGCACAGTGCCGTATCATAGTTAGGTAGTAGAGACGCTAGCGTCGTTGTGAAGTAGACGTTTCAGTGGTTATCCCGCAGACTCGTCTACCTAACAAATACACTAGTGTGGCTTTGCGTGTAATGTGGTTGACGTCTCAGTGGTTATCCCGCAGATTCGTCCACGCACAGTGCCGTATCATAGTTAGGTAGTAGAGACGCTAGCGTCGTTGTGGAGTAGACGTTTCAGTGGTTATCCCGCAGACTCATCTACCTAACAAATACACTAGTGTGATCGTGCGTGTAATGTGGTTGGCGTCTCCGTGGTTATCCCGCAGATTCGTCAACGCACAGGATCGCAGCGTAAGTAGGTTGAATAGGGTTAAGGCCAGTAATCGTGTAAGGATGGTCTGTCTGCGTTCGTTATACCTGCCTAAGCCATAATCACGCCAACGTTCAGCCGCCATCGTTAATGTATCGTACCGTATAAAGTAGCGTTAGTAAAGTAAATAAGAGAATAAAAACATTGTGAACTTGCCAAATATCCTGCTTTTTCCTTCTAAGCGGTCACGAGAAAATAAATTTTTGTGACGGAACGCTGGACAACGGTGAGTTGTACCCCAGCTGAGAAAAAAGGTTCGTTACAACATCAATGGATGGGTGGTCTCTCCGAATGTTATATACAAGCAACAAACATTTGCGTTGATGAATTTTTCCATGGCTTAGTTATTTCGTCAGTGTATTGTCCACCCAGGTTCTCCATAACAAAGGATCAGTTCAACAGTTTTTACAAATCTTTAGGTCCCCGCTTCATAGCTGCTGGAGGCTATAACGCTAAGCATACGTACTGGGGCTCTCGCCTAATAAGTCCCAGGGGTCGTGTTTTGTTCGATTCCGTATCTGAAATGGGGCTTAACGTTATTTCATCTGGACAACCGACGTATTGGCCAACTGATCACAATAAAATTCCAGACGTTATTGATTTCGGCGTAACAAAACGTATTTCCCCGGAACTTACCGAAGCTCAAGCCTCATTGGAATTTTTTTCAGACCACTCTCCCACTATAATCACTATTTTTAGTCCACATCAATTACCAACAAGTGATATTTTTTCATTTAAAAGAGTTAATTGGTTAAAATACAAAAAAATTTTCAGCACCCACTACTCGGAAAACCAACCGCTAAAAACTCCCGAAGACATCAATGATTGTCTGAGCAGCTTTAATGAGAACATAAAAAAAGCCGTTGATCATGCTTCTTCCTACTATCGTCAGACAAAATACAACAACATTTTTTCAGCCGATGTGCAACAGCTTTTATCTGAAAAAAGAAGAGCCCAAAGAGAATGGCAAAAGTACAGATCACCCCAACTCAAAGCCAAGTTGAAGGAATGTACAAACCAATTGAAAAATTTGCTAGAAGTTCTTCTTCTTCTTCGACTTCTCAGACTAATTACTCACTATGGTGATCAACGAAATATCTTAAAAGACCCGTTATCGCGAAACCACCACTACGTAATCTGAGAGGATCCTGGGCAAGAAGTGATGAAGAAAAATGTGATCTGCTCGCAAGCCATTTAACAAATGTCTTAACTACAAATACAAGCACTGACATGAGTAAATTACCGCCTGTTGTTGCAAGATGTCCTATGGAAATACGTTTTCAGTTGTCAGATATCGTAGAGGCTATCAATAATTTAAATGCTAAAAAAGCTCCTGGCATTGATGAAATCAGCAACAAAATGCTTTTGGAGCTGCCTTGCACAGCAAAAAGAATAACTCTTTTTATTTTTAACGCCATATTACGGCTCGAACATTTCCCGCCAGTATGGAAAGTTGCCTTGGTAAAGATGATTCCCAAGCCGGGAAAAGATCCTTCGAAGGTGGAGTCTTACAGGCCTATAAGTCTGTTACCAACTATGTCCAAATTGTTTGAGAAATTGCTTAAAAACAAGCTGACTCCGATCCTGAGTGAAAACAACTGCATTCCAGATCACCAATTTGGATTTAGAAATCAACACAGTACCATCGAACAAACCCACAGATTGGTACAGGTTATAAGAAAGGCCTATGAGGAAAAGAAATATTGCTCCGCGCTATTTATAGATGTCTCTCAAGCGTTCGACAAAGTATGGCATGAAGGCCTGTTAAACAAATTAAAGCTCAACCTTCCATCTAATATTTTCAACCTTTTAGAAAAATACATAACCGGCCGACAATTTATGATTAAAGAGGGAAACCAAACAAGTTCTTTTCAACCAATAGGGGCTGGTGTACCTCAAGGGAGTATACTAGGTCCAATTCTGTATTTGCTTTACACAGCAGATATGCCCACAAACAATCTTACTCATACGTCGACATTTGCTGATGAAACCGCCTTTCTCAGTATTCATAAAGACCCAAAAGAAGCCTCAAAACAACTTCAACATCACGTAACCCAAGTAGAAAAATGGGCAAAGTTGTGGGGAATAAGAATAAATGAACAAAAATGCACCCACGTTACTTTTACGTTACGGAAGGAAACGTGCCCCCCGATTCTTATTAACAACCATACGGTGCCTCAACGAATTGAGACGAAATATCTTGGCATTCACCTGGATCGCTGACTCACGTGGAAGTCACATATAGATGCAAAGTTGACACAGATGAAACTTAAAACGGCCCAAATCCACTGGCTAATCGGTAGAAACTCTGTGCTACGTCTTGATTGCAAACTTTTACTTTACAACTCAGTTCTGAAACCAATTTGGTGCTACGGGATACAATTATGGGGCACTGCTTCCGCCTCCAACATTGAAAAAATTCAACGCCGTTAAAAAAAAAATCCTAAGAATGATAACTGGTGCTCCTTGGTACATTAAAAACAGCAACATCCACAAAGATCTACAAGTTCCACTAGTTAAATACGAAATCCTGAACTATGTGGACAAGTATTTAAACAAGCTGGAAGCACATCCAAATCCGCTCGCTCAAAACATTTTGCAACATAGTGGACACACTCGTCTGAAAAGAAGGGATACTATTGCACTTAGATGAAACTACTGAATTAATTAATTTTATTATGAGAACTTAAACTTTAGTCTGGCACTGGCTGGTCTAATAAAAAATAAATAGTTTTAAGATTTGAATACTTATTGTTAGTTCACCAAAGGCGAAGATTCAATAATAAAAATATGAAAAAAAAAATTGCGGTTCTCTTAAAAAGGCAAATGCTGAAATATGCATTCGTAAAAACATTCATATAAACATTGTACAAAGGATACCAAAGTATGTGAAATCTTAACATAAGATATTTTATTAGTTTAATTTGTTTAGATTTTCGTAACAAAAAACCAAAAAATTTTATAAAATACCTGTGATATTTTTTACATAATAGTTCTAGTATATGGTATGTATTTTTACTGGGAATGCCAGCCACATAAAATATTTTACAAAGCACAGTGCATAGTACTTCTTGGGTTGAATGAAAGGCTATGTAACAAAAGTATGAAGTTATTCATTATTTTACAAAAAATAAAAATAAAGAATTAAAAGGCACATTATTTTAAAAAATCTAATTAAATACAATCAAGATGGCGTGCTTCATTTGACTATCTGATTCTTTCTGAAAATTGGAAAATAAATTTTATTTTCGCTGGCTGGTATATTTTCCTTTAGCCAGCTTAAACTTCGGGGAAAAATTTTTTTTGGCTAATAACAAATTTTGGTCATTCGACTCTTTATTTTTGATTTTTGCTCATTTTTTATACCTTAATGTGTCTAAATATTCAGTTTTTTTTATTTAAACTCCATTTTGTTTTCTTTTTTAGCCTAATTATTATTTTTCTCACTTTTGGGATATGATTGCATACACTTATGTTTGATATTTATAGGACGTGCATCCACAATGTTCCCAATAATCTCCAAAGCTTAGCCAACCCCTTCTGAGTTTTGCATTCGTTATTACGAATACACCGTACGTAATTCATTTAGCCAAAGCTTCTAAAATTTTATGTAGAGGCTCCCCAGCATCAACTGCAGGGAATTGAAAAAAAACATTTAAACCTAGATAATTTTATTACTATTTTGCCCGTCAACTTACTGTACTTAAGGTTGCTTGCGAACACAACAGACATTTTCATTAACACATTTTTTTTATAAAATTGTAGTTAATAAAATAAATAATATATATGTACATATATACATTTTTACTTCAAGGAAAATTTTTTTCAACGTTATAACATTTTAGATTCATATTTGAGTTCGACATTTTATTAAATTTTGATACTGGTACAGTTTAAATTATTTATATGATTTCTTTTCCAAGGAACATCAAAATGTTGTTTTATTAAGGCTGACTCGGCTTAAGTTGTTTCTACATTATTGATACAAAAACGTTTTCTGGTTTTAACATTTTTGTGCATTGAATATCTAAGTTTATTTGCATTTTTGTGTAGTATACTGTGAGATTATAAATATTAAAAAAGGTTTGGAGCTTGATAAACATACTATAAATTTTTTTTTTTCATATTTTTTATTATTGAATCTCCGCCTTTGACGAACTAACAATAAGTATTCAAATCTTAGGGCTATATATTTAATATTAGTCCGGCCACTGCCAGACTTAAATTTAAGTTATCATAAGGAAATAAATAATTTCATCTAAGCGCAATAGTATCCCTCCTTTTCAGACGGGTGTGTCCACTATGTTGCAAAATGTTTCGAGCGAGCGGATTTGGATGTATTTCCAGCTTGTTTAAATACTTGTCCACATAATTAAAAATTTCGCATTTAACTAGTGGAACTTTCAGATTAGTTCAACAGTTTTAACAAATCTTAAGGTCCCCTCTTCATAGCTGCTGGGGACTTACGCCTAGCATACGTACTGAGGTTCTCGCCTAATTAGTCTAAGAGGTTGTGTTCTGTTTTATTCCGTTTCTGAAATGGGACTTAACGTTGTTTCACCTGGACAACCAAGGTTTTGGCCGACTACAATAAAATACCAGACGTTATCGATTTTGGCGTAACAAAAGGTATGTCCCTGGAACTTACCGAAGCTCAAGCCTCGTTGGATTTATCTTCAGGCCACTAACCCACTATAATTACTATCTACGGTCCTCCCCATATTTCAACTAGTGATATTTTTGTTGTTCAAAAGAGTGAATCGGCTAAAATATAAAAAATTATCAGCACCCACTGAAGACATCGATGATTGTACTTATAAGCAGCCGTAGTAAGAACTTAAAAAAAAGCCGTTAAACAAGATTCACCTGCCTATCGTCAGACTCAATATAACACAATTTGTTTAACCGACGTGCAGCAACTTTTATCTGAAAAAAGAAAAGAGAATGGCAAAAGCACAGATTTTCGTACTTAAAACCAAGCTGAAAGAATGTGCCCACTAATTGAAATATTTGCTAAAGGCTTACAGAATGTTATCTCCTAAGCAACATCTCGAAGGGGTAGACTCGACCCCTTAGACGAGTTATTCACTATTAGCTAAATGCGTTAAAAGACCCGTTAACGCAAAACCAGCACGACATAATCTGAGAGGATCCTGGGTGAGAAATGATGAAGAAAAATGAGATCTGCTCGTAAGTCATTTAACGGGTGTGTTCACTCTAAATACATGCACCGACAGGAGAAGATTACCGCCGGTAATTGCTAGTTGTTCTTAAAAAATACGTTTTCAACTTTAAGATGTCGTAGAGGCTATCGATAATTCTTACGCTAAAAAGAACCTGGGGCATTCCACCGTCACGTACAGACAAATTCAACTATTTTTTTGATAATTCAGAACTCCAGTTTTTTTCTGCTTGGTAGTCTTCAATCCACCGTCGAACTTTTTTTTTTTCATATTTTTTATTATTGAATCTCCGCCTTTGGCGAACTAACCATAAGTATTCAAATCTTAGGGCTATATATATAATATTAGTCCGACCAGCGCCAGACTAAAATTTAAGTTATCATAAGGAAATAAATAATTTCATCTAAACGCAATAGTATCCCTCCTTTTCAGACGGGTGTGTCCACTATGTTGCAAGATGTTTCGAGCGAACGGATTTGGATGAGTTTCAAGCTTGTTTAAGTACTTGTCCACTATAAAATTAATAAAAAAAATTTTAAAGAATCAATCAATCGTACAAAATTTCAAAAATGAATTTTTTGAGAATGTGCCGTGCCGAATAAATAAAGTACAGTTTTTTTTAATTACACCACTGTAACGACACGTTCACGCTGCAAGCCTGGGTAGACTCAGCCGATTACCGGGTCGTGTCCAAAAAGAAAAATACTTGATGAGTCAGGTTTAATATGTTAATTTGTTCCTTGGATAAGGAAACAAAAAAAATATAGAAAAAACACAAAGCCGGCAAGCCCGCTATTTTGGTCAGCGAGCAGTGCCACGTGGCGTTTGGGCGCAGCCTGCCGCTTGGAGAGGTATCCCAGGCCTCCAAGGGCAGTACTGTATCCGGCAAAGCCTTCGATTGGTGAGGTAACCCGACCACCAAAAGGAGTTATCGAGCGCATCTGAGTAAAACACGCCTTGGAGAGGTATCCCAGCCTCCAATCGCAACTTTGTTACTTCTAAAACCTACTATTGAAGAGTTGACCCAGCCTTCCATATTAGCTTTGGTGGCTATTGTTGCAGTTGCCGCAATGCCCAGCCTCTAATATAATGATCTTACGTTCGCAACTGCCGCCAGTCACCTGCCTCGCTATGTGATTTGTCGCCCTTTTTACACTAACTGGCTAGTACTTGTAAAAAATACACAGCCACACACACGACCGAGTTAGGTACGACTCTCACACAGTTATGCTATGTTGTTATACTGAGAACAATAAGAATAACTTTACCAATAACAACTTAAGTGTAATTTAATTTACAATAAAGCAGATGTATGTTTATTTAAATATATACAATTCTGGTACATACTTAATATTAACGGCAAATATACAAAGTAAATATCCAATAATTCAATTCAAAATAAACAAATGTAAGTATAGGATTTAAGTAAATATGTACCTACATTGACGGAAAATAATCCAAAATATATATACATAGTTTACAATAAAATAAACAATTGTATGTATATATAAAACTCGTACAAAAGAATAATCTAAAAATATATTGTGTGGAACACTGCCGCCAGTCACCTGCCTCGCTATGTGATCTGTCGCCCTTTTTACACTAACTGGCTAGTACTTGTAAAAAATACACAGCCACACACACGACCGAGTTAGGTACGACACTCACACAGCTAAGGCGGTGGCACAATGAATCCGTCATCCGTCATACGTCGCCTTTTTTTACTGACAGCTAAGTTAAATAACATGGTTTCTTATGAACAATGTCACATTCAGTACGTCTCCTTCAACGCAACGTACTAAAGTTGGGCAACTTTTAAAGGCGGTGGCACAATGAATCCGTCATCCGTCATACGTCGCCTTTTTTTACTGACAGCTAAGTTAAATAACATGAGGTCTGTCTGCGTACACATATTTTGTATCATTTTGTGCAAAATGTTACAAAATCTTACAAAATGTTGTCTGCGTACTCCAAATCTCTTGCAGCGAGAGAGCCAAAAAGAAAATTTTTTGACAGTTGGAAGTAAGAGAACTTGCAAAATGTTACTGGAGAAATTTCTTCTTGCAAGATTTTGCAACTAGTTTGAACAGTTGTTTTTATTTACTAATTGAATGAAATAATTTTTGTGAAACGAAAAAAGAAATTGAAATTTAACAATAGTTAGAATTGTGTTGATTTTTAACGTTTATAACAATTTATAATAAACATAACATTTAACTTATTGCTAGAAACGTCCAAATATGCAAATAATTAACCGCGTACACATATGCTAAAATTCTTTTGCTTTGTTATTTGGATTGTTTATACACCATTCAGCTGTTTTCTTGCAAAATTTTACTGGATACTGTCTGTGTACTTTTTGGTATATTTTTAGCCGACAGAGAAAAATTGGTCTTACTCTCCCAAAAAATATTACTGAGTATTTGCTACTGGAAAAGTACGCAGACAGACCTATGGTTTCTTATGAACAATGTCACATTCAGTACGTCTCCTTCAACGCAACGTACTAAAGTTGGGCAACTTTTAACTTTCAACGTACGTCAAGTACTTTGACAAGTTGCATGGTGAAATTATGTGTACCAGGTGGTGTTACGAACACAACTGATCGACTTTTTTCATGCATAAGTCGAGGCTGCGTAGTCAAAATTATTTACTTTTACATATCTTTTTTTGACAACTGAGCCAACAAAAACAATAATTATATTCACCAAATTTTGCTGTAGAACCACCACCACCTGCTAATTTAACATCCGTTTATAAAGGATTCTATGTGACAACCTCTTGCGTTGTTACGTTAACGTCCGTTAAAAAAGGCGAAGTATGACGTATGACGGATTGTATGTGCCTCCGCCTTTATGCTATGTTGTTATACTGAGAACAATAAGAATAACTTTACCAATAACAACTTAAGTGTAATTTAATTTACAATAAAGCAGATGTATGTTTATATAAATATATACAATTCTGGTACATACTTAATATTAACGGCAAATATACAAAATAAATATCCAATATATCAATTCAAAATAAACAAATGTAAGTATAGGATTTAAGTAAATATGTACCTACATTAACGGAAAATAATCCAAAATATATATACATACATAGTTTACAATAAAATAAACAATTGTATGTATATATAAAACTCGTACAAAAGAATTATCTAAAAATATATTGTGTGGAACACATGTGTGATTTGGCTCAGGAGATTATGGACATACACAATTCGGTCACCTTGTTAATTCACCTTGGTATCAGATGTGGGTAGAGATGCAACATCGTTTGAATAACATCGATGTTTTCAAATTTCGGCAAAAATTTTGTTGAAAAATCATTTTGGCAAGCTGATGCTACGCCCAAACCAAGGTATATTGAACAAGTAAGAAATAACTGATAAGCTGACTTCTATTTCCACCATATGTTTTCTAGCTTAGCTTGGACAATTGTTTATGTTATACAATGGTTGTGTATACTGTGTGTATGTGTGCTCGCAACTTTTTTGGCCACCAAGCTGGAATTAGCAACAACAAAATACATGCTGAAATTTTACAGGAAGTTGTTTTAGGGACGATCCCACCTTCTTATTCCACAATGGCCCAAACTTTTAAGTTTTTACGCTTTCAGATTGTTCACACATATTGTTTGTCAAATTCATTCGATTTGATAGTTGGGACGTAGGCTGTACGCAACTTGGGCATCAATTTTATTTCTTAAGAATCCGTCGCCAAAGTACAAACTTAAAATGCGCTTTGCGGCAGAATATTTTTTTAAGGAAACTAAAATTTTTTATAGGTGTATATCTTGATTATATCTTTTATTTATTTGCGACTGAATTTTGGTACAACGACACACCAACTATTACCTTTATTTATTTATATATGTTAAAATACGATAATTTAGTTAAAATTATTTGCGGTGGAATATTTGTATAAGCAGACAAGTAAGAAAACTAAAATTTATGGATTAATAACTACAATCAGCTGTTTGCTTGACATTCAAGTTGAAAGCGACTTGAATGGAAGAATTGATCACCAAGATGCTTGAAAGTAGCTAAGTAACTGAGCTGTTTTATATATAAATTCAAATCAACTGTTTCTAAATATTTGAATGCTACTAACAGTTTTGGCCTTCTTCCTTTTTACGTTTGGTTATTTTAGGTGGTGTGAATCCAATTTTTTAAATGACTAACGATTATTAAAAAAATCCCGCCTGTTTTGTTAAAATAATCTCAAACCGTATAGTAACTTCTGAGAAGTTTTAAAAATGCTTCGAATTAATTATAATTCCTGTTGCCTAAACTTCAGTAATAAAACATAAACTTCAATAGCAAAAAAAAGTTTTAATATGACATAAGTAGTGAACCACTTATTTGAAGGCAGCTGAGCACATATATCTTAAATGAACGGCGTCGATGTTTTTAGTATAGGACGCCGATGTTTTACCGATATATTGTCTTCTGAATTATCGATGTTAAAATGTACGTCTGTTTAGGTTATATCGATATTTTTAAAACTTCGATGTTTCGTTTGTTGCCTCCCTAGTTGTACGCAAATTGGTGAAATTTTGCCGGTTGTTAACTTGTTTGATTTATCATTAATTGTTTTAAAAGTAAAAAACAGGAATTTGTATAATCTAAAAATCAAAAAATACGAAAGTGAAGCTAATTTACTTCGAATAATTTCTTGGCTGAGGTACCAAACAAGTTCACTATGGGCACTCAACAATACCAAATTGCAAATTTGCTTGAGAAGGTAAAAAACAGTAGGGAATGTTCTAATGAAACACTAAATCAAAAACAGTTCAGAAGCCCTATATCTTTTATTAAGAGCAAGTACTTTGCCAACACCTTCAAACAAAACAAGTAAGAGCGCTATATTCGGCTTTGCCGAATCTTCTATTTTTCTTCACATTGATCTCTAAAGCACCCAGCCATATGATCTAGTCAAATGATTTCGTATTGCAAACAAATAACGTTTTTATAAGACAACCACCATTTATATATTCATACTCTTTGGTATATGTAATACTAATAATAACCCTATCGGACTTTCAGTTAACTTTAAGCTAACTATTTTGCAACTACTACTTACTGACTGACGCTTGGATTACTTCTTAATGTAAACAACTAACTATTTTAACATTGCCATGTCCTAGGAGGTAGTCAATTGTCCAATTATAGGTTTATTCGTTTACTTTTCCAGTAAAGTATAGTAAACTAGCAAATACTGAGTAATTTTACGAAATTTCTCTCAATTAAATTTTTTAAAGTAAACAGTACGCGAACGGATAATTTTTCACAAAATTTAACTACTTAAAACAGCTGATAGATTAAAATATATTGCAAATACTTGATTATTCGAAAAAATGCATTAAATTTTTTTAACAAAAACAAGCTGGCTTTTGAGAGTGGGGTTAATATGGTTTTGGGGTTAAAGTCTAGTACGATCACTCATCACCACAAACTTGCTCCCTATGCCAAAATATTTTTTTTTCAGAAATGCTACCTTTACTTTGACCACACGAATATTTATTTTATTATTATTTATTTATTAGTAGTATTTTTAATACTTTAAATTACATTTTATAAATTAATTTAATTAATCATTATTAATTTAAAGCTCTAGTTTACATTACTATTACGAATGAAATTAACAATTTTTTTTTTTTAAATGTTCATATTTGTTTCTTCTTTTACAAGAAATGGCATCATGTTATATTTTTGTAACCCTTTGTAAAATAGTGAACGTTTTGTTGTATTTGTTTCTGCTCGTTGTAATCTAAATTCCAAGTTATTCCTTAAGTTATATGGCTGAACATCGCCAACATATTGCAGTTGTTCTATCAGATAGTCAGGTGCATCGCCCATTTCCATTTTTTTAATGAAGGTCAGAGTTGTAAGTTCTAATCTTTGATGTACTGTAGTGTATGCATACTTAGGTTTACCACTGTAGAAATTTAAGAACTTTGTTTACTCTAAGTTTAGTTTATGTTGGGTCAGCATTAATAAGTATCAAGGTATTTTTGTTTGTGTGAAAATGAAAGAACTAAAACCGTAATAATGAAGTTTGATTGAATGTAATTAATTAATTAATGTTTTTCACGTGCCAATTGTTTATGGGAACCAAAACGAAATTTACTAAAGCCGTGGGAACAGCAGACCGACTATTGGTTTGTTGATATCCTAAAATAATGCTGACCTATAGAATAAGTTAGTATATAAGTTGATAATTTTTGAAAATAAAAGACAGAAAGAATTGATCAGGCAAAAGCTGACTTTCATTTCTATTTTAAAATCGGCACTCCTGGTGCTGAGGGAAAACGGCTGCAGAGCTCAGCAAATACTGAAATAACCCTTAAACAAATCCTTTTAAGAGACACTTCATGGCGATCCTGCGGATCTAAAATAATAATAATAAATAAAAAACTCAAAATCAAACAAATGACTCAAGAAGAGGTTGACAAAATTTTTGAGCGGTGGCAAAAATTTATCAACAACGAATACGTTCCAGAAGGCACACCTATCGAAGAACCACCCAATTACACACCGACACCAAAGTCTGCCGGCCCGAAGCCCATAACTATCGAGCAGTATAAAGCGAGACAAACCAACTTCAAACCACAACCAAAACCAGAAATCAAGAAGAAGAAGAAGAAAGGTGGAAAAAAATTAAAACACCAAAAAGCCTGCAAGGAACTACAGCAAGTTATAGGAATCAGCCAAGGGAAACAAAAGCAGAGGCTTATACAACAACTTGTAGAACTAAGACAGAAGGGCTGAAAAAATTAACAATACTTATTACATTATTATTTATATAATATTAAAGCTCACTAATAAATGTAATATTAGTAAATTAATAAATACACTTTTCAACCATTTTGTTGAAATTTTACACAAGTAATGAATCCAGCGATTCATACCTTTATACTTAGCGAAGAAGATAGAATAGAGTATATTGTAAAACAACTCAATATGGGCATCGCAGATACAAAAATAGAAGGCCATGCGAATGCTAATGCGATAAATACAAATAAGATAACAATAGATCAAGAAATTATAATAATTTTGTTGATAATTTTTATACTAGTAATCATATTTAAGTTCTTGCAACATTATATAAAGAAACAAGTTGTACGAAACACTGTACAAAATGCATAATAACAGAACAAATTTTAAATAAATAAAATCTAAATAAAAAATTTTTTTTTTGAAGTACATATATATATATATTATATTCATGGAACAGATTTTTGAAGAATTAGACAAATTAATTGTGAATGCTAGAAAATCTATAACAAAGAAATACACGAAAGAAACTATACAGGAAAAACTAAAGTCAATAGAACAATTGAGTGAAAATTTCGGGAAACTAGTAGGACATTTAGCAAACCCTTTAAGAGATGAAAAAATTACACATTTTAAAAGTTTGAGAGAAACAGCAATTCAACTGCTAACAGAACATAAAGGAGAAAAATTAGAAATAGGGCAAAAAGCTGAAAATCCTAAAATCATGTCGAACTTTGACGGTAAAAAAGCTTCAGAGATGATCCCAGTCTTCGACGGAAAACCAAAACATGTTGATATTTTCCTTTCAATGACAGAAATGGTTCATACCGAACTAAATGATCAGGGGAAAAAGAACCTAATAAAATATGTATTGGCGATAAAATTGATAGACAGAGTCAGGGATATTTTGATTATAGAAAACACACCTGAAACTTTCGAAGAACTTAAAACAATTTTAAAAAAACATTTTAAATCCACAAGAACGGCAAGCAGCATACATTTTGATTTAAGGAACACTAGGCAAAAGGGAAATGTACTAAATTACAAGGAACGGATTAACACTTTGATAGCGGACTTGACATTAGCACAAATTTCCGAACTAGAGGACAGTACCAATCATGTGGCTCGTTCTACGATTAAGACCATGAATGAAAAATTGGCATTGGAAGTTTTTCAGGAAGGTTTATATAAGGACATAAGAACAGCTGTAATAGCAGCACAACCCAAGACTTTGGCACAGGCCTATGACATTGCAAGCACACAGGAAAGAGCATTACAAGTATCAGATACATTTACGACATTACAAATAAATGATAATAATAGGCGAAACTATGACAATAACACAAATGGAAACAATTCAGGTTTTAACAGAAATAGAAATTCCCTCAATCCACTGATGGATAGGAATTTTACCAGAAACTATAACAACAATAACAGAAACTATAACAATGTCAATAGAAACTCTAACAGTGACAACAGAAACCATAACGACAATAACAGAGACTATAACAATATCAATAGGAACTCTAACGGTAGCAACAGAAACCATAACAACAATAACAGAAACAGACACTATAGCAACTACAATAATTACAATAGCTATAACAACAGAGGTAATAGATACAATAATAATGCAAGGGAAAGAGGCTACCCCAATGTTCATACAATACGACAACAGGGAAACTTACAAACCCTGGAGACTCAATACGAATCTCCGGACAGGGAAAACTAAGGGTTTATACACTACATATTGGGACATCAAATTTTCTCTTTTTATCAGTGAAGAACATTAACTATAAATTAACATTTTTAATAGACACGGGTTCAGAGATATCACTCTGTAAGGAAAACGTAATATACAACTATTATAAAAATACTGACAATATTTGCCGATTGAGTGGCATTACAAATGAATGCAAGGAGACAGTAGGTTCTACTGATTTGAAAATAATATTAGGAGAACAAACATTATCACACAGATTTCAATTAGTGGACGAAACATTTCCAATCATTACTGACGGAATTTTAGGACTAGATTTCTTCTGTAGATACAACTGTCAGATTGACTATGAGACATTAACTCTAAATACTTGTATGGAAGGGGAGAAAATAACAATCCCAATAGAGATTAACACGAAAAGAATACATAATATAACTATACCTCCAAGAACAGAGAAGATAGTACCTATAAACATTGACATAAACGAAGATAGTGTTACGTGTAGTAAAGAAATAACAAACGGAATATTTTTAGCAAACACTATAATACCAAAAGATGGCCAACGCTATGTTAAAATTCTAAACACATTGGAAGAACCAGTGCGATTAGAAAAGTTAAGAGTCACTACAATACCATTGAAAAATTATGCAATCTATAAAACTAACATGCGCGATAACGATAGACAATCAGAGCAAAGATTTAGAAGATTACTAGAAAAACTAGATTTCAGGAACATGGAAGAGGAGAATGAAAGAGTCATATGTGATATTCTACGACAATATCAAGAGGTATTTCATCTTGAAGACGAACCATTAACGGTAAACAATTTTTATAAACAAAGTATTCAATTGAATGATGGCACACCCACTTACATTAGAAACTACAGACTGCCACAGACCCAATTGGATGAAATAAGTAAACAAGTGCAAGAGTTATTAGACAAAGACATAGTAGAACCATCTATTAGTCCATACAATTCTCCATTATTATTAGTACCAAAAAAAGGACAAAACGACACGGAAAAATGGCGTTTGGTTGTAGATTTCAGACGTTTGAATGATAGGATAGTAAATGATAAATTCCCTTTAACCAGACTTGAAGATATATTGGACAGATTAGGTAGAGCTAAATATTTTTCCACTTTAGATATGACAAGCTCGTTTCACCAAATAGAACTCGAACCACAGTCACGACCACTGACAGCATTTTCAACACCAAACGGACACTTTCAATATACAAGACTACCATTTGGTCTAAAAATATCATCTAACAGTTTCCAAAGAATGCTGACAATAGCATTATCTGGTTTAGAGTCAGACGCATTTTTATACGTCGACGATGTCATTATCTTCGGATGCAGTTTAAGGCACCACAATGAGAACCTCATAAGAGTGTTAGATAGACTGAAACAGTATAATTTGAAACTGAATCCATCAAAATGTTGTTTCCTAAAACCGGAAGTTTTGTATTTGGGACATTTGATAACAAAAAACGGTATAAAAACCGATCCGACGAAATACAAGGTAATTGAGCAATATCCTGTACCGAAAAACGCTGACGACGTTAGACGATTTATAGCTTTTTGTAATTATTATAGAAGATTCATTCCGGATTTCGCTAAAACGGCAAATTGTCTTAATAATTTATTGAAAAAGAACGTAACTTTCAATTGGACAAAAAATTGCCAAATGGCATTTGACACTTTACGAGACAGATTAAAAAACCCACCTATATTACGATATCCGAACTTTGACGAACGATTCATTCTGACGACAGACGCTTCAAATGCAGCTCTGGGAGCAGTACTTTCACAGGGTGAGATCGGAAACGATCTACCCATATCTTATGCGAGTAGAACATTGAATAAACATGAGAAAAATAAATCAGTAATCGAAAAAGAATTATTAGGTATTCATTGGGGAATACAATTTTTTAGACCATACCTATATGGTAGAAAGTTTACTGTAGTCACAGACCATAGACCTCTTATTGCTTTGTTTACCCACAAAAACCCATCTTCAAAATTAACCAGAATTAGACTTGAATTATCGGATTATGACTTTGAAATAAAATATAAAAAGGGAGCGAATAATACAAACGCAGACGCTCTATCGCGTGTAGAAATAGATTCACAAATATTAAGAGACATGATTCCAATCTGTATTGATGAGAAAGAAAAGAAAACCTTGGCAATAACAAGAAATATGTTTAACAGCGAAATGAGAAATAAAATTAATAACGAAGCGAAAGGCAAATATGATAAAGAGGGAATTATTATAAAAGACTGCATATCTCGAAAGGAGACTGATCACCTCCATATGTGGGAATGTACGTCAATAAATAATATTAAGGAGCTCCAAAAGATTGAATTTATATATGATAACAAGCTGCAGCAAAAATTTAAAAATGAATTAAAAGAAAAGAATGATAAGATAACGCGCATAATATGCAATAAAAGCGAAAATCCTATGTTTTCAGGAACATTTATGGAGAAACTTTTATTGAAATTGAGGAAATTGAAATTTAAAAAGTACGTATTATATGACGATGATGAAATATTTAAATATATAACGGCCGAAGAATTGAAAGAAAGATACAACAATATAAAGAACAACGATATAGAAATAATAATATACAGAAAGCCAAGAGAGATAAAAGATAATATAACACAATATAGATTGATAGAAGAATTTCATGACTCACCACATGGAGGACATTTTGGAATTAGGAAAACACTTTCCAAATTAAAACAAAGATATATTTGGAAGAATATGAATAAAATGGTTAAGAAGTACATAACAACGTGTGATTCATGCCAGAGGCATAAACAAATAAGAAATACGAAAGAACCCTTTACTATAACAGATACACCATCACACGGTTTTGATACTGTTGTAATGGACACAGTTGGACCACTAAGACCATCCGGACAATTTAGATACATACTTACCATGCAGTGTGAACTAACAAAATATGTTGTTGCTTGTCCGATGGAATCAAAAGATGCCAAAACAGTCGCAAAATCTTTAATAGAACATATTGTATTAAAATACGGGTTATTTAACATTCTCAAAACCGATAGAGGAACTGAATTTACCAATGAGTTAATGAGAGAGATTTGTGTATTATTAAAAATAAAACAAAATTTCTCAACACCTTACCATCATGAAACTTTAGGTACAATAGAACGAAATCATCGCGTTCTAAATGAATATTTTCTAAATTTTGTAAATGACATTAATTGGCATGAATGGATACCATATTATGCTTTTGCTTTTAATACGACACCAAATGTCGATACAGACTATTCACCGTTCGAACTAATTTTTGGTAGACTTCCTAGACTACCAAACGATATTTTAGATGATGCTAAGAAAATTTATAATATTGATAACTATTTAAATGAACTAAAGATTAGACTTCACGACTCATTACAAAGAGCAAGAGGAATAATTCTCGAAGTAAAAAGAAAAAGAGGATTAGAATCTGAAAAGAAGCAAAATAGAATAAATCTTAGAATAGGAGATTTAGTTTTAGTTAAAGTTTTAAATAGAAAAAAGTATGAACCACCATACAAAGGCCCATACAAAGTAGTAGACTTAGAAGATTTAAATGCACTCATAGAAATTGACAAAACAAGAACTAAACTAGTGCATAAAAATTTGCTAAAAAAATACTTAAATTAACATATATTGGTTATATGTAAGAAATATAAATAATATAAAATCCTGTATGTAACAATATGAATAAGAAATAAGAAGATGAGGTGCTTCAAATTCACTTTATAAAAATGCATACATAATCATACTTATATAAATTTTTTTAATTTTAACTTTGTTTCATTTTTTAATAATACCCAAACCTAAAAGGGTAAGGGTGTAGTGTATGCATACTTAGGTTTACCACTGTAGAAATTTAAGAACTTTGTTTACTCTAAGTTTAGTTTATGTTGGGTCAGCATTAATAAGTATCAAGGTATTTTTGTTTGTGTGAAAATGAAAGAACTAAAACCGTAATAATGAAGTTTGATTGAATGTAATTAATTAATTAATGTTTTTCACGTGCCAATTGTTTATGGGAACCAAAACGAAATTTACTAAAGCCGTGGGAACAGCAGACCGACTATTGGTTTGTTGATATCCTAAAATAATGCTGACCTATAGAATAAGTTAGTATATAAGTTGATAATTTTTGAAAATAAAAGACAGAAAGAATTGATCAGGCAAAAGCTGACTTTCATTTCTATTTTAAAATCGGCACTCCTGGTGCTGAGGGAAAACGGCTGCAGAGCTCAGCAAATACTGAAATAACCCTTAAACAAATCCTTTTAAGAGACACTTCAGTACCTTCATCCATTTTAGCGTATCCGACATATATCTTATTGAGGTAAAACGGTTGCATTTTAGAATGGTTTGCATCGCTTTGTAATTTTTGTAGTCGGTTTAATTGGGTATTGGTAGAGCAAGTATATAATATCGATGATCCAAATTCAAAATGCGGTTTTATAATGGTGTGGTATACATTTATTGCTGTTATAATTGACATTTTATTTCTAATACGTTTAAAGAATCATATTTTCATTCCAATTTTTTTACATATGTATACTACATGATCTTTAAAATTTAGTTCCTTATCTACTAGAAAACCCAGATATTTTATAGTAGTTACTTTTTCAATTATCACATCGTTAATTTTGATAGTTATATTATTGTTCATATTTATTTCCATTATTTTTGTTTTTGTTTCGTTTAGTTTTAGCTTATTCATTTTTAACCAGTTGTTAATTTTATTTATGTCTGTTCGTAAATTTTCATAACACATCTCATCTGTTGGCGCCTCTGAGAAAATCAGAGTATCATCAGCATATAATACAATTTCACACCTTTCCAGAACCCTCTCCATGACGTTGATATAAATGATGAACAAAAGTGCTCCTAAAATTGATCCTTGAGGTACACCAAAATCGTTGTCTATTTCCGTAGATTTGATATTATTAATTCCTGTCCTTTGTTTTCTGTTATTTAGGTATGATTGAAAAGATTTTAATTCAATGTCTTGTATACCGTACTTGTATAGTTTTTTTAATAAAATATTACGATTTATCGTTTCAAATGCTCTTTTAAAATCAAGAAAAATGGCTACAATTTTCTTATTTTTCTTCATATATTACCATCTATTAATTACGTAATTTAAGGCAGTTTCACACGAATGATTTTTTCGGAAACCTGATTGATATTTCGAAAGTTTTTTTTTTCCATATACTCTTCTAATTGGTTTTTGACAATTTTTTCTAGAATTTTCTCACATGTTTTTAATCCATTAATGGGCCGGTATTCTTTACACTTGATCGTATTTTTTTACTTTTTGTATCGGCGTAACTATCGATTCCTTCCATCCGTTCGGGAATGTTCCCGCTGCTAACGATCTGTTCACTGTATGCAGTATTTTTTCGCCTAATATGTCCCAGTTATCCAATATTATTATCTTATTTACTTTATTGTTATCAGGTTTTCCATTTAAGTTTTTACATATAAATTTTAATTCTTGTAGATTTATCGCACGAAATTTGAATTTTACGTTAATCACAGATATTTGATTTTTATATTGCACGTATTCAATGGAATTATATTTCTTTTATGCTGTCGACAAAATAGTTATTTAAATTTTCAGCTATTTCTATATTTTCCTAAAATTCTATATATTTAAATATCACAGTTTATATCACAGATCTGGGTTTTCTTTACACTAATTCTTTTATTTTGTTCCACATTTCTTTTTGGCCACTTGTATTGCTTATTTTATTATCAATTTATTTATTTTTTTCTTTCTCAATATTTAATTTATACTTATTTCTTATTGTTAAAACCGAAAGAAATAATAATATTTTTAGAAAAAAATGTGTGTTTTTTTGTTAGAAACAATCAATTTTTATAAATTAATAAAATTGTAAATATTTGTAAAATTTATTATAATTATGAGATGTTAAAAGTATTATGAATACTAATAAATAATAATAATAATAATAATTGTCTGATAGTTATTCCATGCCTCATAATTATTTTCAACAACTGCTCTTTGGTATCTAAAAATTTTTTGTTTTCATAATTCTTAGTTCATTACTAAACCATTTATTGCTATTATATTTTCCATTTATTTTCTTCTTTACAGTAAACTTTTTTATTGTGTCTTCACATTTATCAAAATGATTTACGTAAAAGTCTAAATTATATATTTCATCACATTCTATTATTGCACTTAGTTCATTTTTAAATCTGTCTTTATTATATTTAAACACTTTCACTTCTTTTACTTTTTCGTTAGGTATATTTTCATTATTAATAAATATGTTAATAGATTCGTGGTCTGCTATTTTACCATCTGTGTTAATTTGTGCCAAAATGCTCTCGTTATTTGTTATTACATAGTCTATTAATGTTATTGAGTTCTTTGTTATTCTCGTACAATCACCTATTATTTGTTTTAGGCCATTATCACTCATCATGCTTTTCAATCTACTTTTATAAAAATCTTTCAACCAATCTATATTGAAATCTCCTACTATTATAATGTCACAGCTTTCCTCACATATTTCCTTCGATATTTCCTGGAAATCGCTGCAAAATTTTGATTTTTTTCCACTTGGCGACCTGTATACAACTGTTATTAGAAATGATGCTTTTTCAAACTTTGCTTTATAAACACTTATCCAATATTTTGTTTCCTTAACATAGTCTTTTACTTTTATCCAACATTTTTTGAAATATAAAATTACTCCTCCAGTTCTATTAGATTTAGATAATGTGCTTTAAATATAATAGTTCTCAATTTAAATTTCAGATTCATTCACTGCCTCTGTCAGATGCGTTTCAGATAAAATTACAAAATCTGGATTATTTTCTTCGATTATTATTTCAAGCTGATTTAAATTATTGAGCAGACCTTGTATATTGGTATATATTCCATGCAATCGCCTTGTTTGCTATGACGCTAAGCCCATCCTTCTCTTTTCTAAACTAAGTTTATTTTGATATTCCGGACATTCCCTGTTCATAGTGCTATGGTTTTCATCGAGTCCTAAATTAAGTCTTTTATTTTCTTTTATACAGTTGATACATTTGTTTATAACTTCTTTATTGCACTCAATACTTTTATGATTTCCATGGCATTTTTGGCAAGATTCATCATTTCTACACTCCGATGCCTTGTGGTTGTATCCATGACACTTAAAACACTGCAAAACATTTGTTCCATCAAAAACTCTGCACCTGTCCCATCCTACATTTATTTTTTGATTTGATATAACTTTAGGATATATATTGTTTTATTGTATCTTTTTATTTCAAACATTTTCACAACGTCCATTTTACTTTTTTCTAGTATTTTATTTTGTTTCTTAATTTTTTCCAATAAATCTTTTTAGTTAGTTTAAAGTTCATGTCCGTTACAATTATTTGCATTTCAACTTGTTTTGGAACCGTTATTTCATAGTTCTCGCTTATCCATTTTGTATTGCTTCTTTCATTTTATCACGCTCTTCAACATTCTCACTTTGAATAACTATTTCCATTTTTTCTATTTTCGACATCTTTTATTTTAAAATTTATTGGATTTATTTTCTCGTTTAAATCTGCTTTTGTTTTTACAACACTTTGTTTTTCTTTTGGTTTTATTATTAATGGGATATTTTTCGAAACATCTGGCATCACCGTATTTTTTGCAACTGTTTGGGCATATGACATTTTCATTTTGATGTTTGTTTCGTTTATTACTTTCTTTATTTCTTTACACATTTTTATATTACTCTTTTCTATTGCATTGCACATTTCCATCTTTTTATTTTCAATTTCATTTACATTACCGTATAAGTTTTTAACTTTTTCTACATTATTTTCACAAATTTTTTGTATTTTATCTATTTTCCTAAATCTTTCATAATATCTCATTTCAATTGCTTCCAGTAGTGCTTTAATTTCAATTTCATTTTGCTTCAAAGAGCTCTCGAATTCATTTTTGTATTCCAATAGTGTTTGTTTGCTCTTGTTTACTGCATCTTGGATGTCCCCAAAAGCAAGGTCTACATTTTGGATATATCTCATGCAATCATCACAAATAAAACGAATATAATTGCTTTCATCAATAATTTTTGCGGAATATTGATCAATACTGGCAAACTTTTTCGAAAAATGATACACTTTGTCACATACTACATTACATCTTATTCCAGTTTCTCCCCTAATTGCTGATCTGCATTTACTGCATTCAGCCATTATTTAATTATTTTACAAAAAGTTTTTTCACTTCCGAAATAATTGTTTACTTGTATGTTTTTAAACTATTTTTTTACTCTAACCGCGTTTTTTAAAGCAATTTTATTATGTGGACACCAGAGTGCTGCTTCAAGTACTAAACTTTGCGGTGTATTCACTCATTTACTCAGATTTTTTGTGATTCATACCGCTTTTGTTTAATCACAAGAAATGAATTTTAACTAAAGAGCTCATTTCAAACACGCACATTGAGCTCTTGTACTCGAAGTAAACATGAATGTTTGTGAATCTTTACGAGACTCAGCAAAGCGGTGTTTGATTAGTCTTGTTATATTCGTTTTTAAACGAAATATAATATTCAGTCACCTGCGGCATGTATGATTGAGTCGTCTCATTCAGTAGCGCTAAAAATGGAGTACAAACCAATCACGTTTGCTACAGTTTTGTTCACTTTCGAGTGTGTTACAAAAAATATTTTATGCATATGTATGAACTGGGTTTTGTGTGCTAAAATACAAAAGATAAGTAAGACATATATATATATATATACATATGTATATGTACATAAATGCTGTTTTCTTTATGTTGTTTATTTTTGTGCTAGCAAACCCCGTGCGCTCCGCTACCCCCCATTATTGATGGTAAAGGAAGGGATATAAAAAAATAACAAACTTTTAACATTACGTGTGGCAACTCGGTTTGGTAAACAAGCAAATTATTGTGGCTCTGAACAAATATTTTTTAAAAAAGTAAAAACAAGGAATAAAAACTATTAATTTCTTACTAAAGTAAAACAAAATATCAGCAAACAAGTGACAGTAAAAGAATTGAAATACATTTAAGTTATTTGTTATTTCAACAAAATGTCTGAGTGCAGTAAATGCAGATCAGCGATCAGAGGTGAAAGTGGCATACGGTGTAATGGTGTATGTGAGAAAATTTATCATCTTACAAAAAAATGCGCGGGAATTGACCAATATTCCGCTAAAGTTTTTGATGAAACCAACTACATAAGATTTATTTGTGATGATTGCATGCAATATATTCAAAATGTAGATTTGGTGTTAAGGGAAATACAAGATAATGTCAACAAAAACAAACAAACATTGGCGGAATATAAACATGAATTCGAATGTTCACTCAAACAATATGAAACTGAAATAAAGAATTTATTGGAAGCAATAGAAAACAAATATGATGCAAGATTTAAAAAAATGGATAACATTCAAAAAATATGTGAGAAAAGTGTGGGTGAAGTAAAAAACTTGTATGTAAATGTAAGCGAAGTTGAAAACAAAAACAAGGACATATATGAAAAGATTAACAATAACAATGTAAAGATGTGTGATGAAATAAAAAGAGTGGTGAAAGACGCAAATGTAAAAAAGTTATCGTATGCGCAAACAGCTGCAAGAACAGTGATACCAGATGTGTCAAAAAGAATCCCCTTAATTATTAAACCCAAAGAAAAACAAACAGTGCAAAAAACTAAAGAACTAAATAAAAAGGTGGATCCAAAAGATTTTAAAATCGTTAATATTGAAAACAGACGAAATGGCACACTGGTTATACAGAGCGAAAGTATGGACGAGCGCGATAAAATAAAAACAGCTATTCAGAACGAAATAAGTGATAAATATGAAGTGAAAATTCCTAAAGAGGCTGAGATGAGCATAATAATAACAGACATGAATATTAAATTAAATGAAAATGAATTATTGGAAAAATTAAAAAAACAGAATGAGGTAATAAAGGACAGTAATGTGGAAATTGTAAAATGTTTTGAGACCAAAAGATTTAATAGATCGGTATACAACGCCAAAGTAAAAATTGATTATGCAGCATATCACAAAATTATGCCTATGCAAAGATTAAACATTGGTTGGGAAAAATGTAGAATATTTGATGGTACTCACATAATGCAGTGTTTTAATTGTCAAGGTTTTAATCATAAAGCAAATGAATGCAGGAACGAAGCAGTGTGTTTTAAATGCCATGAAAACCACAAGAGTAAAGATTGTACAAAGGAAATATTGACTAAGTGTATTAACTGCGTCAGAGAAAACAAAAGGCTGAATCTCACCCTAGATGAAAACCATGCGACAACTAACAGGGAATGTCCAGTTTATAGAAATAAACTGAATTTAAAGAAAAGAAGGCTTGGAATTGATATAGAGATATAACAATCAAAACAAATACATGGAATATACACCAACATACAAGGGCTAACAAATAATTTTAGCCAGTTAGAGATAATTATAATATTATCTGAAACGCATATGACTGAGCAGATAGATGAAACAGAGGTTGAAATAAATGGATATAATCTATATAGTACTATATCTAACTCTAATAAAACTGGAGGTGTAATTTTATATTTTAAAAAACAATGGAGGGTTACAGCTATAAAGGCAGAAGTAAAAGATTCTGAGTACTGGATTAGTGCACATATGGCCAAAAATTATAATGTTTCGTTTATTGTAATAGCTTTATATAGGTCACCGAGTTATTCAAAATCGGAATTTTGTGATACACTGCAAGATTTTCTGGAAGAAGTGTGTGAAACCAATTGCGACATAGTAATAGCCGGTGACTTCAATATTGACTGGAATAATAACTTTTACAGACAAAAAATTGAAAGTATATTAAACGATAATGGCCTAAAACAAATAATGAATGAAAAAACACGAATTACACAGAACTCAAAGACAATTATAGATTACATTATAACAAATAGTGAAGCCGTGATCGCTAAAACAAATATAAATAACAAAATATCAGACCATGAAGCAATAGATATTATTATTAAATGTGAAAACGAGACTCCAGAAATAGAAATAAAACAAAAAGAAATCTTTAAATATAATAAGAATTATTTCCGAAATGAGCTTAGTGCAATACTAGAATATAATGAAATGTTGAATGTCAATGAACAAACTAAGAACTTTGATAAAACCATGGAAGTAGCAATAGCTAAATTTGTGATAAAAAAGAAAACAAATGAAAGCAGTAATAATAGGTGGTTTAATAACGATCTAAGAAACTTGAAAGTGCAAAAAGTCAGATTATATCAGAAAGCAGTATTTGACAACACAAGCACAGCATGGACAAACTATAGAACAATAAGAAACAAATACAAAAGTAAAATAGAAAATGAAAAGCGTAGATATATTAGTAATAAAATTGCAATATCAAAGGACCAAAAGGAATTTTTTTTTTTTTTTTATTTATTTGTTTAAGTAGTATTTCAAATACTTTTTCATAAAGTTGGCAACTTTGAACGTATAAAGACGTGTTTTTATGAAAGCTCTATAAAAATTCAATAAAAAAATAAATAAATATTGTTTAAAAATAATTTGGAATATTTTAAACAACAAAAACTTTAAAAATATATGTTGTGAATATAAATTTAATAAATAACAAGGCCTAAAATTAACAAATAAATATTTCATAATAAAATGTCTGATTGCAGTAAATGCAAATCAGCAATAAGAGGTGAAAGTGGATTAAGGTGTAATGGTGTATGTAATAAAATATACCATTTTACTAAAAAATGCGCGGGCATTGACCAATATGCGGCAAAAATTATGGATGAAAATAATTTTATCAGATTTATTTGTGATGATTGCATGCAATACATTGAAAATGTTGATCTGGTTCTAAGGGAGATTCAGGACAGTGTGGACAAAAACAAACAATCACTTAAGGAATACAAACATGAATTTTCAAACTCGCTACGTCAAAATGAAAATGAAATTAAAATTTTATTAGAGGCAGTAGAAAAACGGTATGATGCAAGATTTAAAAAAATGGAAAATATACAAAAGCTATGTGAAAAAAATGTTGAAGAAATAAAAAAACTTTATGGAAATGTAAAAGAATCTGAAAATAAAAACAACGATATATGTGAAAAAATAAACAATCATAATACAAAGATGTGTGATGAAATTAAAAAAATAGTTAAAGAAACAAGTAACAAAGCAAAATTATCATATGCGCAAAAAGTGGCGATGCCAGATGTGTCGAAAAATATTCCTTTAATTATAAAGCCCAAAGAGAAACAATCAGCTCAAAAGACAAAAGCGGAATTAAATGATAAGGTAGATCCTGTAAACTTAAAAATCACAAATATTGAAAATAGAAAAAATGGTACTTTAGTTATACAAAGTGAAAATACTGATGAACGAGATAAGATTAAAGAAGCGATACAAAATGAAATCAGTGAAAAATATGAAGTTAGAATACCAAAACAGGTGGATATGCAAATAATAATAACAGACATGAATTTTAAATTAAGTGCGGAAGAGTTATTGAAGAAATTAGAAAAGCAAAATGAAGTAATGAAAAATAGTTCAGTGGAAATAGTAAAATGTTTTGAAACAAAAAGATACAATAAGACTATATACAATGCAAAATTAAAGATTGATAATGAATCATATGTTAGAATTATGTCAGAGCAAAAACTAAATGTAGGCTGGGATAGATGCAGAGTGTTTGATGGTACAAGTTTAATTCAATGTTATAAATGCCAAGGATATAATCACAAGTCAACAGATTGCCGAAATGAAGAACTATGTTACAAATGCCATGGAAATCACAAAAGTAGAGAATGCAGTAAAAATATAACAAATAAATGCATAAACTGTATGAAAGAAAACAAAAGGCTTAATCTAGGATTAAATGAAAACCATGCCACAAACAGTAAAGAATGTCCAGTATATAAAAACAAACTTAACATTAAAAAGAAAAGAATTGGTTTAGTTACAGATATATAACAACCAAAGAAAATATATGGAATTTATACTAACATTCAAGGTCTGATAAACAATTTTACTCAACTAGAAATAATAACCCAATCAGTTAAGCCAGATTTTATTATTCTATCTGAAACGCATTTAACAAATCAAATAGATGAAACGGAAATAGAATTAATACATTATAATCACTATATAACCTTATCTAATTCAACAAAAACAGGCGGAATTATTGTATATTTTAAAAAAGAATGGAAGATTGAAAATATTAAAACCACTACAAAAGACTCAACATACTGGATAAGTGCGTATATGGTGAAATACAAACATTTTTCATTTATACTTGTAGCATTATATAGATCCCCAAGTAGTTCTAAATCTGAATTCTGTGAAATGATACAGGATTTCTTGGAAGAAGTGTGCGAAAGAAACTGTGATATTATATTTGCTGGAGATGTTAACATAGATTGGAACAATGATTTCTATAAAAATAAAATTAAAAGTATATTAGATGACAACGGGATGAAACAAATAATTAATGAATACACTAGAATAACACAAAATTCGAGAACTTTAATTGATTATGTTATAACGAACAATAAAAAAGTCTTTGCGAAAACAAATGTAAATAATAAAATTTCTGATCATGAATCAATAGACATTTTTATTGAATTTGAGGAAAGAAATGTTAAAGTACGAAATAAGCAAATAGATGTTTTCAAATATAACAAAAACAGCTTTAAGAGCGAATTGAGTGTAAGACTGAATTTTAATGAAATGCTTAGTGTCGATGAGTTAGTTGTGAATTTTGATAAATGCATTGATGATACAATAAAAAAATTTTCGATAAAAAAGAATATATCGGAAAAAATCAATAATAAATGGTTTAACAGTGAGATACAAAGATTAAAGGTAGAGAAGATAAAAGCATACCAAAGAGCAATAATTGAAGATACTAATAGTGCATGGACAAATTATAAAGTTATAAGAAATAGATACAAAGTAAAAATAGAAAATGAAAAGAATAAATATATAAACAATAAAATTTCAACCGCGAATAATCAAAAAGAAATGTGGCATGTGATAAAAGAACTAGTTTTAAGGAAAACCAGAAGTGTGATAAAAGCTGTGACATTTAATCAAACAGAGTACAAGGAAAATTTCCAAATAGCTGATAATTTTAATAAATATTTCATAGATAGCATTGAAGAAATAAGAAATTCTATCGAATATGTGCAATATGAAAACCTGATACCTGTAATAAATTATAAATTTAAGTTTTGTGCAATAAATATGTTAGAATTAAGAAATATAGCTAAAAATATAAAGAATAAACCTGACTATAGAAAAGTATCAAAGAATATAATTTTGGATAACTGGGGTAAAATTGGGCAGTTTTTATTGGAGATAATAAATAAATCCTTCGAAACTGGGTCCTTCCCACAAAATTGGAAAGAATCAATGATTACACCTGTAGAAAAGATAAAAAAACACTAATAAATGTGAGGAGTACCGTCCAATTAACAATTTAAAAACTTGTGAAAAAATAATAGAGAAAATGGTTAAAATTCAAATAGAGGACTTTATTGAAAAAAATAAATTAATATTTAAGTACCAATCGGGTTTTCGAAAAGAGCACTCATGTGAAACGGCTGTGAATTTTGTTATAAATAGATGGAAATTCGCTAATAAGGACAATAAAATCTTGGCTACTTTTCTTGATTTTAAAAGAGCGTTTGAGACAATAGATAGAAACATTTTGTTACAAAAACTTTATCAATACGGTATACAGGATATTGCATTAAAATGGTTTCAAACGTATTTAACAAATCGAACACAAATCACAAAAGTTAATAATGTAGAATCGAATGCTGCACAAAATGATTTTGGGGTTCCGCAAGGCTCAATATTAGGAGCACTATTATTTATTATTTATATAAATGATATTGAAAAAGTGTTAGAAACTTGTGAAATTATTCTCTATGCTGATGATGCATTAATCTTTACAGAAGCAGAAACAGAAGAAAAATGTTATGAAAATATGACAAGGGACATAAATAATATAAATAAGTGGCTAAAAATGAACAAATTAAAGTTAAATGAAAATAAAACGAAAATAATGGAAATAAATATGAATACTACAATAACGTTTCAAATAAATAATGTTGTAATAGAGAAAGTAAATAGCAAAAAGTATCTGGGTTTTATAATAGATAAGGACTTAAAGTTTAAAGAACATGTCGAATATATATGTAGAAAAATTGGGAAAAAAATTGGTTTTTTTAAAAGAATAAGAAATAAAGTATCTATTATAACTGCTATTAATATATATAATACTATGATTAAACCCCATTTTGAATACGGGCCTACGATTATGTATACATGCTGCACAACTCAACAAATCTCAAGACTACAAAAACTGCAAAACAAAGCTATGCGCTCAATTCTGAAATGTAATCGATATACATCAATAAGGTTTATGCTGGATACGTTAAAATGGATGAATATACCACAAAGGCTAGAACTAAATACGATATGTTTCATCCACAAATTGAAAAATGGAAATGCACCGGAATATCTAATAGAACAGTTAAGACGCGTGGGAGATGTCCAACCATACAACTTGAGAAATGCTAATGATTACAGGCTACAGACGGTAAATACAAATGCAAGGCAAAGGTCGCTATTCTACAAAGGGCTGAAGCTTTACAACACGATGCCAAATAATATAAAAGATGAACAAAATATAAATGTATTTAAAAAAAATGTTGTAAATTTTGTAAGGAGCAATAATACTCATAGAATGTAAAAAAATTAAATGTAATCCCCGAAAAGTATTAAAAATACTACTAAATAAATAATAATAAAAAAAAAAAATAATAATAATAATAATAATAATAATAAACATAGTTAAAATTATACAATATACAAAAATAATATATTTTTTGTGTTTAATACATAAATAAAATTAATTTAAGCAAATTAAGGAATGTCATTTTTTACAAAATTAATAACTTTTCTTTTAAATACATTCATATTTGTTTCTTGCTTTATATCACTTGGAAGCCTGTTGTACAAATGTAATCCCTTGTGAAACAGTGACCGCTGCATTGCAGTTGTTGTTGTTCTTGGTATTCTAAAGTTGTCTGCGTTTCTTAGGTGATAGGGTTGAGATTGTCCGACGTAGTTTAATTGCTCAGTCAGGTATGCTGGTGCTCTCCCTGTTTTCATTTTCTGTATAAATTGTAGCGTATTCATTTCTATTCTTTGTTTTATGTTTAGCCATTTTAGTGCATTAAGCATTAACTCTATCGGAGTATATATATTACATTTCAAAATTGATCTCATTGCTTTGTTTTGTAATTTCTGTAGTCTTTCAATTTGTGTTACCGTGCAGCATGTATATAAAATAGTTGATCCAAACTCAAAATGAGGTTTTATCATTGTGTTATATATATTTATAGCACTTAATATTGATACTTTGTTACGTATACGTTTAAAAAATCCATTTTTTTTGCCAATTTTTTTGCTTATATATTCAATATGATTTTTGAATTTTAGTTGATTGTCAATAATAAATCCTAAATATTTAATTTTATCTACTCTCTCTATTAATTGGTTATTAATTTCGAAACGCGATTCACTGTCATTCATATTTATTTGCATTAATTTCGTTTTACTTTCATTTAATTTTAATTTATTCATTTTTAGCCATTGGTTTACGTTATTTATATCATGTTTTAAATTTTCATTGCATTGTTTATCTGTGTTTTCTTCCGTGTATATTAATGTATCATCTGCATACAGAATAATATTGCACTTTTTTAAAACGTTAGGCATATCGTTTATATAGATAATAAAAAGTAGAGCTCCTAAAATGGACCCTTGAGGGACACCATATTCATTGTTAATAGACTGCGATTTTATATTGTTTATTGTCACTATTTGTTTTCTATTTGATAAATACGATTTAAACCATCTTAGCTCGTTTCCTTTTATACCGTACATGTATAGTTTTTCTATTAATATATCTCTATCAATTGTCTCAAAAGCTCGCTTTAAATCTAAGAAAACTGCCATAATTTTTTTATGATTTTTCACATATTTCCATCTATTTATAACATAGTTTACTGTAGTTTCACATGAGAATTTTTTTCTAAAACCCGATTGGTATTTTGTAAATAAACTGTTTTCCTCAAAATATTTTTCTAGCTGTTGCTTAACTACTTTCTCAATTATTTTTTCACATGTTTTAAGTGTATTAATTGGCCTAAATTCTTCACATTTGTTTGTTTTTTTTTATTTTTTCGATTGGTGTTATTGATGATATTTTCCAACTTTCTGGAAATTCTCCGGTTTCGAAAGATCTATTTATAACTTTTGTCATTATTTTTCCAAACTGATTCCAATTATCCATTATTATACTCATTGAGACTTTATTAAAGTCTGGTTTATTTTTTATATCTTTACAGATGATCTTAAGTTCTTGTATATTTATTGCACAAAATTTAAATTGGGTATTTGTCGTAGGTATTTGATTTACATACTGCACATTTTCTATCGAATTTCTTATTGAGCTTATGCTATCCACAAAATAATTATTAAATATATTTGCAATTTGATCTATCTCCTTATATTCTACTTGATTAAACATCACATTTTGTACCACATTTTGATTTTTATTTATTACCAAGTTTTTTATCTCCTTCCACATTTGTTTCTGGTCTTTCGCGTTACTTATTTTTTTATTTATAAATTTATTTTTCTCATATTCTAGTTTAGTTTTATACTTGTTTCTAGCTATTTTATAAATATTCCATGCTTCATTTGTATTATTTGTTTTAGTGTTTATTAATTTTATTTCTTTTAAGCAAATTTAATTCTCTACTAAACCATTTGTTCACATTATCCTTTTCTTTTATTGTCCTCTTATACGTAAATTTATTGATCGTATTTTCTAAGCATTTATCAATATTGTAAACATTATCATTAAGGTTATCATCTTCAAAGTAGTTTAAAACACAATTAAGTTCTCTGCTAAACTGATGTCTGTCATACTTGAAAATTTCAATTCTCTATTAACTGTCCGTTGACAGTTTGTATTTTCGAGGATTATATCTATTGCTTCATGATCTGATATTTTATTTGCACATTTATTTTTTACAAAAGCATTATGCTTATTAATTATTACAAAGTCTATTAATGATTTCGAATTTTTTGTCACCCTTGTATAATCAGTCACAATTTGTCTGAGGCCATTATCATTAATCGTTTCCAGGATTTTATTTTTATATGTACTATATCTGCACCAGTCTATATTAAAATCACCTGCTATAATTATTTCGTAGTTTGTTTCACATAACCTTTCGCATATCTCCTCGAATGCTTCACAGAATTCCGATTCTCTACTGCTTGGAGATCTATATACAGCCATTATTATAAAATTTTCATTTTTGTTTTTTGCTAGATATGCGCACATCCAGTATTTTGAATCTGTTATTTTTTCACAAAACTTTTTTACGGTCCAGGACTTTTTAAAATATATTGTGACGCCACCTGTTCTCGTTGAATTTGACAGTGTTGCATAATGGTCATACTCCTTCAAATAATACTCCTGTTCTTCAATATCGTTTGTCAAATGCGTCTCAGATAATATTATAAATTCAGATTTTTTTAGAGCCGCAATTACTTCTATTTGACTAAAGTTGTTTAGCACTCCTTGGGCATTCGTATACATACCAGTTGTATTATTTAGTTGCTAAATTTTAATTCCTTTTCTTTTCATTCTTAGTTTTAGTTTATTCTGGTAAACTGGGCATTCTTTGCTTAACGTACTGTGGTTGTCATCTAAGCTCAAATGGAATTTCTGGTTTGATCTTCTACAATTAATACATTTTAGCAATATGTCTCCATTACATTCTTTATGATTATGTTCTCCATGACATTTATAACATACTTCATTATTCCTGCACTCACTTGCTTTATGATTAAATGCTTTACATTTGTAACACATTAACACATCTGTCCCATCGAAGACTCTACATTTCTCCCATCCTATATTTATCTTTTGTACTGATAACATTTTCGTGTATGATTCAGAATCGATAATAATCTTTGCATTGTATATCTGTTTATTATTTCTTTTAAATTCATAAAATCTGATTGTTTTTATCTTGCTATCTTTTAAAAACTCATTCTGCTTCTTAATTTTTTCAATTAGTTCTATATCTGTGTATTTAAATGACATGTCCGTTATTTTGATACTCATTTCAGAATCATTAGGTACTTTAATATCATATTCTTTACTCATTTCACTTTGTATTGCTGTTTTGATTTTCTCCCTTTCTTCGTTATTTTCACTGTGTATAACTACAGTACCATTATTTCTATTTTCAATATTTATTATCTTTAAATCAACTGGGTTTACTTTTTTGTTTAAATCTTCTTTAGTCTTTTCTATTTTTTGCCTTTCTTTTGGTTTAACAATTAGTGGCATTTGTTTTTTAACTTCTGGCAACCCTGTTCCCTTTTTAATTGCATCAGCAAATGACAGTTTATTTTGTTTATTTGTTGATTCCTTTATTACCTTTTTTATTTCGGTTTGCAATTTTACATTATTTTCCTGTATAGAGTTACATATGTTTTTATTCTTATTTTCAAATTCATTTATTACCCCGTATATTTTCTTAATTTCCGCAACATTTTGTTCACAAACTTTTTGAGCTTTATCTATTTTTTTTAGTCTTTCTTCATATCGTTTTTCTATAACTTCAAGTAACTGTTTATTTCATTTTCATTTCATTTCCATTAAGTTTTGTTTGTTTTTGTAAACACCATCTTGAATATCTTTTAAAACTAAATCTACATTATGTATATATTGAACACAATCATCGCACATAAATCTTATAAAATTATTTGCCTCTAATATTTTTGCTGAGTACTGGTCAATACCAGCGCATTTATTCGAACAATGATACGTTTTATCACATACTCCAGCGCACTTTATTCTAGTTTCACCCCGTATTGTACTTTTGCATTTATGACACTCAGCCATGGCTGGGTCTAATTTATGCCAATTATTTACGTTATAATAACGATTTATTTTGAAATTTTAAGTACAGTGTATAGAAAAATGTTTATCTCACTGTCGTTTAATATTTCACTTTTTATTTGTCCGAACTAATATATATTATAATAATAATTTTCCTTAAACACTTTGTAACACAACCTTTCGCTTTAACGTTCTCTCTCATTTTGGGCTGTGATAAAAGAACTTGTATTAAGAAAACCTAGAAATGTGATAAAATCTGTGATATTTAATCAAGTAAAGTGTAAGAATAATATGATAATAGCCGGCAAATTTAACCATTATTTTATAGATAGTATTAAGGAAATAAGAAGTTCAATGGAAAGTGTGCAATACAAAAACCTGATACCTGTGATAAACTCAAAGTTTAAGTTTCGTGCAATATCTATATTAGATTTAAAAAAAGTGTTTAAGACTATAAATAACAAACCTGACTATAAAAAAACTACAAAAAACTTAATTTTAGACACATGGGACATAACTGGCAATATCTTATTAAACATTATTAACAAGTCAATGGAATCAGGAACGTTTCCAGAAAATTGGAAAGAATCAATGATTACGCCAGTAGCAAAAGTTAAAGGTACAATTAAATGTGAAGAATTTCGTCCAATAAACAGTTTAAAAATATGTGAAAAGGTATTGGAAAAAGTTGTGAAGAATCAACTAGAAGAATATATAGAAAGTAATTCACTTCTATTTAAATATCAGTCAGGATTTAGAAAAAAACATTCATGCGAAACAACAGTTAATTATCTAATAAATAGGTGGAATTGTGTAAAGAAAAATAATAAAGTTGTGTCTATTTTTCTTGATTTTAAACGCGCGTTCGAGACTATTGATAGAGACATTCTGATACAAAAACTTCACAGGTTCGGAATACAAGACATTGAGCTAAAATGGTTTAAAACCTATCTATCAAATCGTAAGCAAAAAACAAAAGTTAATAACGTAGAGTCGCCGGCGACAGAAAACAATTACGGCGTGCCACAAGGCTCAATATTGGGAGCTCTCTTATTTATTGTTTATATAAACGATATTTAGTGAAAATACACCAAAAAAACTCTACGTTTAACAAAATTTGTGCAAACACAGTGAATAATCCAAATACTGCTTCATTAAACATCAATATACGTAATCAAACCAAACGTAATTGTAATCCTGTTTCTCCAGTAATGGCTGCTGCCGACTGTTTCTCCTGGGCTGTTTTTGAACAAAAATTAACCAGTACCCTGGATGATAAACTCAAAAACGTGGTGAAAGTAGATGATCTTGCCCCTATCGCAGGTGAAATACAACAGTTACGCAGAGAAAACACTCGTCTACAAAAAGAATTGCAAGATATGAAAATTAGGCTTGAACTTGTTGATAAAGTAAGCAGACGCTGCAATGTAGTCATAAGCGGCTTGAAAAGCAATAGTGTTTCTGACGCTTTGAGGGAATTTAACGATATTTGCAACTGTACTTTTAAGACCTCGGTTAATGTTGCAGAAGGTCGAAAAATCGCCTCCGGAAAATTGTTTTTGTTTACCCTAAGTTCACCTATGGAAGTGAACGCAATAATTGCACAAAGACGTTTACTGACTGGCTCTAGTATATTTATCGATAAGGATTTTACAGCTGAAGAGCGCTCCAGAAAATACTTTCTACGTCAAATTGGCAGACATGTTAAAATAGCCAGCAAACAAGCTAAAGTTAGGTATGGCTCTCAACGTATTTTTATAAACGACAAGTCGTACTCTTGTAGAAAAGGTAAAATAATAGCAAAAAACAACTCAGATGCAGAACATCTACAGAAGCTGTTACATAAAGCTGATCATGACTTTATCATTGAAGTTTTAACCCATGCTACCGCTCCAAAACCTTCTACGTCTTCATCAAACGTATTAAATCTAAATTAGCAATCAGATGTGTGTCGATTGTTGTCTTATAATGTAGCCAATCCTAATAATAAGTTTAAATTTGGAAACTTTTTCACATACATAAATAGTTTTGATATATTTTTTCTTTGTGACAATGCAAGAAAACTAATGCTTAAGAGACTCAACGTATATCGTACGACTAATACAGACACTGATAGGAAATTGTATGTGATATGTAGAGCTAAGTATAATAAGCTGTGTGATAACAAAAAACTCAAATATAAAACTATGAATATTGAAAGGTTGAATAACGTCAAAAATAGCAGCGACTGGTGGAAAGTAGCTAATTCAATTAAGAAAAGTCAATTAAAAATAGGAAATAATCTGTCCAATGCACAGTTTTATGTTTATTTTAAATCACTGTTATCTAACGCTCAGTATGACTTTAATATTACTCCAATAGCTACTGGCATGGTTGACCCTTTCCTTGACTCACCTTTCGAGTTTAGGGAACTAGTTATGATTTTAAAATCATCTAAATTAAACAAAGCTCCAGGTCAAGACAGAATTCCCTATGAGTTCTATAAAAATGCACCAATACCTTTTTTGTACGAAATCCTGACTTTGTTTAATATCATCTTTATGCGTGAAGACATACCAGATTCTTTCCGTCGATCTATTATTGTACCCTTATTCAAAAAGGGTGATGTTAATACCGTATCAAATTACAGGGGGCTATCTCTTCTGGACTCTATGTATAAGCTTTTCATGGGCCTCATACTCAACCGTATCAACTCCTGGATAGACTACCGCAATATAATTGTCGAATATCAATCAGGTTTTCGCAAGAATTACTCCACTGTAGATAACTTATTCAATTTGACTAGTATTGTATATCTAAATTTTAACCGTAAAAAGAAAACATATGCGTTTTTTGTAGATTTTTCCTCGGCTTTCGATACAATACCTAGAAACTTATTGTTCCATAAGCTAAGTCTATTGGGATTCTCTCAAAAGCTGGTAAGACTACTATCGAAATTATATTATAATACATCCAGTCAAGTTTGGGATGGTATTTCGTTATCTGACTCGTTTATCGTCACGCAAGGGGTTAAGCAAGGTTGTCTACTTAGCCCAGTTCTGTTTTCCTTATATTTGAATGATTTGAATAATCATTTGCCGGGTGGCATTATAGTAGATGACTCTGTGGTAAAAGTATTACTATATGCAGACGACATAGTGTTACTGTCAGACTGCCCAATAATGCTACAGAACATGGTTGATGCTTTGTTCTTGTACTGCACTAAATGGTGCTTGAAAATTAACTTAAATAAGTCAAAGATTATGATCTTCAGAACCGGTACAAGAATAAATCGTAATCTTTCCTGGAAATACGGTGATAACCAGATAGATATAGTGAATGAATACAAGTATCTTGGACTTATTCTGACATACAATTTGTCTTTTAAGAAACATATTACTTTCAAACTTGCTTCATCCAAATTTGTTTTAAACTCCACATGGTTAAATTACATTAACAACGCAAAAATAAGTATCTCTAATAAACTAAAAATTTTCCACGCAGCTGCAAAATCCATTATGTTTTATGGGGCTCAGGTATGGGGCTTTATTAGATTTGACGAGGTTGAAAAACTTATGAGATATTTTTTAAAGAAAATGCTTTTCCTTCCGCGTAATACTCCCAATTATATGCTTCATCTTGAAACAGGTTTGCCTTCACTTTACTTAGAAACTTTAAAACTACATTTTAGCTATATAAGGAGAATAGTTAATCTTCCGTGGAATAGACTCCCGCGAATTTTGGCAGAGCAGACTTTTCAACAAAATACTTTTTGGGTACCACAATGGAGTGTTCTATATAGTAAAATCGGTATTAATTTTGATATTGATATTTGGAGAAGTATTTCAGATTCGCAACACAACAGCATTATTGATTCATTGAAATACAGCGAATACGAAAGTTTTATCGCTAGTGCCAGAAGTTCGAGATTTCATGATCTATACCCTGTTTTGCAATATGATATTCAACCCTATTTTAGGGACAATTACTCTGCTCATCTCATAAGTCTAATTATGAAAGCTAGAGGAGGTTTACTGAATTTGTATGCCCATTCATTTCATGGCTATACTACAAGCATTTGTTCGTTGTGCAATTATAATGAACATGAGAATACATACCATTTTATTGGTAGATGTCCAATACTCTCCAATTATCGTTTGAGTATCTTTGGAAAAAGAGTGCTGGAACTCTATGAGGTCCTGAACATATTAAATGGCGAAAATTTTATGCGTTTATATAAATTTTTATTAATATGCTTGAAATACAGAAAACTTATTATATCAGAATTTCGATAAATTTGAATTATAGTTTTATATATAATTGTCTTTTCTGCTATCTTGAATTTCTTGTAATTTCATGTATGTATTCATATACAAAGTATGGTTGTACATAATGTTAATTTTACACCCCATATTTGCCAATCAGACACACAACATTTTTTTGTTATGTCTTATTATGATTTATTATTGTTAATATTCAATATTATATATGATATTATTAGTATGTAATACATTGTAAATCTCTTAAAATAAATCATATTTAATAATAAAAAAAAATAATAATAATATAAACGATATTGAAAAGATATTGAAAAAGTGCGAAATAATATTATATGCAGACGATGCGCTTATATTTACAGAAGCAGAAACAGAAGAAATGTGCTATGAAAATATAACGAGTGATATGTACAATATAAACAAGTGGTTAAAAATGAATAAATTAAAGCTTAATGAAAATAAAACCAAGTTAATGGAAATTAATATGAACACAGACAAAATATTTAAAATAAACAATATACAAATCGAAAAAGTTAACAGTATTAAATACCTAGGTTTCATTATTGACAAGAAGTTAAAATTCAATGAACATATTGAATACATATGTAAAAAGATCGGGAAAAAAATCGGGTTCTTTAAGCGTTTGAGAAATAAAGTTTCTACATTAACATCTATAAATATATACAACACAATAATTAAACCGCATTTCGAATATGGATCAACTATTTTATACTCCAGCTGCAATGATCAACAAATTTCAAGACTGCAAAAGCTTCAGAACAAAGCCATGCGCGCAATATTGAGAAGTAATCGAATAACATCAATTAGACATATGCTAAACACCCTAAGATGGTTAAGTATTCAAGAAAGACTACAACTAAATACAATAAGTTTCATTCAGAAGCTGAAGGTGGGAGATGCACCTGATTATATGTTGGAACTGACAAGATACGTGAGAGATGCTCAGCCATACAACCTCAGAAATGCTAATGACTTCAGACTGCAACAAGCCCATAACGATGCGATGAAGAAAACGTTTTTCTATAAGGGTTTGAGATTATATAATTTGATGCCAAATGAATGAACAAAATCATAGATTATTCAGAAAAAATGTTGTCAATTTTATTAGAAATAATTTAGTTCAGAACACATAATAATTTTATTTTTGTTAACATATTTATCGTAATGTAAATTTCAAAGTGTTAAAAATACTACTCAATAAACTAAACTAATCTAATCATTTTCGTACATGTTTTTTTTATTTTTCAGAAATTTTTTATGCTGCTTAAATTTTTTTATTTTCAATATATTTTTAAATAGAGTTTTACTTTAAAATGTTTGTAATTTTGTTGTACTAATTTTTTTTGTTGACTTTATTTAAAAATTTTTCTTACTTTGATTTCCAATCCTTTTTAATTTTTTGATAACACAGAAGGTACATTTGTCATGTTCTTGACCAAAATAGATATCAGCAAAATTTAAAGGATTGGCCAGTTCGTGCTATAATTTTGTTTTTATATTTCACTTGGCAAATTCAGCAACGACCTTATGTTTAAATTTCATCATTTATCCTAAGACAGTAACTAAAATATTAATTAATTCTTTAATTTTTTGTTTCTACTGAAGATTTAAGGAAAAATCATAATTTGTTTTTACGAAGGCGTTTTTTTTTCTCTTGGCCAGCCTTAGAACCATTTTTCAATTTTTATTTTAAATTTTTAGTAGCTTTGTGCTTCCTTGTATACAATGTTTAATGTTGTGTTATTTTTTGGCAACAAAATGAACTGATTTTCTCCATTTCCAGCTCGTAATAAACCGACATATAATTGGCCATATGAAAAACATGCTTTACGAAGATCAATTCCAACCAAAAAAAAAAAGGTTTGTCCTTGAGACTTGTTAATAGTCATCGCAAAGGATATTTTCACCGGGAACTGTAAGCGTTTAAATGATATAGGCAAGTCCGTAGGAATCATAGGAATGGCTAAACACAAAACTAGAGTTATTGTTTTTTTTAACTCAGTTCCTTTCACATACAGCGTGTGTGTGTGTATGTTTGTAAATTGCTCTTTTGCTTGGTTTTTATCCCACTATAAGCTCTATTAAGTAGTACTTAGGCTTTTGCACAATATTTTGAGACTAATGTATCTCCCTCTGTTTAAAAAAAATGATTTTGTATGGGAGGTACCTCTTCCGCTGCTTCGAGCCTAAAAATATGTGACTCAAATAGAAAAATGTTTAATTAAATAACTTTCACAAATTTTTTCGGCTTCGAAAAACAGCTTTTTTAAAAACCAAAAGTTTTAGGATTGTTTGATTCTTGTTAAAAATATAAAATTTTTTAAAGAGAAATTAACAAAGGAAATAAGAGAATTTAACAATCAAAAACAAGTTATCTTTATTTTAAAACATAAACAAGGAAGAGCACTATATTCGGCTGTGCCGAATCTTATATACCCTTCACATTGGTCTTTTAATATACCCAGCAAGTTTTAAAGTCCATAGAAAATTTTAACGTTCGTATGGATAATAGGAGGAACGTGTGAGGTCGACAGTTTTGACAATTTTCGATATTATTCATATTAAAACGTTAATAAAAGTTGTTAATTTTTATGGGATGTTCTAGTCCCCCTGCTCTTTTCCAACTTTTTTTCCAAAATGTAGGAATTATTTGATTATTACTTTTTTTAGAATATTCGAAGTCGATAGCTGTTATAGTTTCCCAGATGTAGAGTATCGAAAATTTCAGCCCACACCCAAAAAATTTTCTCTGCAGAACGTAGGTCCTGTTGTCCAATTAGTTTTTGTAGAACATTTGATGTCGAAAGCTGTTATAGTTTCCGAGATATAGCTTATCGAAAATTTCAAAAAAAAATTGTTAATTTGTATGGGAGCTACCCCTTCTTCATGCCCCCATCAAAAATTTTTTTTCTTCGAAGTGTAGGTCTTATTATCCTGTTACTTTTTGCAGAACATTTGAAGTCAATTTCTGTTATAGTTTCCGAGACATAGCGTATTGAAAATTTCATAAAAATTTTTAATTTGTATGGGAGCCACACCTTCTTCTGCGCCCACCCAAACGTTTTTTCATTAAAGCGTAAATCTTGATGTCCAATTACTTTTTGTAGAACATATGATTTTGATATCTGTTATAGTTTCCAAGATATAGCGTATCGAAAATTTCATAAAAATTGTTAATTTGTATGGGAGCTACCCCTTGTTCTGCCCCCACCCAAAAAATTTTGTCATTGAAGTGTAGGCCTTATTGTACAATTACTTTTTGTGTAAGATTTCAAGTCGATGGCTGTTATAGTTTCCAAGATATAGCGCATAAAATATTTCACCAAATTTGTGCAATTGTAGGAAAAATACCACTTCCCCTGGTCCTATATGCACGGATTTTGTCCTAAAAAAATTGGTTGTTTTGGGTTTTCGCTTATATCTCGGTCAATAGTGGACCGATTTTGCTGATTTTAAATAGCGATTGTCTAATAATAAAGAAATTACGAACGGAATGACAAACCGATATATACCCTTATCACTATGTAAAGGGTATAAAAAACAATAGTAAAAAAATTTGAATCATAATTTGAGATACAAAATCTGTGTGTTCGACCTTTAGGTCAATAATTTTGTTTCTTTATTTGTTTATCTTTTTGCCAATATTTCGCTACTCTTCATGTAGCTTTTTCAGGGAAAATTTAATTTTTATACCTATATAGTTTACGAGTTTTTAAACAAATAAAAATCAAAAATTGTAAATATTAAAAAAAGAAAACATTTTTGAATAGTACATAAAGAAAAATTATAAGCTAAAAATATTTTTATTTCCGTTTCCAGTTTTGTTGCTCAAGCTAAAGGCGTTATATTTAATATTATATTTAATATATTCATACCCTTCACGTAAGTGATAAGGGTATATATAAGTTTGTCATTCCGTTTGTAATTTCTTTACTATCCATTTGGGACCCCATAAGATACATATATTCTGGATCCTTTTAGATAGGGAAACCGATTTAGCGATGTCCGTCTGTCTGTGCGTCTGATTTGGGACCCCATAAGATATATACTATATTCTGATCCTTTTAGATAGGGAAACCGATTTAGCGATATCCGCTGTCTGTGCGTCTGACCGTCTGTCCGTGTTATGGTTGAAACTTTCTGAACTTTTGAACTTTCTGAAGCCCTCCGATGTCGCATAGATCCGTAAGTGGCATCAAACTATCAGAAATAGTCGCGAAAAAATCAGTATTGAAATTCAGCAAAAACGCCCGATAAATGACCGAGATATAAGCAAAAAACCAAGACTACCTCATTTTTTTTAGTTTAAAACAACAACAAAGAACATACCTATGTATGTATTAAAAAAAAAACAACAAAAAAAAAGAAAAAACAGAATCAGTCATGTTGATATTATTGAAACACAACCAAAGCCTAATTTAAACATTTTTAAAATCGCTCCTACGGCTTCCAGGGTTCTCCTACAAAGGTAAAATGTAAGACCGACCCCAATTAGTTTATTCACCCAAACATTTTTGTGGAACATACCCTCTATCTCCAGCCCCTAACATTGTTGCCATACAAAATTTTAAAAAATAAGGTAAAAACCGCTACAACTTCCCCGGAGTCGCCCCTAGAGGAATAAAATTTATGACACACCCCCATTAGTTTTTTTTCCCAAACATATGCCTAGAATATACTTACCCCCTATCTCCACGCCCTAAGGGGGTTGCCATACAAAATTTTCAGAAATTATGTAAAAATACCCACAATTCCTTCAGAGTCGGCCTTAGAGCAATAAAGTGTACGACCGACCCCAATTAGTTTCTTCTCCCAAACATATTCCTAGAACATACTACTACAACTTCCCCGGAGTCGACCTCAGAGGAATAAAATGTATGACTAGGTTAGGTTACGAAGGGTAGTGGCGAGTCCGCCACCTCCACTCGGAGGCCCTTAGGCCCATTGTGAATCCCTTCAGAAGAGTCGAGAAGAAAAGAAAAACAGTAAGTCAAAGCGGTTCATAGGTAAGAAAAAAAAAGGATAAAGAAGCAAGATTACCGTCCGCAAGATGTCTAAGAAAGTCAGTAGTCCTAGGCTCTGAATCACCTAGCTGCCCAGCCACCCAACCTCCTTAATGAAGCCTATGATGCTCCCCAGCCCAGTGCCAGGGACCTCACCAAGTCCATCTAAGAAGCGTCCTCCAAACCACCTCTGTCGGCGAATCTGCAGCTCAGGGCAGTGGCAGAGAAGATGTTCCACCGTCTCTTACTCCTCCTCGTCCTCGCATACCCTGCAGAAATCTGGAGAGTTCCTGTCCCATTTGTTCGTCCTGTATCTCACATCGCAGTGCCCTGTGAGAGTCCCAATAATGCGCCTCGAAAACCCCCTGCTCTCCTTGAACAGCAGGTCAGTGCCCATCCTGTCCAGCCTGGGCCATAAAAGCCTGGAGATCCTGCAGTCGGCCCTGTCCCTCCAGGTTTGGCCCACCCTGTCCATTATCCAAGTCCCTATCAGTCCATAACAGAAACTCAGTGGTGGCCTCACCGGCCCACAACTAAGTTCAATATTCCGGGCCGATCCCCTCCTCGCCAATTCATCGGCAATCTCGTTCCCGGAAATGTAAAAATGACCCGGAACCCAGCAGAGCCTGACCCTGCGTGTACCCATAATCGCTCTAAGAGCACGTCTGCAGTCGCCCACGAGTCTAGACGAGACAAAATGTCCCTCTAGAGCCTTAAGCGCGCCCTGACTATCCGCTACCATGTAGTCCGTCACCTATGACTACCCCAGGAGTCGACCATCCGCGACCCTTCCAAAAATGCCGGCATGTCCCTCCAGACACACCCCACGCATACATGACTCACTAAGTCTAAGCAAACTCCTGGCCGCCATTCCAGCAACAAAGTCCCCGATGGGAAGAAGATGCAGAATGATATCCAGCGCTGCCTGTGGTGTACTTTTCCTGGCCCCTGTAATGCCCAGTACCGCACATCTCTGGACCTTAGTCAAGAGCTTTCCTATATCGTCCCTTTCCAGGGCTCTCCTCCATACAAGGCAACCGTACGTAAGAACTGGTCTTACAACGGATGTGTAAATCCAATTTACCATAGCCGGCTGCAACCCCCAGTTCCTACCTATGGCGTTCCTACAGGCATAATAGGCGTTGAGAGCCTTCCTTACCCTTTCCTCTGCGTTCGCCCTCCAAGACAACTTGCAATCCAGGACGATACCCAGAAATCTGGCCTTATCCGCTAGCTCTAGCTGAACCCCGTCAAGCCTTGGCAGCTTAAACTCTGCCACCTTGTACTTCCTGGTAAAGAGAACTAGCTCTGTCTTCACTGGGTTTACACCCAGTCCCTTGTCCCTGGATCACGTAGACAAGTCGGATAAGGCACTCTGCATTACCTCGCTCGTAGTGGACAGGAATTTCCCCGTCACCAAAACCACGATGTCGTCTGCATAAGCCACTACTTTGATTCCCTTTGAGTCAAACCGTCTCAATACCCCGTTGACTACCAGAATCCACAGCAGTGGCGACAGTACCCCTCCCTGTGGCGTTCCCCTAACCGCACCCCTTTTCAGACGTTCATTTCCCCACTCAGAGTTGATTATTCTGCTACCAAGCGCAGAATAGATCCACTCAATAAGGATACCCTAAACTTCTACTTCCCTGAGTGCATTCCCAATGGCCCCCATCGAAACATTGTTAAAGGCTCCCTCAATGTCCAAAAACGCGCCCAGTGTGTACTCCTTCCTGTACAACCCGCGCTTTATGAACCCCACCACATCATAAAGCGCACTCTCAACAGATTTACCCCTAAGGTAAGCATGCTGAGCATTACTAATGACGTGCGTATCAATCGTGTTCCTAAGATGAAGATCGATCAGCCGTTCTAGCGTCTTCAATAGGAAAGACGATAGACTGATCGGTCTAAAATCCCCTGGCTTCGAGTGGCTGGCCTTTCCAGCCTTGGGTATGAAAATCACCCTCACCTCTCTCCACCTCAAGGGTATGTAACCTAGTGTGATGCTAGCAGCAAACACCCTCGTCAGGAGTAGCAATCCCTGCGTCGAAAGATTCTGCAGCATACACGGGTAGACACCGTCCAGTCCCGGTGACTTATAGGGCTGGAAGGTATCAACCGCCCATTTTACCCTATCGATCGTTACAAGGTCCCCTGCCACCCCTGTCATATCCGCTATCCCTCCGTGACGTGCACCCACGTCACCCGATAGCTCCAATGCAGTCGGTACCCTGCACCCTGGGAAGTGTGTACCCATCAACAATTCCAGGGTCTCCGAGCCAGACTCCGTCCACGATCCATCCGTTTTCTGAATGTACCCAAGTCCGCTAGGACCCTTGGATAGTATTCTCCTGAATCTTGACACATCGTTCACGGAGTCGATAGACTCACAGTACATCGCCCATGAATCCTTTTTCGCCCTCCTGAGATCACTCTTGTACTTATTGAAGGATATCCTATACCTTTCCCAATCCGTATGGTCCCTCGTGAGCTTTGCCCTATTGAACAGTCTCCTTACCATGATCTGTTGCTCCCTGAGCTCCCTAGTCCACCAGCCTGGCTGTTCCCTCCTGCCCGGAAAAACCTCCGGGCATGCCTGTTCAAAGCTCTCCCTCATCTAAACAGTGAACAAGTTCACCACTCTCTCTAACTACCTGTGCGAAACCTCACAAAGTCCATTGTCGCCCATCTTCAACGAAAAGTCCTCCCTGAAGATCTCCCAGTCGGTCCTTTTCGGATTCCTATAGGGGGCCTTCCTGGGGCCCTCGAAATTCAAACTAAAGGCGATTCTGCTATGGTCCGAGAAGGAATAGTCATCCGACACCCTCCATTCCCCTACAAAATCCCTACCTACATTGGTGAGCGTGAGATCTATAACTGCCTCTCTGTCCCTATTCCTGAATGTCGGCATGTCACCCCTATTACATACATAAAGATAGTTGCCAATTATAAAATTATACACTGCCTCACCTCTCTTGTTTATGTCCCTGCTTCCCCATTGAGTGTGATGTGCATTTGCATCGCAGCCGAGCACCAGATTCCATTTTCGTCTTCTCGCCTGCCCGACCAGTTCTTGCACTTGCGAACCTGGTGGATCCGCAGCCTCATAGGGCAAGTACACCGCGGCCAGTGCCAACGTTGGCTCGCCCTTGGCCTCTCCTAAAACGACGGTTACGTCACCAGAGCTAAAGGGATGAGAAATTTTAAAATTAAGCTCATTCTATACCAAAATACACGTTCTTACCTTGTCTACCGCAGACGTGACGAACAAGGTGTATCCTTTTGCCCTGAGTCCAAGAACCTTATTGTTTCTTCCAATCCATGGTTCCTGGATCAGAGCCACGTCGGCCTGGTGTCTGATGAGGTAGGTTTTCAGTTCGGCTGAGGCTGCTTCACTGTGGTGCAGGTTTATTTGCACCACTTGCAGCCTCTTTGGTCTTGTCAGGTTTCGGTAGCCGGAACCTTACTCTACCAAGACCGAATTTGACAACCCCCCCTCTCTTTTCCAAGACTTCAAGGGATTTCGCAGTCACTGCAAACCTGAAATCCCTGCCATCATTGCCTTTACATGCCAGTGAGACTACTTGGCTCCATTGGCTTGTGTCAAGCTCAATATTTTGTTTGGCCAAAACTGACAGTATGGTTTCCACCGATCTTACTGGCGGTGGAATCCACACTGTCACTATTGGCCTAAGCGGCATCTCAGAGGCTCGTATCACCTCAATTTTCGCCCCTGGACAGAGGTCGCCACAACCGCCGACTGTGGACCTCAGAAATTCCACAGACTTCCTATTTCCACAGTTGACGATTTTAACACCCTTTGACCAGTCCGCGCCATTGAAGAATACGCCCTCCGGGTCACCTACATATGGGGCAATATTGTCAATAAGCCTGCCTTCAACCTGTTGCCATAGAGCCGCATCTATCCTTCCGTCCGGATCATTACGGTCTATGACAGCCACTTGAAAACTTTCCTGGCTAGTCATGACTTTCGCCTTCTTTGAAGTGGTTGGCTGTTCCTCTTCGGACCTAACTCTTTTGACCACTTCTCCTCTTACCAACTGTTTCTTTGGTTGGACAACTCTCTCCGTAGACCTGAGCACCTTCCCCAAAAAACCGCTGGATTTACTTACTGCAATCCTAGAAACTGTGGGGTCACCCCTATGTCTACCTGGGTAGGCAAAGCAGTGGTCCCTACACTTTCTACTTGCAATACTGGGAGGGAAATGCCCAGAAGCTCACCGGTGGGGCCATAAACTCTTTCGAATTTCCTTACGTCCTGCCGATGTAATAATAATAACATAACAGTAAAAAACAATACAAACAATAAAATATCAGATCACGAAATTATTGATATTTTGATTAATGCGGAAAATAGATTACAGGAAACCAACAAACAAGTGCAAGTATTTAGATACAATAGATATACTTTTAATGAAGAATTAAGAAGCGTTTTGAACTATAATGAAAATATGGAAATTAATGAAAATGTCATAATATTTGATAATTGTTTTAAAGAAATTATTAAGAAAAACACAAAAATAAAAGTCTTCAACAATAATAACAATAATAAGTGGTTAAATGAAGAATTGAGGTTATTAAGAGAAAAAAAAATAAAAAAATACCAAATAGCAAAATTACAAAATACAACAGATGCTTGGACAGAATATAAAACAATAAAAAATCAGTATAAAGTAAAAATCGAAAATGAGAATATAGATACGTTAATGATAAAATAAACAACGCTAAAAATCAAAAGCAAATGTGGAGAGAGATAAAGGATCTAGTACTTAAGAAAAAAAATAATGTAATAAAATCTGTGATACACAACCAAATAGAATATAGTGATAAAAGCGAAATATCTAGTCAATTTAATAATTATTTCGTAGATAGTATTAAAATAATAAGAGACTCAATCGAAAATGTGCAATATACAAACCAAAAAATGTGCAGTATTGAAACTAATTTTAAATTCCGTGCAATAAATATACTAGAACTTAAAAACATTGTTTAAAAATTAAAAAATAAAGTCGACTATGAAGAAATCTCAAATAAAATTATACTTGACAACTGGAATATAACCGGAGAAATACTTTTAAAAATTATAAATAAATCCTTGGAGACTGGTATTTTTCCCGAAAACTGGAAAGAAACTATGATAACACCTGTAGAAAAAGTGGTAAATACTAGGAAAATTGAAGAGTATAGGCCAATTAATACACTAAAAACATTTGAGAAAATACTAGAAAAAGTGGTTAAGGAACAACTAGAAGAATATATTGAAAAAAATAAAATATTGTCAAAATATCAATCAGGATTTCGAAAAAACACTCATGTGAAACAACGGTTAATTATGTAATTAGCAAATGGAAAAATATTGAAAAACACAAAAAAATAATGGCAATATTTCTTGACTTTAAAAGAGCTTTTGAAACTATAAACCGGGAAATTATGCTAAAAAAACTTTCTATGTATGGAATACGGGGCACAGAACTAAAACGGTTCGAGTCGTACCTGAAAAATAGAAAACAATTTACAAAAGTGAATGATAATCTATCAACTAAGATAGAAAATGATTTTGGTGTACCACAAGGTTCAATTTTGGGTGCTCTTCTTTTTATATTATACATAAATGATATGCCAAATATATTAGAAAAGTGTGAAATGGTGTTATATGCAGACGATACATTGGTATTTGCAGAATGATGATGATGATAGTTGTCAAGAAAAAATGAGCCACGATATAAACAAAATAACTATTTGGTTAAAAATGAACAAACTAAAGCTTAACGAAAATAAAACTAAAATAATTGAAATAAATATGAATTCAGAAAAAAATATTTATGATAAATAGCGAAGAAATCGAAAAAGTTGAAAACATTAAATACCTAGGTTTTATAATAGATAAAGACTTAAAATTTAAAAACCACATAGACTATGTTTGTAAAAAAATTGGTAAAAAATTGGACTTTTTAGAAGAATAAGAAGAAAAATATCAAAAACAACCGCAATGAACATATACAACACAATAATTAAACCTCATTTTGAATATGGGTCAACAATAATCTTTACTTGCTGTAACAAATCCCAACTTGAAAGGATGCAGAAACTTCAAAATAAAGCAATGAGAATAATACTAAACTGTAACAGATATACGCACATAATTGGCATGCTACAAAACCTTAAATGGATGAATATAGAACAAAGACTTAAATTTAATACGTTGATCTTTATTAAAAAGATGAAAGAAGGGGATTCGCCTGAATATCTAAAGGAACAGATAAACTTTGTTAGGGATGTTCAACCATATCAGCTAAGAAATGCAGATGATTTTCGTATCCAACGGGCTGCAACAACTCAAATGCAAAGATCTCTTTTTTACAAAGGGTTGCAACCATTTAATACTTCACCAATGAACATGAAAACTGAGATGATAGTAAATTATTTAGAAAAAAATGTGTAAATTTTATACGATTCAGTGAAATTTTGTAGAACTTTTTTTATATTTTGTAATGACAAAGTTATTTAGTACTTTTGAAGTATTTTTATACTGTAAATAACAAAAAAAAAAAAAATGTCTTCTGACCATTCGCCTCTCCTTAACGGTGAACGACCTTGGATCCCTCTTGGCCATCTTATGCAGATAGGTCAAGGAGGATCTAGTACCGCTCAACGCCTTTTCCCTCTTCGTTCGGCTTCCTGTGCCTAAATCTGATGATACCTCAGTCGGAGGTACCACGGCGTCTTGCCGAACTAACATTGACGGACGGGCTTCTTCACCTGTCCGTTTCCCAGAAGACCCCTGCTCCGCGCCTTTAGAGTCTGGCCCTAGGCATCGACCAGGAGCAGATATCACAGTGATATCCAACACCTCGTCGGAACCCAGTGCCAGATCTTCCAGGCTCTGCGTGGCCATTACCGGGGAAGCTCCCAACAAGTGAAGATGCTCCTCCGTCATTAATTGCGTCCGTAAATTTTCTATCATCAATTACCGTCAACAGTTCGTTCAGTCCGAGGGAATCAGAATCTGAAACGTCTGATCTGTCCGACCTATAACTGTCCGATTTTTCTTTTAAATTTTTTATGTTTTTCTTCCCACGAGTACGCACGTAAAGGGAAAGACCGTCGCGCGCAGTGACGGCATACGCGGACAAGGCGACTGAAAAATAGTACAACCAACCCGTGCCCTAGCGTCGGAGGGGAGCTGTTAAAGGCTAATTTCTTTTGACACCAACTAACCATTCATGGCCTCGGCACTGCTTCCAACCACCTTGCCATTAAAAGTGTAGCTCCCTTTCAGTTGGTCCGCGAGGGTCTAACACCCTAGGACTGAGTGTAGTGTGCAGGGGTCAACCAATTCTGTCTAGCCCCTGCACAATACGCTCGGTCCCCCCTATCCGCCACCTGGGGACGCGTCCGATGGGAGTGAAAAGGAGCCAAGACTCCACACGGAAAAAAATGTATGACTAACCCTCATTAGTTTCACCTTCCAAAAATATTCTTAAACTATACCTACCCCTATCTCCCTCCTCTAAGGGGGTTGCCATACAAAATTTGAAGAAATTAGGATAAAAACCCCTACAACTTCCCCGTAGTCACCCGTGGAGCGTTAAAAATGTTGAGAAAAGGATGAAATTAAAACATACCATATCTAGTTTACTCTTGCACTTAAATGAAACTACTTTTAATAATGATTAAAAGTAGTCTGTGTATTTTAAGTTTGTTGGTTTTTATGAAAAGAAAAGGAAATATAGAGAGTTAAATAAATAAATTTATCACAACTGGTTATGGACCTTATGTCACTTTGAAAAAGAATATTAAAACAAAAAAAAAAGAAACTAGATTATTTTAATATTTAAAAAAAAATTGAATCGTGAAATATATAAGAAACAATAGGTAACAGAAATGGCAAACCTCCCTGGTGCATTTCATATGGAAGTTTTACGTGGAAGGGAGAACTTTGATGTCTGAAAAAGGCAGGCAAAATCGTGTTTAGTCATTAAAGGCTGTTGGAATGTTGTCGAAAATGGGGTAAGTGAAAACGGAGATTCAATAAAAAATGAACAGGCGTTAGCAGAAATAACGTTAATGATTGATCCTAACAACTATGGGCACATTGCAAGTGCTAAAATCGCAAAAGAGGCTTGGGATGCATTAATGAATGCATATGAAGACAAAGGACTTACAAGGAAAGCCGAATTGCTGAAGCAATTGGTAAACATTAAAATGCAAAATTACAATTCAATTCAAGAATACGTGAATCAGTTAATTATCATTGCACTAAGAGTTAAAAACCTTGGACTGAATATTGATGATGAATTGACTGCTTCTTTGATGCTAGCCGGTTTGTCCGAAGAATATAAACCATGGCTGTGCAAAATTCAAAGGAGTTGATATGGTAAAAAATCTGTTGTTGCAAGATGCCAAGTTTGATAAGACAGATAACGGAACGGCGCACGTAGGGGTATTTTGCCTTTCCAGCCGGACATTACTTTAAATTTTTTGCAATAAAACTTCTAAGAAATTACTAAGTGCTCCTACATTAAAGAAACTTGGCAGAAACATGTATTGTAGCCATAGGCATTTGAAGATCAAAGATAATAAAAATCAGACCAAGGGGAAAAAAGTTCCCCTTAGAAGAACTATTACCACCTCTGAAAAATAAAAAATTTTTTTAAGTTTTTAATACTATTGTTAGGCAAATGCAACTTTAAACGTAAGCGAAAGCTGAAAAAATCTTCACTTGGACAGTGTCGTCCTCTCCCCCTTTGTGGGCGGCGGCATAAAGTAAAATTTGCAAAAATAATGTGTATAACAAAAATAGTGGATAACTTACGCCCAAATACTATAAAAGTAAAATTTATAAGCTTTTATGGGTAGGGGCAGAAATACCCCCAAACCCCACACCTCGAAACGGCCCTGTATAAATTTTTTTTTTATATATATTTTGCTAATTTTTACAAAAAAATTTATTTTTAAAAAAGCGACAAGTTTTTTTGTGATTTATTGTATTAAATTTATCTGAAAATAAGTAGTTTATATATAACAATAACTTATTTACAGAAGTAACAAGTAATTTAAAGTATGAAAACATAAACTAATCTAATTAAAAAAATATTCTTTTTCACTAAGAACAGGAGTGCTACTGTTCTTCTTCTTCGTCTGTTTCTTCAAAGACCTCTTCTGAATCTGAATCCTCTTCAAAATCAAGTACAGGGGGAAAAATTAAAGAAACTACTTCTTTTGTAAAGAGCAATGACTCCTCTTTTGTTGTTGGTCTTATGCTAGTCATCAGTGGGTCAGAACTGAGCTATTAATAATATCTACGTAACACTGAACTCTTGAAAACTTTTTTGCAAAATTCTGCCTGTAAGTCCGAAAATGTTTTCTGATAACATCTCAATAGGCATGTATTAAAATCTTGTGCATTGTATATTAAAAAATTTTCTGAAACTTTATAAACACTGTTTCGCCGCTGACATGTCTCCCATTCCCTGACATTTTGTAAGTTCACCCAATTTTCTATCAAAAAATCGCAATTTCTCTTCAACGGATTTATCTTTACATTCCTCTACTATTTGTAATAACTCTAATCTTGTATAAAGTTTTTCCATTTTAGCCTCGTAGTTTCAAAAGGGTTCTGAAAACAATTTCGTCCAATAACCACAATATATATACACCAAAAATATTAGTACTTGAAGCACAGATTTGTTTCTCTTTAAAAAATAATTTTGATTTAACAATTTTTAAAGGTTTTAAGTCCGGTATATTTATTTTGTTGCATAAAATAGCGTTATTGAGAAAGTTGTCGCACAGGTATACATTACCAGTTTAGTGGCGGGAAAAAACTACTGCTTCGCACATACCTTTTTATACATGCAATGCCAGTGTAAGCCACAATATAATCTGTTAAAAATTAATTTCAATTAAACTGTTATAATTTAAATAAAAAACCTTAAACACCAATCAATTATCAAAACGTTTTTGACCCACAAAAAATTTTCTTACTCATATGTAAACACACAAGATGAAAAAAAAACAAAAAAAGTAAAATTTTCAAAAATTCGTCAAAAAAATGGCGCAAAAACGCGCAACGTTTTCTTTTTTCGTCTAAAAGTAGAGATTTAAGGTTTTATTGTGATAAAAAAGATTTTTAGGATAATGACTGCCATCACTTTCAAAAACCTTTTGATTGCATTTTTTTTTTAACAAAAAAGTGAACAAAAAAACCTCTTTTTAATTTCGAAGGATTTTTTTAAAATAAAACTTAAAATAAAAAATAAAATAAGGTAATTGCTTATACAATCTTTCGCAGAGAAAAAAAAATCAATGTAAAATCTTTTCTTGTTTAGCTACAAAAAAATATATTGTAAACCTCTCAAAACCATCAAAAGTTAATAAATTGCAGGCAAATTTACTTAACTTTCCTGACTTTGACAGTGCCTCAAAACGACAAATTGCCAGCAAAAGATTTGAAAATTCACTATCCGATACAGAATTTTGTTATATGTCGAGCTGCGCACTTAAATTTTTACATTTTTTAATGTCCGGCTAGATTGGCAAAATACCCCTATGTGCGGCGTTGTATTCAAGTACAAATCGCAAGAAGAAACAAATTCAGCGCTACAACTGCAAGGAATTAGGGCATTTTTCAAAAAATTGTCCTGAAAAAAACAAGAGAAATTTAAAAAAAAAGTGATCAATATTCATCATCGTTAATGGCATAAAGCAAAAGCTTACAAGTTCGAAATCCTATAAAGGAATATAAAGGTAAAGGTAATACCGAAGACAATAAATACGCTTATTGGATTGTTGACAGCGGAGCAAGTAACCATATGACGAATTCTTGTGAATTTCTGTATAACAAAAAAGTTATTGAAAACAAAAAAGTATTAACAGCAAATATAGTGATGTGAGGACCAAAATATTTTGTAAATTTTGCCCACATACATCTGTTAACCCTAATGCATGTATGTAAATAAAATCACATTTAATAAAGTAAATGGGAAAATATATATACATACGTATATGCAAAAGCGTTGCTATATTTTGTTGTAATTTAGTATTCATTGTGAGAATAGGTAAGGAGAATCGGTGAATTACATTCACCTCACTATAACAAAGGTAGATTACATCTACCTCTAGAAATCTCCTCTCATTTCAGGAAGGAAAGGCAAAGGGGAGAGTTTAAAGGAGAAGCGTTTAGCAAGAGAGCCGATAGATCGAAGGGGAAAGCAAATGCAATAAAAGATGACGACAGAGTACGATGCAGCTAGAACACAGTACAATACAACAGCGTAGGTGAAGTAAGTGGTGAATGTCGCAAAGCAAGAGAGAAGCAGAGAATACAATACAATAAAAGAGCGCAGCTTGGAGTAAGTGGTGAATGTCGCAAATCGAAGGGGAAAGCAGCAATCTACGATGATGGCAAAATTAGACAACAAAGTTGCGGCAAGATTTACGACATTCATTGGTTTACAATCGATGAAGACAGACGTGTTTTAAGGCCGGATAACATCCAGTACAGCAAATAATACTTACCATAGGTAGAACAAACGTGGGTATTCTGATTTAAGGTTGACATATGGGATTGGTAGGATTACATCCTACGACATTAAGAATTGGATAACATCCAACTTATCAGGACGTAGGCCAGGGATTGGTAGGATTACATCCTACGACATTAAGTATTGGATTACATCCAACAAATCGGGACGTAGGCCAGGGATTGGTAGGATTACATCCTACGACATTAGGTATTGGATTACATCCAACTAAACAGGACGGAGGACACAAGGCAGTAGTTCCAGGATTACATCCGGAACTAGTATAGGTTGGACTACATCCCACAGAGACCGTGACGAAGAGGTTGCACCCCAGAGCCCACCGGCGAACCATGAGGTACCGTACCACTACCAGAAGGAGGAAATAACATCATACAATTAAAAAGTGTTATTGTTACAATAAAAATTATAAGTGAAAAAAAATATAAATATAAAGTGGAACAAAAGTCGTGGAGTTTCATTTACGAAAGGACCTGGTTAGACTGAGTGATACCCAAGCGTAACCAAAGGTTCATTACAATTGGCGCCCGAGCAGGGACTTTTACGGCTAAAAAAAAAATAGTACCCCACAAAACAAGGGGGTGAGAAAGCTTTTCAAGATGGTACACACGTCGTGGGTTTATACGCTGAAAAGAGACGAGCTGGTACAGTATGCGCAGGAGTTTGCGTTAGACGGTACTGGCTCGGTGGAAGAATTGAGGAAAAGGCTATCAACCTATATCTCAGGTGAGCACAGAGGCTCATACTTGGAAATTAGAAGCTATACATGGTGGGGCGAGAAGCCTTACACCAACGCCTAGCGGGAAGATAACTCCTACAGTCGAAAGGGAGTCACCAGCAGCGGTTCAACCGCCTCCACAGATATCGATCCCAGTTCCACCACCGGTACAACAACCGGAGCCGCAGAAGTCATATCCGGTTGTAATAGAGCTAGTCCGGAAGTGGTCATTCCGTTTCGATGGAGGCAAGGATCCGTTGGGTTTTGTGGAACGGGTCGAGGAACTAGCCGAAGTATACGAGATTGATGTCAACATGTTGCCAAAAACTATGCCGGAACTACTGAGAGATAATGCCCTTCTGTGGTTCCGAAACAACCATCGACGATGGCAGTCATGGGCCAGTTTTGAAAGAGACTTCCTTACGTTTTTCCTACCCCCTAGGTATTTTGAGGAATTGGATGATCAAATTCGAAAGCGTCAACAAAAGGTACGTGAGTCATTTAAAACGTTTGTCCTAGAAATGCAGAATATGATGCGCCATGCAGGATATTCTGAAGAACAACAAGTGGAGCGCATCTTCCGTAATTGCCTGGTCGATTATCAGCTTTATATCCGCCGCACCGATTTTAAAACCCTAGAAGAGTTAATAAAAATGGCTGATGACTTAGAGATAATTAGAAGTAACCATCCCGAAGTAATGGTAACACTGTAAAGAATAAACAAGCAAATAATAAAAGCTCCGCCAAAATAAATTCAAAATAAATATATTTCAACAATAAAAGTGATCACAGTGTGTGATTCTATTAATAAATCATTTAAATTAAATATTGATTGTTTTATTTAGTGGCAAAAGTTGTTTTTTGTTAAATAAAGCAAGAACTAATTACTCAGGGATGGCTGAGTGCAGCAAGTGCAGGACTGCGATTAGGGGTGAATCGGGTGTTCGGTGTGATGGTGTATGTAAAAAAGTATATCATTGCACGCCCAAATGCTCAGGGCTTGACCAATATTCAGCTGGAGTGCTAGAAGCAAATAATTTCATAAGATATATATGTGATGATTGTATACAGTATATCCATAATGTTGATATTGTGTTAAAGGAAATTCAAGATGGTGTTTACAAAAACAAACAACACCTTACAGAATACAAAAATGAATTTGAAATGGCGTTGAAACATAATGAAAGTGAAATAAAACAATTATTGGTAGCAATAGAGAGAAGATATGAAGACAGATTTAAAAAAATTGATAATGCTCAAAAAATATGTGAGAAAAATGTAGAAGAATTTAAGAAATTATGTGGTAATGTTATCGACTTTGAAAACAAAAATAAAACAATGTGCAACTTAATAGAGGAAACTAATTTAAAAATGTGTAATGAACTAAAGAAAGCAATAAAAGAAACAAATGTCAAACCAAACAAAATGTCATATGCTCAATCAATAAAAAATAACATAGTGATGCCAGATATATCAAAACAAGTACCACTAATAATAAAACCTAAAGAAAAACAGGGAATAGAAAAAACTAAGACAGAATTAAATAAAAAAGTGAACCCAGTTAATTTAAAAATAACAGATGTAGAAAACAAGAAAAATGGAACTATAATAATTCAAACTGAAAATGATGAAGAAAGGGAAAAAATTAAAATAGCTATTCAAAACGAAATGAGCGAAGGGTACGAAATTAAGGTGCCAAAACCTATAGAAATGATCATTAAAATAACCGACATGACATTTAAATATTCGGAAGAAGAACTTATAGAAAAAATAAAGAAACAAAACCCAATGATAAAAGACAGTAAAATAGATATTGTGAAAATTTATGAATATAAAAGGAATAATAAAACTATATATAGTGCAAAAATAACAACTAACAATGAGACTTACAGGAAAATTATCATGGCCCAAAAAATTAATATCGGTTGGGAAAAATGTAGAGTTTTTGATGGAACGGAAATAACACAATGTTTTAAATGTAAAGGTTATAATCATAAATCTAGTGTTTGCAAAAATGAAGAAGTTTGCCTTAAATGTCATGGAACTCATAAAACTAAAGAATGTGATAAAGACATAATTAAAAAATGTATAAATTGTGTACGTATAAATAATAAACTTAATTTGGGGCTGGATGAAAATCATCAAACATTAAATAAAGAATGCCCGGTTTACCAAAATAGTCTGAACAAAAAAAGAAAAAGGTTCGGTCTAATTGCCTAACAACTAAAGAAGATATGTGGTATATGTACAAATGTGCAAGGCTTGATAAACAATTTTAATCAGGTGGAAACTATTGCGGTTAGTGAGAACCCGGACTTCATGGTGTTTACAGAAACTCACATTACAAATGAAATAGATGAGGATGAAATATTAATTCCAGGCTACAATCAAACAATAACTTTTTCTAACTCCTACAGAACAGGAGGGGTTGTAATATACTACAAGAAACATTGGAACGTAAAAAAGATTTTTGAAAGAGTAAGTGACTCAAGGTACTGGATAAATGTATGCTCGATGAGATATGAGAAAAATTATTTTATATTAGGTGCAGTTTATAGATCACCTAGTTATAGTGAAGCGGAATTTTGTGAAAACTTTGAACAAGCTTTAGAGGAAATATGCGAGCATAACTGTAATATAGTAATAACAGGAGACTTTAACATTGATTGGTCGGTGGATAGTTTCTACAAAAACAGATTGAGGAGCATTTTTAATGATAATGGGCTGAAACAAATAGTTGAAGAATATACGAGAGTAACAGCACATACAAGGACATTAATTGATTACGTTATAACGAACAATAATAAAGTGACAACAAGAATCAATAATAGTAACAAATTATCGGATCATGAATCTATCGATATCATTATTGAAAGCGAAAGTGAAACCAGTAGCCAAGTGATGTTCAAAGAAATAGAAACGTTCAAATACAACAAACACTTATTTAACAGAGAACTACATTCAATATTGAAATTGACGGAAGATAATAACTTAAATGATAACGTAAAATTTTTTGACCTATGTATTCAAAACGCAATTAAGAAGTTTACAAAAAAACAGCTTATAAGAGAGAAAAATAGTATAAATAATTGGTTTAATAGAGAACTAAGACAATTAAAACGCGAAAAGACTGCTAAATATCAGACAGCCAAATTTGAAAATACTGATGTTGCATGGAAAAATTATAAAATAATAAGAAACATATATAAAAATAAAATCAACAATGCAAAAAATGTTAGCGTAAATAGTAAAATAAGCAATGCCAGAAACCAAAAAGAAATGTGGAGAGAAATTAAGAATCTGGTTCTTAAGAAAAATAAACCTGTGATACAATCTGTGATATTTAACAAAAAAGAATATAATGAAAATTACCAAATAGCTAGTCAGTTTAACAACTACTTCGTAGATAGTATAAGGACAATTAGAAATAATATAGAGAATGTGCAATTTATAAATCAAGTACCTGCTGTGAATTCCAAGTTTAAATTTCGTGCAATTACTGTTGAAGAGCTTAAAAAAATATGTAAAAATATGAAAAATAAAGCTGACTTTGACAAAGTTTCAGTAAAGATTGTTTTGGATAACTGGAACATTATGGGGAAAACAATGCTATATATAATAAACAAATCCCTGGAAACAGGAATTTTTCCTGAAAGCTGGAAAGAATCCATAGTAACACCTGTTGAAAAAGTGGCCCATACAAAAAAGTGCGAAGAATATCGCCCAATTAATACATTAAAAACGTGTGAAAAAATACTAGAAAAAATAATTAAAGAGCAATTGGAAAAGTATATGGAAGATAACCAACTTTTTTCAAAATACCAATCGGGTTTTCGAAAAAAATTCTCATGCGAAACCACTGTAAATTACGTGATAAATAAGTGGAAAAACTTAGAAAAAAATAACAAAATAATGGCGATATTTTTAGACTTTAAGAGAGCATTTGAGACAATAGACAGGGATATTTTAATACAGAAATTATATAAATACGGTGTACAAGAAAATGAACTTAAATGGTTTAAATCATACTTAAATGGACGAAAACAAACGGCAAAAGTGAACAACGTAAAATCAAACAAAATTGATAATCAATTCGGTGTGCCCCAAGGTTCGATATTGGGTGCATTATTGTTTATTATATACATTAATGATATGCCGAATATATTGAAAATGTGTAAAGTGGTTTTATATGCGGACGATACGTTGATCTTTACGGAAGCGGATACAGCAGAAAAATGTCAAGAAAATTTAGTACATGATATAAATAGTATTAATACATGGCTTAAAATTAATAAACTAAAACTGAACGAAAACAAAACAAAAACAATGGAAATAAATATGGACAGCGATTTGGTTATAAAAATAAACGACGAAGAAATTGAAAAAGTGAAATATATTAAATATCTCGGTTTTATAATAGATAAGAATTTAAAATTTAAGGAACACATTGAGTTTATATGCAAAAAAATTGGCAAAAAAATCGGGTTTTTTAAGAGATTAAGAAATAAAGTTTCGATAATGACGGCAATAGACATTTACAATGTAATGATTAAACCGCATTTTGAATTCGGATCCACTATTTTATATTCATGCTGCACAAAACAACAAATAGATAGGCTTCAGAAACTCCAGAACAGAGCAATGCGTTCTATTTTAAAATGTAATAGGTATACACCAATACAACTTATGCTTGATACACTAAGATGGCTGACAATTCAACAGAGGCTTCAACTAAATACATTGAACTTTATACAAAAAATGAAGATGGGAGATGCACCTCAGTATCTGTGTGACCAGTTAAGATATGTTGGCGAAACACAGCCCTATGATCTCCGAAACTCGCGTAACTTTAGGCCACAACGAGTGGCAAGTACGGCAATGCAGCGCTCCTTATTCTACAAAGGTCTTATTTTATATAATATGCTGCCAAATGATGCTAAAGATGAGAGACAATTTAATTTATTTAAGAAAAAATGTGTGAAATTTGTTAAGAATAATAACTTACAGAGCTTTTAAAGAATTTGTATTAAAACATTGTAATAGATATATACGAAAGTATTCTTTAAATACTACTAAATAAATAAATAATAATAATAAATAAAAAGTAAGCCGCGACTATAGAGAAAACCGTCAGGGGGGAACTCGTAGAGAAGAGCGGGCGAGGCAAGTGGTATCCAACGGGGACGAGGTCCCAATAGACCCAAGTCGGGCGTGTAGACGGTGTGGTGAAGAGGGCCATGGATACCGGTTCTGTCAGAACCCAAGCGTTTTATTCTGCTGGCAGTGTGGAAGAAGAGGTACCAGAACCAAAGAATGCTGTAGACGTAGCGAAAGAACCGAGGGGCGGGCGGGAAATGCACGCGGCCCACGCCAGATGCAAGGAGAGGCGTTGGACCGAACCCATCAGCCCTTGCGACAGTAAATACACTTCGGGTGTCAGACTCTAGGATACTCATAAATGTGGAGATTGCGAACCAAAAGAGAGAAGCAACGATAGACACCGGAGCATCCAGGAGCTATGTAAACGAACAAGTGGCAGACCAGTTAAGAACGAATGGTAGTGTAAGAAAAGTGGAAGGAAAGATAAGCCTTGCGAATGGCGCTACAGTAGTTATCAATGAATGGTAAAAGCGAAAGTATCTTTGGCGGGAAACCAGTGCAGCTTAGAGTTTGGCGTGATGCCTGGCATGGTAGATGAAGTGCTCCTGGGGTTAGATTTCTTGAAGGAAATGAGGACAGAATTACGATGTGGAGAGCAAGTTCTATATCTTGCTCCCGGATATTCACAGGTAAGCGCAGTAAAGAATGTAGAAGTGTTAAAAAAGCCAGCGGGGCAAATAAAGTGCGAGACAGAGTTAATAAACGAGTTCCTGAACGAGGAGCTGGGGAAGTTTAAGAACGTCAAGGGACCCACAACGCTGGCCGAACACAAAATTATCCTTAAAGATGATAGACCGGTCCGACAGAGATATACACAGCGAAACCCGGCAATGCAACGGCGCATATACGAGGAAGTAGAAGAACTCCTAAGAAATGGTTACATAGAATCATCGAACAGCCCGTTCAGCGCCCCGATAGTAATGGCCCCAAAGAAAAATGGAACACTAAGGCTATGCGTTGACTACCGCTTACTGAATGTCAAAACTATCCCAGATGCCTACCCTCTGCCACGCATAACCCCTATTCTAGACAGACTCCGTAACGCCAAATACATCAGTAGCATAGATCTGAAGAACGGATATTGTCAGATACCTATGGCAGAGGACAGCAAGCATTACACAGCATTCACCGTCGCCGGAAAGGGATTGTACCAGTGGAGAGTTATGCCCTTTGGATTGACGTCAGCTCCCGCTACCTTTCAAAGAACGTTAGATCGGGTCATAGGCCCCGAGATGGAGCCATATGCGTTCGCCTACCTTGACGACATCGTCGTACTGGGAGCATCACTAAAGGAACACATGGAAAATTTAAAAGAAGTCTTCCGCAGGTTACGAATGGCGGGGCTAAAGATCAATGAGGAGAAGTGCAAGTTCTTTCAACAGGAAATAAGATACCTAGGTCACCTTGTCACCCCGAATGGAATTCATACCGATCCAGAGAAGGTAGCAGCTATAAAGTATTTGCAGCCCCCACGAAACATGAAAGAGCTGCGCCGGTGTATTGGCATTGCATCCTGGTATCGCCGTTTCGTTCCGGAGTTCGCGCAAGTAGTATTGCCATTAACGACATTATTAAGAAAGGGTTAACATTTTCGTTGGAATACGGAGCAGCAGGAAGCGTTCGAGTCATTAAAGAAAAGGCTAACGGAAGCCCCAGTGTTGGCCTGCCCAGATTTTTCTAAGCAATTTTGTCTTCAGACGGACGCGAGTAACTACGGCCTAGGAGCAGTCTTAACCCAAGAGGTGAATGGACAGGAGCGGGTCATATCGTATGCAAGCCGCCGGTTGAATCGAGCTGAAGAAAACTATTCAGCTACCGAGAAGGAGTGCCTTGCCATAGTATGGGCAGTGCGAAAGCTTAGACCATATCTGGAAGGGTACCATTTTGTTATCATCACCGACCATCTGGCACTCAAGTGGTTAAACTCCATAGAAAGTCCATCAGGAAGAATCGCCAGGTGGGCCCTTGAGTTACAGCAATACGATTTTGAAGTCCGCTATAGAAAAGGGAAATTAAATGTAGTGGCTGATGCCCTCTCGCGTGATCCGAGTGGAGTATGTAATTTTTTACAAGAAAGTAGGGAGGATGATTGGTGTCAGCAGCGCAAGAAAGTAGTGCTGGCAAGCCCCGAGAAGTTTCCTGACTATGTGATAAACGAGGGAAATCTCTACCGTCATATACCAACGCAAGGGGAGGACGAAGGGGGTGTACCGTGGAAGCTTTGCGTCAGGTCAGATCAAAAGAGCCAAATCCTGAAGGAGAACCACGACTCACCAGCGGCCGGACATTTGGGAATCCGGAAAACCACGGCCCGAATTGCAACACGTTACTACTGGCCGGGAATGTTCAGGGATATCAAGTCATATGTCAGGCAATGCCTGCTGTGTCAAAAGTACAAAGCAGATCAAAGATCACCAGCAGGGCACATGCTCTCCCATGTCGCGGAGGAACCATGGTCACTTGTGTGCGCCGACTTTGTCGGACCATTACCAAGGTCAAAGCATGGTAACAATATGCTGCTGGTTTTTACGGACAAATTTTCAAAATGGACCGAATTAGTGCCCTTACGTCGCGCCACTGGGGAATCCCTACAAAAAGCATTTCGCGAGCGAATAGTAGCGAATTTCGGGGTGCCAAAGGTTTTGATAACAGACAACGGATCCCAGTTCACGTGCAGAGTGTTCCAGAAGTATCTTAAGGAAATAGGAGTGCAGCAGCAACTAACGGCGCCCTATACGCCACAAGAGAATCCAACGGAACGGGTTAATAGGACGGTAAAGACCATGATCGCACAGTATGCTGGAGTGGACCAAAAGAGATGGGACGAATTAATGCCGGAGCTTCAACTCGCAATAAATACAGTGAAGGCGGAATCAACAAACTACAGTGCAGCTTTTGTTGTACAAGGCAGGGAACCCAGACTACCTGCCGCCCTCTACGATGAGGTTACCACGGGGACAGGAACAAAAAACTGTTGTCCGCAGGCCAAAGCTGAAATGCTAAAGGAAATATTCAGTCTGGTAAGAAGAAACCTTAGCCAAGCAGCGAAGGATCAAGCGCGCTACTACAATCTCCGTCGAAGACGATGGACTCCAAAGGTTGGCGATCTAGTGATGACAAGGGAGCATCATCTGTCCAAGGCCACAGAAGGCTTCGCGGCGAAATTAGCACCTAAATACGACGGGCCCTATAAAATTGTTCAGATGGTATCTCCAGTTATCTTTGAGCTACGCAAGGAAGGGCAAAAGGGCGTGCGTACGGCTCATGTAAGTAGCCTAAAACCATTCCATGGAAATTATACCTACTAAAGATGCAATTTTCATCCGACAATCATAACAAACAAAACAACATATGTAAGCTCGAAGAGTCTTGCCGAATAAAGATATATGCATATCGACATATATGTATAAGGAAGACCAAAGATGATAAAAATTTCGAAGTTTATCCACATTCCACAGCAATCATGTGCCAGCAACCTATTAAACGCAACATTGCCCCTCACGGCAAATGGAGTACCATAAGAATGCATACAATTTCACCTAAGGGGAATGGTGTAACAACGAAGGTGACCGACCAAACAAAAATTTGTCAAAGTAAAGTAACAACACACTGGGAGTAAACAGAAAAAAATATATATATATATATAAATATATATAAGAGGGGAAAGAAAAAAAAAAAGGAAAGGAAAAACGATAAAGGTAATAAAAGTAATTGGGCCGAAAAATCAGTTTGATGTACTTTCTGAACGGACTAACAGCACAGCAGTCGCATAAAATAAATAAGTAAATTGTAGTGAAAGCAATGTTCAATGGGGAGTGTATAGAGCTGTCCGATACGGAGGACGAAAGGAGTACTGTACCGGAAGAGGAGCGTCCAGGTGAGGAAATCAACCTGTCGCAGTCAACGGTGAGCTCAGGTGAAGGACCAAGGTTCAAGGTGATGTTTGCGGGGCGACTGGACCGACATGTCCGACGATGTAGCAAGTATACCCAGTATATCGCTGAACTAGGGTTTACCTGGACCGTGGTGGCGTCAGACAGCGAGGTCGAAGATCCTGACGTCTTGGTAGAAGAACCAATATCGCCTAGGCGGCTCGCGATTCAGGATGGCACCATAAGTCCGATGCCAGAGCCAGAGGAAGACCCTTTGCAAATAGACGATCTACCATTAAGTGGCCTGGGAGATGACGTATTGTCGCTTGGGGACATAAGCATAACTAGCATCGAAGAGATCATCCAGAGGGCTATTGAAGAGGAGATGCGTCCAAGCTTCACCGAAGTACAAGAAGCCAATCAAGAGGGCATACCTGAGATCCTAAGACTGGAAGTCGAAGAAGCCCGAACCAAGGGAAAACGCTTGTGTTTCCGACGTGATGTAGATGGAGTGGCTTACCGCGTCCGTATATCCCCCAAAGGCCAGGTAAACATTCGAATACTATCTGGTGAAGGGAGGAGATGTGAGGACCAAAATATTTTGTAAATTTTGCCCACATACATCTGTTAACTCTAATGCATGTATGTAAATAAAATCACATTTAATAAAGTAAATGGGAAAATATATATACATACGTATATGCAAAAGCTTTGCTATATTTTGTTGTAATTTAGTATTCATTGTGAGAATAGGTAAGGAGAATCGGTGAATTACATTCACCTCACTATAACAAAGGTAGATTACATCTACCTCTAGAAATCTCCTCTCATTTCAGGAAGGAAAGGCAAAGGGGAGAGTTTAAAGGAGAAGCGTTTAGCAAGAGAGCCGATAGATCGAAGGGGAAAGCAAATGCAATAAAAGATGACGACAGAATACGATGCAGCTAGAACACAGTACAATACAACAGCGTAGGTGAAGTAAGTGGTGAATGTCGCAAAGCAAGAGAGAAGCAGAGAATACAATACAATAAAAGAGCGCAGCTTGGAGTAAGTGGTGAATGTCGCAAATCGAAGGGGAAAGCAGCAATCTACGATGATGGCAAAGTTAGACAACAAAGTTGCGGCAAGATTTACGACATTCATTGGTTTACAATCGATGAAGACAGACGTGTTTTAAGGCCGGATAACATCCAGTACAGCAAATAATACTTACCATAGGTAGAACAAACGTGGGTATTTTGATTTAAGGTTAACATTTGGGATTGGTAGGATTACATCCTACGACATTAAGTATTGGATAACATCCAACTTATCAGGACGTAGGCCAGGGATTGGTAGGATTACATCCTACGACACTAAGTATTGGATTACATCCAACTAATCGGGACGTAGGCCAGGGATTGGTAGGATTACATCCTACGACATTAGGTATTGGATTACATCCAACTAAACAGGACGGAGGACACAAGGCAGTAGTTCCAGGATTACATCCGGAACTAGTATAGGTTGGACTACATCCCACAGAGACCGTGACGAAGAGGTTGCACCCCAGAGCCCACCGGCGAACCCTGAGGTACCGTACCACTACCAGAAGGAGGAAATAACATCATACAATTAAAAAGTGTTATTGTTACAATAAAAATTATAAGTGAAAAAAAATATAAATATAAAGTGGAACAAAAGTCGTGGAGTTTCATTTACGAAAGGACCTGGTTAGACTGAGTGATACCCAAGCGTAACCAAAGGTTCATTACAAAGTTGAATGTGTTGGTGATGTCGACATAACAATTTGCGTTGAAGATGTAAATAAGAATTTAACAATTAAAAATGTTGAGTACGTTCCAAATCTGTGTGCAAATTTATTGTCAGTTAAACAAATGGCAGATAATGGGAATAAAGTAATATTTAAAAGTGAGTCTAACAACATTATTGATAAAAATAAGAATGTAGTAGCAACCGATAAAATGATGGACGACCTTTATCAAGTTGAGTGCAAAATAAATGCAAAGGAAGAGAAGTAATTTCTGGTCGCAAACAATTTTGAATTATGGCATAGAAGAATGGGTCATATTTTTAAAAAGAAATTGCAAGAAGTTAAGAGAGCAAACTATGGTGTTAATTTTGAGGTGATATAACTGAGCCATGTGTTACTTGTGTAAAAGGTAAGCAAACTCGAAGGCCAAATAAAGACGAAAGTACTAAAGCGACAGGGTTATTACAATTGGTGCATTCAGATGTCATTGGACCGCTTAATACAAGATCATTTTCTGGATCAAGATTTTTGGTAACGTTCGTTGATGATTTTTCAAGAAAAGTTTTTGTATATCCATTAAAGAACAAATCAGATGTTTTCAATACTTTTGTAGAATTTAAAAAGATGGTTGAAAATCAGTGTTCGAAAAATATTAAAGTGTTACGTACTGATAATGGAGGCGAGTATATAAATAAGAAATTTTGTTTGTTTTTGGAAATCATGGCATTGTGCGTCAAAAGACTTGTGCATATACTCCTGAACAAAATGGTGTTGCAGAGAGGTTTAATCGCACCATAATCGAAAAAGTAAGATGCATGTTAAATGATAGTGGATTGTATCAGAAATTTTGGGCAGAAGCTGCAAATACGGCAAGTTTTTTAATAAATAGAAATCCCTGTAAAGGTGGAAGTCGCAGCCCGGAAGAAATATTGTCTGGTCGCCGTCCTTATTTTTATATAATAATATAATTTATAGTTTGTTCGAGGACAGCCGAGTCCTGCTTTGTCTTTTGTTCCTAAAGAGAAACGTCGTAAATTAGACTAAAAGTCGTCAACTGTAGAAGATGCAATGTCATCAGAAAATGCAAACAAGTGGAAGGCCGCAATGCAAGAGGAAATTAGGTCTTTAGTAGAAAATAAAACATGGGTGCTTACAGATCTTCCCCCAGGAAAGAAAACAGTGAAGTCAAAATGGGTATTCAAAACCAAACGAGATGAAAACGAAAATCCATTACGTTGGAAAGCGAGATTGGTTGCGAAAGGATTTACACAACGTGAAGGTGTTGATTTCAATGAAACTTTTTCTCCGATTGTCAGGTATGTCTCCATAAGGTATTTAATAGCATTAGCTGCGAAGTATGACATGCATATACATCAAATGGATGCGGTATGTGCATATTTAAATAGATCGTTGCACATAGGGGTATTTTGCCATTCTAGCCGGACATTACTTTTTATTTTTTACAATAAAGCTTCTTAAAAATTACTGAGTTCTCCTAGATTGATGAAACTTGGCAGAAACATGAATTGTAGTCGTAGGCATTTAATGATTAAAAAATAATAAAAATCGAACCAAGGGGGAAAAAGTTCCCCTTAGAAAAACTAATACCACCTCTGAAAAATTAAATTTTTTTTTAAGTTTTTAAAACTATTGCTAGGCAAATACAACTTTAAACGTAAGCGAAAGCTAAAAAAATCTACACTTGGACAGTGTCGTCCTCTCTCTTTCGTAGGCGGCGACGTAAAGTAAAATTTGCAAAAATAATGTATTTAATAAAAATTATGGAAAACTTTGCCCAAATACTATAAAAGTAAAATATTTAAGCTTTTATGGGTAGGGGCGGAAATTTCCCCAAACCCCATCTCCCGAAACGGCTCTGTACAAAAAAATTTTTTTTTTTATATTTTGTTTATTTTTTTTACAAAAAAAAATTATTTTTAAGTTTCTTTGTCGATTTTTTTATAATTTAGTGTATTAAATTTATCTAAAAATAAGTAATTTATATATAACAATAACTTATTTACAGCAGTAACAATTAATTTAAAGTATGAAAACAAGAACTAATTTAATTGAAAAAATATCCTTTTGCACTAAGAACAGGAGTGCTACTGTTCTTCTTTGTCTATTTCTCCAAAGACCTCTTCTGAATCCGCTTGAAAACCAAGTACAGGGGAAGCATTAAAGAAATTGCATTTTTCGTAAAGGGCAATGACTACTTTTTTGGAGTTGGCTTATGCTAGTCATCAGTGAGCCAGAACTGAGTAAAAGTCTATTAATAGCATCTACGTTACACTGAACTCTTAAAAACTTTCTTGCAAAATTCTGCTTGTAAATCCGAAAATGTTTTCTGATAACAGCCCAATGGGCAATTGATCCATGTATTAAAATCTTGGGTATTGTATATTAAAAAATTTTCTGAAACTGTATAAACACTTTCACCGCTGACATGTCGCCATCTCCTTGACATTTTGAAAGTTCACACAATTTTCTACCAAAAATTACAATTTCTCCTTAAAAAATGTATCTTTACATTCCCTTACTATTTGTAATAGCTCTAATCCTGTATAAACTTTTTCCATTTTACTCTTGTAATTTCAAAAGGTCTCTGAAAACAATTTCGTGCAATAACCACAATATAGATAGATACATCAAAAAAAATTAGTACTTGAAGCACAGATTTGTTTCTCTTTAAAGAATAATTTTGTTTTAACAATTTTTAAAGGTTTTTAAGATAGGTACAATTATTTGTTTGCATAAAAAAGCGTCATTAAAAAAGCTGTCGCACAGGTATACATTACCAGTTTAGGGGTGAGTAAAAATTGCTATCTCGCACATTCTTTTTTATACATGCAATGCCAGTGTAAAACCCAATTTAACCTGTTAAAAATCAATTTTAATTTACCTGTAACAAAAAAAAAACATTTAAAAAAACAAATAATTATCCAATTTTTTTGACCCACAGAAAAGTTTCTAGTCATATGTAAACAGACAAGATGAGAAAAAAATAGAAAAAAGTGAAATTTTCAAAAATTCGCAAAAAAAAAAATGGCGCAAAAACGCGCAACGTTTTCTTTTTTCGTCTAAAAGTAGAGATTTCAGTTTTTAATGTGATGAAAAAGATTTTTAGGATAATGACTGCCATCACTTTCAGAAATTTTTTGATTTTTGATGTTATTTTTTTTTAATCAAAAAGTCAACGAAAAAAACCTTTTTTTTAATCTCGAAGCAATTTTTTTTAAATAAAACTTAAAATAGAAAACAAAAAAAAATAAAATAAGGTTGTTATAAGTTGCTTATATAATCTTTCGCAGAAAAAAAATCAATGTAAAATCTTTTTTTATTTAGCTACAAAAAAATATATTGTAAACCTCTTAAAACCATCAAAAGTTAATAAATTGCAGGCAAATTTACTTAACTTTCCTGACTTTGACAGTGCCTCAAAACGACAAATTGCAAGCAAAAGATTTGAAAATTCACCATCCGATACAGAATTTTGTTATCTGTCGAACTGCGCGCTTAAATTTTAACATTTCTTAAATTCCCATTTTGGCTTAATGTCCGGCTAGATTGGCAAAATACCCCTATGTGCGTTGAAAGAAACTGTCTATAGGTATATGCAACAAACCGAAATGTTTGAAGACGGTACAGATAAAGTTTGCAAACTTCAAAGGTCACTTTATGGATTAAAACAATCTGGCAGAGTTTGGAATGAAACCTTTAATCAAGAATTAATAAATATTGGTCTAACCAGAAGTGATATTGACCAATGTTTATATTATAAAGTAACTGATACTGTAATGTTATATGTAGCCATATATGTGGATGACATTTTTATATTTTCAAATAATTTAAATTTGATTAAATCTGTTAAAGAAAAACTTAGAAGTAAATTCAAAATAAAAGATATGGGCGAAGTTTCAACAGTTCTCGGAATGAAGATTACAAGGTATAAAGATTCAATCAAGATTGATCAATCAAACTATTTGAAAAATGTTTTAAATCGTTTTGGAATGAGTGAGTGCAACCCAACGATAACTCCTATTAACTGTAATCAGAAATTGTCTATAAGTATGCGCCCAAAAGATGATGAATCTAAAGAACAGTTGTCTAAAACTCCCTATATGCAAGCTATAGGTTGTTTATTGTACGCAGCGCAAATATTACGTCCTGGGGCCAAATCGTCGCATTCGATTCGAATCGAAATTTCACTCGATCCATCGAGTTGTCAATGCTTTTAATATTGGAATTTCAATAAAAAATTTTTAATTTCGATTCGAATCGAATGCGGCGATTTGGCCCCTGATCTAAGTTATGCTGTAAATGTGCTAAGTCGTTTTTGTTCAAATCCCGGAAAACCTCATTGGGAAGCTGTTTAAAGGATAACGAGATATGTAAAGGAACAATTAATAAAGGTTTTACGTATAAAAAGAAACCCGATGATGAGATAAAAGGTTATTGTGATGCTGATTGGGGTGGAGATTTGGATGATCGTAAATCAACTACTGGTTATATTTTTACATATCAGTCCGGTGCTTTATCTTGGAATACCAAAAAACAGAAAACCGTCGCATTGTCGTCGACAGAAGCGGAATTTATGTCCGTCACTGCTGCTATACAAGAGTACGTATGGTTAAAAAGTTTAGAAGCTGAATTAAGTTCCAAATGCAATGTTGGCGTTACTCTGTTATGTGATAACAAAGGTGCTATATAAGTCGCTTTAAATCACAACTATTCTCCAAGAACTAAACATATTGATATTAAAGCCAAATTTATACGTCAGAAAATAGATGACAAAGAAGTTATTTTAAAGTATATTTCAACAAATGAGATGATTGCAGATATTTTTACTAAAGCTGTTCCATCCCGAAAATTGGAATATTTCCGGAATAAATTTGGATATAATTAACTTGTTTTTTTTTAATGTTTTATAATGAAATGCAATATTTGTATTGATTCTTTTAATGTACAAAGTGCACGAGAAAATTTGGATATTGTAAAACATTTTCATTTAGGGAGAGTGTTGAGAAAAGAATTGAAAAAAAATACCATAAATAATTTACTCTTGCACTTAAATGAAACTACTTTTAATAATGATTATAAGTAGTCTGTGTATTTTAAGTTTGTTGGTTTTTATAAAAAGAAAAGTAATTAATATAGAGAGTTAAATAAATCAATTTATCACAACAAAAAAATGACACCGACCCCTATTTAAAAATAAGAACTGTTTCATAAGTAAAAAAAATGGATAAAAATAAAAAAAGTTTGGTATTTCGAAAGGCCAATGTGAAGGGTATATAAGATTCGGCACATTCGAATATAGCGCTCTTACTTGTTTTATTTTAATCTAATAATTTTTTTTGTGTACTGTTCAAACATGTTTTCTTTTTTTTAATATTAGCAATTTTAGATTTTTTGTTATTCGATTTTTGATTGTTTAAAACCTCGGGATTTTGTTAATTATATATAAAAAATTAAATATAAAAATTCAAAGTTTCCCCTATATAAAGATTAGCGAAATATTATATTTGATTGAAATATACAATTTGTTTGCTTAAGCTAAAAAAATTGTATGTGCTGTTTTTACAAGCCAATTGAGTGATCGTCTGGGACGTTTTATGTGTATTTTTTTATTAAAACAAAAACAAAATACACATAAAACGTCCAAGACAATCAATCGGCTTGTAAAAACAGCACATACAATTTTTTTAGCTTAAGCAAACAAATTGTATATTAACTGAACAATAAAGGTCAAAAAAATCCAGAATACTTGGAAGATTTTTTAATATAAATTAATAAACTAAAACAATTCAGAAGATTCAACAAAACAAAAAATTTAAAAGCTAACAAAGTAATTTAAAAAAAGATAACATAAAAAATTCGTAAATAAAATTAAGTAAAAATATAACACATTTTGAGATCCAATTTTAATATTTTTTATAACAAAAAATAAGTTCACTTTTTAGTTAAAAAATTTTTATAAAACGAATTCAAGAATAACATCATAGAACCTCAAAAACTGTGTGTTGCTTTAATTTTATTAACAAAAGAAGGACAATAATAGGTTTTGCTTAACAACAAATTCAGCTAATCATAACTCTTTTATTTTTAAAACCTTTTAAAAACCTACATACATAAGTACTAATGTATGTATGTATGTACGTATGTACATAGGTATTAAAACAGTTTTTAAAGCAAATCAGATTAACCATAACAACTTATTTAAATAAAAAGCTGTCTATGTAAATAATAACATTTATCAGCAACAAAATTAAAAAAAAAAATTAAAGTTCAAGAAATGTTTTACTTTGATTGGGAGTTAAGATTTAGCTCATTTTAATATTGTTGAATGTGTATAATATAAGTGGATTGAGCCTATAACAAGAATATAAAACAATCGTACCAAAGAAATGTTCATGTTCGTTGCGCCCACAAGTATTCATAATGATTGTTTGAAACGAGCTCTTTGGGAAAAATGCATTTCTTGTGATTTAACAAAGGCGGTTTGAATCAGTCTTGTGATTAAACAAAAGCAGTTTTTTGGTTTATGTTGATGTTTGAACTAGAATAAAATTGAAGAATACTTTTTTGATTAATACCGCATTTATAGGCGTAGTGATTGATGAGGCTCGTTCATACTCCTTGCAGTCCTCTGATGAACACCCAGCCAGACAGATATGCTTAAATTGGCTAAGGAAGTGATTCTGAGTCTGTCGGTATAATTTAAGTTGAGTCTCAGACTAAAAATACTGCTAGGAAAAGACTTAGCGTTAACAAAAAAAAACACGAATATTTAATTTTGGATATTAATTGACTGCACCGAGTACTCAAGTATTTAGCACTTTTTCAACTTAAAAAAAATATAAATATTAAAAAGAAAAAGCCGCAACAAAATTGTTATGGATCCAAAAAACAAGAAATTGGACGTAAAATGTTCACGTCTAACATTTTAAACCAAATTATATCTTCATCTTCGCTTTCAGATGACGACTTTATAATACAATACTGAAATTTTTAATAGTAAAATTTTGTCTAGTAAAAACTTTTTAATACTCAGTAAGACAACTGTAACTTTGTGCTCTCAATTTGTGTTTTCATTTACTGGATTTTGTGTAAACGAACGCAATCCAGTAAAAATATTAAAACATTTTTAAAAACTTTGCGTAAACGAACGAACTTTATGTATTACTTGTCAACTAACTTCAAGTTAACTTTTGAAACGTTAGTTTTCAGTTACCTCCTTGTAGCTAGCTTAACCCCAACTGATTTTCAGTTACTTACATGTAGCTTTTTAAAATTAACTAGAAGTTAGAAAGATAAGGGTCAACTACAATTTAATTTTTTACAAGTTAGCTAAAACCATTACTTTTGTAGCTAGCTGCAAACTAAATATTAGTCAGTTGACTGCCACATTTATTTTTGAAAATAAAATAATAATTTAATCAAAATTTTTAATATGGTTTGTTATGATTTTTGCAAAATAAAAATTTATTTAAAAATTCTCTTTTCTGCACAACAAGATACATATGGGGGATTTCATGTCAAGTGACCCAATTTACCGATGTCTTTCGATTGGAAAGAAATTTGGATCAAAGTAAGTTCTTGCAGAGAGTAGTTTAGGCACAATTTTTTAACACGGTCGGTCAAGAACTCTCTGAGCTAGAGGGGTTCAATATTTAACGTTTTCGGCAAATAGGTGTTTTTTCTCATACATGTTGTTTATTACCTATTGCTTTTAACAAAATTCGTCCCAAACAGTTTCGGTAGATTTTTCTTCAATCTTCCAGAAAAAAATATTTTCAAAATTAAAAAAAAAATTTTTTTATTTTTTATAAAATATATATAAAAAAATTGTTTTCCCCAAATATGCCCATTTTTTTTGCTCAAAAAAAGCTTAGGCCTTTTTTTTGAAGAGCTTGGAGGTCGCTTAATGGGATATCTATAAAAAATAATGTTTTGTAACTCAAGGCAGAGGTTTTCCAATTTTCGCGTATATACTATTTTGATCTTTTTTTCTATTTATGTAAAAGTATCTCTTAAGCAAAAAAAAATTATTTTATGCTAAGAAACAAAATAGTCTAACCTTTCCGACGGTTTGTTTTGTTTAAATTATAATATTATCAATTTTAGTACTATCTTCATTGGTACAGGATACCTCCACAGATGGGTGCATGCCTTTCGATTCTGGTATATTCAATAGTAGCTTCTTAGAATACAACCTTACAAGAAATTTGTGACCGAAACTAACACTAAAACATTTTTTTTCGGTCATTTGTGACCGATATTTCTATCATTTCTGAAGGTGCGAGGGAGATGCAAAATCACACGTACACAAAGTTTCGGTCATTTTTTACACATCGCCCTTAAGAAAATAATATAAAATAATGACCGAAATACCGGTCATCTGTGTCGGTCATATGACCGGTCAAATGACTGTCACTGTTCTGGTAAGGAAACTTCTTTAATTTTTGAAAAGCCTCCTTTCTAAAATTCCTTTTACTAAAGCTCTCATACTTACAAATTAAAATTACTCTTGTAAATAAATAAAGTAATCACAAATAACATATTTTTTTATAATTTTTCATTAATAATTTTACATTAACCACATTTTAAAACTTTTAAATAAAAAAAATTTTATATTTTACAAAATACTTTATTATTATTTATTTATTAATAGATGCTTATAACATTTTATTTTATAATTATACTATATGTTTACAAAATATAAATCATTATATGGCAAGTTATAAATCTATATATGGCATAACATAATTGTTGTGAGCCAGGTTGGCAAAACTAGGATTTCGTTTAATTTGCTTATAGCAGCGTATTACAGTATTATGAAGTTTTTTAATAAAATATAGGATTATACATTATACTCATTTATAATTAAGTTACGGTATTTTAAGGATAATTGAATGTATTTGTAAAGTGAGTAGAAATTATTGCAATTAAGGTTATCAATTATTTCATTTAAACAAAGATTTGTTTTATTAAAAAAGTTTTTTCTTATATCATTATAAATTGGACAGACACCCAAAAAATGGAAGGTGTCCTCAATTTGATTCAAGTTGCATATTGTGCATAAAGTTGTTGTGTTATTACTAAATGGTCTTCCGTTAAGATTTAGTAATCCCCCTTTTGCTTTTATAAGTAAACATATAACACGTGAAGAAAGATTGGAAGCTAGTAATGGGGTGACATTGTAATTAAGTTGCGAATACATATCGTGATGCTGTGAGTTCATAGCTTGCAGAATATTATCATCACGCTCTTTTGTTTTCAAATGATGTATAACCGTTTTCCAATGTGTGCAAAGTGGACTATTGTTAGGAAGAGTAAGATGCAAATTTTGACACAACTTATACCATTCATTTGCCCAGAAAATGCGTTGCGATAGAACAGCTTCAGCAAGGATGCGTCTACTTGAACTCATACAGAGAACTTTGTTCAAATAGCAGAGGTGAAGTTTTAGTGTTATAAAGTAAAGTGAATCCAGTCCGATTTCAAGATATAGCATATAGTTCGGAGTTGTAGATGGGAGGTATAACATTTTTTTGATAAAGAGTCTGAACAATTTTTCAACGAAATCGTATTTTAGAAAACCCCAGACTTGTACACCATACAACATTATGGAACGACAGGCAGCATAGAAAATTTTGAGTTTGTTTTCATTTGAGATATTCGGATTATTTATATATTTTGACCATGTTGTATTGATAGCTAATTTCGATGTAGATAATTTATTTTTTAAAAGGTATTAAAAGGTAGATTGTAGGTTATATCAAATCCTAAATATTTATAACTATTTACTATCTCAATATCATCATTACCATAACGAAATACTAGGCGACTAGAGATTCTTGGACCCGATCGCATTACCATAATTTTTGATTTGCTAAGGTTAACTTTTAATTTCCATGTTACGCAGTAATAATACAAAGCATCAATCATTTTTTGGAGTCCAAATGGTGAGTCAGATAATATAACTATATCATCGGCATAAAGTAAGATTTTGACCGTAGTGTTGGCAACGGTAACCCCTCCAGGTAGAACATTTACCAGGTCGTCTACATACATATAGTGAAAACAAAAGTGGGCTCAAAACGCAACCTTGCTTCACACCAATGTTAAATGAAAGTGGATCCGATAAGGTGTTGCCATTCCACACACGACTAGTGGTATTTCTGTACGAGTTTTGTAGTAATCTAATTATTTTAGATGGCAATCCAATACAGGAGAGTTTGTAAAAGAGGCTGTTTCTTGGTACCGTGTCAAAAGCGCTCGAAAAATCGACAAAGAATGCATAAATATTTTTTCCATTCTGCTTGTTTTAAACTTACGATATTAACGAAGTTAAATATGTTGTGAACAGTTGAGTTATTCTTTCTGAAACCAGCTTGGTATTCGCTTAAAATATTATTTTGATCAATCCATTCGCTAATTCTGTTCAGTAAAATGGAATTAAATATTTTGCAACTTGCATTTATTAACGATAATTTGCAGCTATATTTGGATTGCCTTTTTTATATAGTGGTATTAGTATAGATTCGCAAAAGGTGGAGGGGATAGTCTCATGTAAAAATATCTTATTATATACAGATAAAAGCTCCTTTATATAACACATTGGTGCATATTTATAAAACTCATATGATATTCCGTCTTGACCTGGAGATTTATTAAGTTTCAAAGTTCTTATAACCTTTAAAATTTCAACCATCTATAGGGGAGTCAAGAATAGGATCTATGACATAGGGCATACACCACTGAACTATTAGATCATTCTCTCTATCACATAATAATGAACTTAAATGATTAAAGAAATCATCCGATTTCACATTTCCTTTAATATTTTGTTAACCATTTTTCATCTTGTTAGATAGTTTCCACCACTCACTACTGCAAGTCACTTTATTAAGTTGCTGTATATTTTTGGTATATTGCTCTAGTTTTTTGGAGCTACATAGTTTCATACAATTTGCTCTACATGTTAAATAACGTGATCTGTTAGCACCCGTTTGATTTTTTCTACATTTATTTAACCACTTTAACATGTTTTTACGATACCGCTCACACTTCCAGTCAAACCATTTCTGTCTCGGTTCAAAAACTTTTTTGTTTTGTGTATTTACAGCAGATTGTTTAATTTTAGATATAGTAGTAGTTAATAGATCGTCAATATGAATATTTGATTGTAGATCAACATGTGATGATAGTGAAGTAAGTTTTTCCACATATTTTGACTTATGTCTATCATTCCACCGTAGTTTTACCAAGTTTATAGTTTGCTTGGGGAGAGCGTTGTTATCAAGACACTTAATTCGTAAACAAACAGGCATGTGGTCGGAATATGGCTTAGATGATATGGATAAGTAATCAACATACTTGAGTAAACTATGAGAGCATATAGCATAATCAATAACAGAACAACCGTTAGCGCCATAAAAACTAAATTCTCCCATCATATCATCATCAATTCTACCATTTATCACTATACCTCCAACATTTTCAATGAACTCCAAAAGCTTTTTTCCACGAATATTTAGCGTTTTATCCATAGAGTATCTATATTCACGAATATGTGGTAAATCAGATAAAAAATAAGGATCCAATATTTGCTCATTCGCAATCCGTGCATTTAAATCACCAACAATACAAAAGTTAACAGGATTAGGATTTTGCATAAACTGTTCAAATTTTTCGAAATCTGAATTCCAACTAGTACAATTCAAATATCTAGGTATAAAATAAAATGAGGTTTCTTCAAATTTTGCTGATATGATTGTATTTTCAAAAAGGTTTACAAATTTAAAGGAATAGCTATTTTGTAATTCTTTTTTAAAACCGAATAGACTTCCACCTCTTGCACGACCAGCTCTATGTATTTTACTTGCAGGGATCCAATGTATATAATAATTTTGAAAATAATTGTGAAAGCGATGTTGATGGTCAAATATAACATGGGTTTCAAACATAAAAAATAAATCATATTGGTTTACAAATGATATAAATTTGCCAAAGTGTATAGCTTTAGCCAAATTTGCTACATTATATGACAATATTTTGCAGGTTTTAAATTGCTATTGCAATCTTGAGGTAGACAGACGTTCCTCACTGAACTGTTGTTCACCTCTAACACAAATTTCAATGTCAAAATTACAGCTTACGCAAGTACTCTGCATTACTTTTCGATACTGCCATAACTTTACCACCTGACCAAGTATATTTGTTATTATAAACATATATGCAGAATTCTCCCAGCCGTACATTAACCGATTTATTAAATTTTGTAAGTGTCTTGCTTATGTTGCGCAGATTATAGCGAGTATTTTGTTCCTCCTCAGTGTAGTCTTTATTTATAAATACCTGATGTACTCTTAATTTTTTCTTGGCGGCTGAAATACTATAAGCTTGCAAGCTCGACTCAAGGGTGAAACAGAAGGATTTACCACCGGCTATCATGCGTGTAGGCACTACTTTGGCATTTACTTGTAAAATATCATTACATATGTCAACTATTTCGTTGTTAGCTGAAGTGTTATTTTTGCTTTTAAGACCAGTAACAATAATATTAGCTGCACGTGATCTACGATCAATATATTCAAGCCTAGAACTCAGTTTTTTAACATAATTTTTCAATTTTAAGTTTTCCTGTTTCAATTCATCAATTTCTATTTTAAGCTCATTTAAATCTGATTTTCTAGTTACTTTTTTTAATTTCTCATCTAATAAATTACAGTTTTTCCCACGAAAAAACATCTACAGAATTGTTACGGTAACCAGATTCCATATTACTAATAAATTTTTTACATTCACTACTCACTGTGCAATCGGGGGATGTTGTGTTAATAGATCTTTTGTTATTCATTTGTTTAAAGCATACCTTTAGGCATAAATACTTATAAAACTTACTTATAAACTTATAAAATTATAAACTTGACAGCACCTTTTTCATCAACCAGCTGGTATTTTGTATGTTGTGAAAGAGAAAGTGTCCACTTCTATATAATTAACAAAAATACTTTAGTATCCCCCGCGAAAATGTTTACAAGTCAAAAGGTAAGTTGTTAAGTCGACGGCGTCAGCATATAGGCCGGTAACTGCACGAAGATGAATGAAGCCGATATACATATATTTAGAACATAGGTCGGCAAAACTTCATTTTCAGTGCACAATTGTGCTACAAAAACAATAAAAAAAAACTCAAACCGACGCTTGTTCTCTTATATTTCAGTTTGATTTCAGTCGTTAATTGAGTGTTAACGAGTGCACATGGGCGGATGCTTACTGCTTTTTTCAACTGTTGTTTTTTCAGCTTTGATTTAATTTTAAAATAAACCAGCAAACAAAATAGTATAATGGAAGACATAAATTTTTGTTTTGTCATTAAAAATGCTTTTGGTAACATGCAATGCATTTTATTTATGTTACCAAACATTTAAAACAAAGAAAACATTTTCAATTAAAAGGCATTATGACCTTGCCTAATTCTGTAATAACTGAGGCATATTTTGTATTTAATTTTATTAAAGCTATATTTACACTACCTAAATGCTCATCTGAGTTGAGTGTCAATAAAATAATTCAAATTTTTATGAGTGTCAAAAAACAATTTTAAATTTTTATTTTTAGTATTACATTACATCGGAGAAATTAGAATAAGTCTGCTAATTCTAAAAGTTGTTAAACTGGTACAAAGTGTATGGCAACACAAAAACAAGCATTTAATCCGGTAACTTTTAAGCATTTAAATTTAAAACTCAGACGTTAAATAATTTGAAAATAGAAAATGTTATATTTTCAACTGAGGTTATACAAAAATATTAACAAATACAAAAAGACATGTTATTACACTATAAAAATGAGTCTCAGTTGTGAAACTCAGATGACAACTCAGGTAGTGTAAATATAGCTTAACTTTTTTTAAATTTCATTTCCATTTTGCTTTCAAAAGTACAATTCATCACATTTGCAATGCTTAGTTTATTGTTTGCTGGGCAATATTCTCTTATCCAATACAGACGCATTTCATTAAATGAGGGTTTTGCCGACCTATGATTTAGAACTTGTTTTGAATAGAGGATACAATAACAAAATACACACGAAACGTCCAAACGTTTCACCATTCGTGCTCTATAAACAGCACATAAATGTCTTAAGGCAATGTTGCCAATTTGTGGAAAATTGTATAGAACTGTAATAGAATAGAACATGCATCTGTTAATATATCAGTCAGCTTATTTTTTTGGGTACTATTTTCTGTGAAGTTCTCGTAAAATAAAATAAACAAATTTTATAAATTACTTAAAATAATAAAAAAAATGATCTCTTAAGTATCCGTTTAAAACAGTTTATATCGTTTCGTTTGACTTGTTGGTGTGAGTTTTTTTTTTAAATCATGGGTTTAAAGAAGCGGAAATTTCGCAAAGCTTTTTTTAACAAAGAAAAAACGAAGGAACATTAGGTTGAAAGTTAAACTTTCTCCAATTCTTATCACATAGGATTACTTCTTGTAAAACGGATATGGCTGTGGATCATAGATGCCAAACTTGACGATTTATCGTCTTTTGATGTTTTTTGACCACAAAATATGGCTTTGACGATTGGACGATTTTTGCCCTAAATTTGACGGTTTTTATATAAGTGCCAAAGCTTCGTTTTACATAAGTATAGGCGCGGAGGAAAAAAGGAAATTTCCCTTCCCAAAACCGTTAAAACTTCAAATTTGATTTATTAAATAAAAATATTTGTAGCCATGAAACAAACGTTTCATATATTTTATTAAACAAATGTATTGCATATTCAAACATGATGTTGCTTTTGGAAAAATGTTTTTTAAGACACAAGAGAACTTTCATCTTGAGGTGGGAAATCAAATACAAATATCTGCACTTCAATAAGAAATTGAAAATCGAGAACGTTTGTTGTCTATTATAAAAACTATAATTTCCCCCGGAAGGCATAATATACCTCTCCGTGGACATCAAAATGATGGTCCTTTGCTATCTTCTTAAAACACAAGCTCGGAAGGCACTTCTGCGATTTCGTATAGATACCGGAGATAAAATTTTAGGCCACCGTTTCCAAGTTTTCCTTTTAGAAGCTTTATATATATCGAAAACAATTCAAAATTAAATAAATAAATGTTTCCATATTCTTATTTTAAAAATTATCTTACAAAATATTTATAACGCTAAATATTATTTGATTATTTTTGACGAAACCACTGATTTATAGGGGAAAAGACAAATTTCTTTAGCTTTAAGTTTTTTTAAGGTAAACGAAAAGTTAGTAAAGGAAGAATTTATCGCCTTTACCGACGCATTTGAAGAGGCTTTAAATGATACTGGCGATGACATCGAAGTGTCAGTTATTGCGAACACACTATAATCAGTAACTTTAAGAGCTTTAAAAAACATTGGGTTTGATTTGGAAAATTGTGTAGGAATTGGAACTGACGGGTGTCGTTTGATGTTAGCAGACAACGGAGCAGTAAAAAAGTACAAGAACCCACAAAAAAATGCAAAACAAACGCCTTGCTATTCCAATTAATTTAACAACTCGATCTCAAAAAGCAACAAGGTACCAAAAATATAAAAAGTGTTATCTTTTGTTAAAGAAGATTTTTTAAAGAACATTATTTTGAGCGTAATGCAGTTTTTCTAAAATATCTAGGTACAAAGTTATCTCCATTATGCGAAACACGATGGTGGATCGTCATGATTCAATTTTAGAATTTGCAGTAAGAATAAAGCACATAATAGAGACATTGGAAAAGATACCCGAGTATAAAAGAGGGATAAGTCTTCAAACGCCTTATTATTAAGATCTTCTCTGAGCACTTTTATTTGCAGATTACATATTCTAAATAATATACTTACTGTCACACAGCCGTTTTAAGTTATTCTACAAAAGCAGGATATAGATTTACAAAAAGGATCATCTCTTAAAAAAAACCCTGATAATGTGTCGTGGGACTAAAAGGAATGAACCCCACACACAGCTTAAAACTTTCTTAGAGGCAAAACATATTTGCGTTGGTATGGATATTTTAGTTGAAAAGCCTAGTTTTGACAGAAATAATTATTTTGAAGATGACGAAAAATACTTCCGCATCGAGGGCTACATAGCCTTAAGTGAACCTGTTTTACCAGACTTAAAAACACTTTTCTCAAAGGACATCCTTTATTTGTTTAACATCTCTCAACTTCTGTCTTAGAATATTAAAATTTGAAAAAGTTTATAATTGAAATTAAAAGCTTAAATTTTGCATCGGTGGCAATATTGGAAAATTCATAAAGATCGCGCAGAAAATATAATATATGTTTAAACAAGGTGCCAAAATTTGCGAAAAATATTCCTTATTTTTTTTTAATGGCGGTCAGTTATGCTACGGCTGAAATGTCATTTTCCACCCTTCACCGTATTAAAACATGGCTGAAATCAACCATGACAAAGAACAGGCTTAACGGCTTAGCAATGTTGCATATATGTACATAATAAAATTAACAATAACAATAAATAATAATAATAACAGGAAACCATTAACTATTTTATAAATATGTTTTTTCCCTTTTATGTAAGTAATTATATTTATTTTAAATGGATTAAATTTTTGTTGAGTTTTTGTTTAAAATATTGCTAAAAGCTAGTTTTAAAATTGTGTGCTAAAATATTTGCGTTTTTTAATTTTCAGTTCGTTTTGCTTTGAATGATGAAATTTTGTCCTTTTTTGTTACTACTTCTGACGAAACTACTATTATTATTAGGTAATAAAGTAATTAAAATCCCTCATTTTAGTGTTGACAAATCTTTGACTATTTCCAAAAATTGTTTTGACGATTTTTTCCAAAGATTTGACGATATTGGACCAAAATTATCTGGATGTTCTGTGGATGTTTTTTAAGCGGTAAAAAAAAACGTGGTCATTATTTTAAATAGAAGAATTTTTAAAATTATTATTAATTATGATTTTTTAAAAAAATTGTTAAAACTAGTTTTTGTTAAAATATATGTTATGTATTAAAGAATAGCAAAATACATATAATTCGTCCCAAGACGATCGCTACTCGGCTCACAAAATAGCACATAAGTGTGAAAAATTTTTAGAAAAATTGAAAAGATGAATTTTTTTATTTCATTTTATAAAAAAAAAGTACATATGGCTTTACTTTCTCATTATTAACAAAATACAAAAAATAAGGTGATATATTTTAACGGCTGTATTCATAATGGAAAGTTATGTAGTCAACATATCCAGTGCACAACTAAAATACATATTAGGCCTGGGTACTGGTTATGTAGGAGCTTATTAATAATACTTTTATATCCACTGTCTAAGAAAAAATTAGCATCTCTGTCTAAATTAAATCAACTAAAATGTTTGTTTTACTGCAATAAAAAAAAATTCTAAAAGAGCTACAAACTGAGAACAAGATGAAAAGGTAAAATTAAAAAAAAAAATATTTTTACGTTATAGTCTCCAGCAGCTATGGAGCGGTGACCTAAATATTTGTAAAAACTGTTGTACTGATCCCTCATTATGGAGAATCTCCGCCCAACCATTGGTGCTTAATTCTTGATTTGATTAATATAGCAGAGCCACCACAGGATCTATCTCTGGGATCATTTGAATCATAAAAATTATATCCACTAATGCTAAAAATGCTCCTAGATGTCATATGATTCTCGGAAATCAACATTTTTTTTTTTTTTTTTTTTTTTTTCATATATTTATTATTGAATCTTCGCCTGTGGCGAACTAACAATAAGTGTTCAAATCTTAAAACTAGGTAGTTAATATAAGTCCAGCCCGTGCCAGACTAAAATTTAAGTTCTCATATTAATTATCAAGCTTCATATAAGCGCAATAGTATCCCTCCTTTTCAGGCGGGTGTGCCCACTATGTTGCAGGATGTTTCGGGCGAGCGGATTTGGGTGAGCTTCCAGCTTATTTAAATACTTGTCCACATAGTTCAGGATTTCGCATTTAACTAGTGGAACTTGTAGATCCTTGTGGATGTTGCTGTTTTTAACATACCAAGGAGCACCAGTTATCATTCTTAGGATTTTGTTTTGCCTGCGTTGAATTTTTTCTATGTTGGATGCGGAAGCAGTGCCCCATAATTGTATACCGTAGCACCAAATTGGTTTCAAAATCGATTTGTAGAGTAGAAGTTTACAATCAAGACGAAGCACAGAGTTTCTGCCGATAAGCCAATGAATTTGTGTAGCTTTAAGTTTCATTTGCGTCAACTTCGCATCTATATGAGGCTTCCATGTGAGGCGGCGGTCTAGGTGAATACCAAGATATTTTGTCTCGGTTCGTTGAGGCACCATATGGTTGTTAATAAGAATTGGAGAGCACGTTTCTTTGCGTAAAGTAAAAGTTACGTGGGTACATTTTTGTTCATTTATTTTTATTCCCCATAACTTTGCCCATTTTTCAACTTGGGTTACGTGTTGCTGCAATTGGTTTGAAGCCTCTTTAGGGTCTTTATGAATACTAAGAAAAGCAGTATCACCAGCAAATGTCGACGTGTGTGTAAAACTATTGGTTGGCATATCTGCTGTGTAAAGCAAGTACAGAACTGGACCTAGTATACTCCCTTGAGGTACACCAGCCCCTTTTGTTTGAGAAGAACTTATTTGGTTTCCCTCTTTGATTTTAAACTGTCGACCGGTTATGTACTTTTCTAGTAGGTTGAAAATATTAGCTGGAAGGTTTAGCTTTAGTTTGTTTAACAGGCCTTCGTGCCTTACTTTATCGAAAGCTTGGGAGACATCTATAAAAAGCGCGGAGCAGTACTTTTTTTCCTCGAAAGTTTTTCTTATAACCTGCACCAGTCTGTGAGTTTGTTCTATTGTGCTATGTTGACTTCTAAAGCCAAATTGGTGATCTGGAATGCAGTTGTTTTCATTCAGGATCGGAGTAAGCTTGTTTTTAAGCAGCTTTTCAAACAGTTTTGACAAAGTTGGTAACAAACTTATAGGCCTATAAGACTCCACCTTAGAAGGATCTTTACCAGGCTTAGGAATCATCTTAACTAAGGCAACTTTCCATATTGGTGGAAAATGTTCAAGCCGTATTATGGCATTAAAAATAAAAAGAATTATTCTTTTTGCTGTAAAAGGTAGCTCAATGAGCATTTTGTTGCTTATTTTATCAACGCCAGGAGCTTTTTTATCATTAAGGTTAGAAATAGCTTCTACCACATCTGAATATCGGAAACGTATTTCTATAGGACGTCTAGAAACAACAGGCGGTAATTCCCTCACGTCAGTGCATGTATTAGGAGTGAACACGTTTCTTAAATGACTTGCGAGCAGATCGCATTTTTCTTCATCATTTCTAGCACAGGATCCTCTTAGATTGCGCAGTGGTGGTTTTGCCATTACGGGTCTTTTGAGACGACTGGCTGATCGCCATCAATCTGATCGAAATCAACATGACATCAATTTTTTGGTGTATTAAAAAATATCCGAGCTCGCTTTTGTGTTGGCGGATGCCGTTTGCATTGCCTGCAGAAGAGCAGACTGTGGTTTTTACATTTCCTGCATCATGTCAGCCATTTGCGCCATTATCTGCGTAAATTGTTCAACCATATTGTCATTTACGGCTTCCAGGCGGCTAAAATTGGGACCTTCTTGGCACTTCTTGTTGTGTTGTTTGTTGGTTTGGCCTATGCGCATTGGGCTGGTTAGACTTTAGTGCGTTGGCGTAAAAAACTTAACGTGTAGTTGGCTGTGCTAACGGGGGAATGTTTGTTGTTTGTATATTTAACCTTCGGCTTAGATGAGCGCCTAACTAAATCAAAGACAGGGCAACCTCTGTAGTTAGCAGTGTGGTTTCCACCGCAATTGCTGCACTTTTTCACCCAAGGGCCATATTTTGGTTTGTCCGCAATTGGTTGTAACATGCAGATCCCCACACACAACATAAACAGAAGGCAACTTACAATAAGTTTTTGTGTGGCCACTCCTGGCACTGCACAGCCCCCGATCGCTTATGCGGTACATAATACATATATCTTAAATCATAAATGGGGTGAGTTTTATTTTTCTTTAATTTAGCATCACCAGGCTCAAGTTCCACTAGGAACATTGGTTGAGGGTATTTTTCCCTGCTTCTAATTGCGTCACAGCCCTGACCTTAAAACCTTCGCTGCACAAACTGGTTTTTATCTCTTCCGGGTCAACATTTAAGTCAATACCTTTTATGACTGCCTCAAGGCCTTCTGCGTTTTTAAGCTGGTAAGTGTAAAAGTTTTTTTAAGTACAACACAACAGTAAAAACAACGACGATAAAATCAAAGTCAATTGATGGCAATTTTACTGTGAGAACTTAAATTTTAGTCTGGTACTGACTGAACTAATATTAAACACACTTAGTTTTAAGATTTGAATACATATTGTTAGTTCGCTTAAGCGAAGATTCAGTAATAAAAGATATGAAAAATAATAAAAAATATTGATGGACACAACAACTCGGATTGGTAATACAAATTATCGACCTTATGCAGATTTGCAACAAACCATAAATACTGTTTTCGCCCTGTGTTGCCGACGCACATAGGGGTATTTTGCTATTCTAGCCGGACATTACTTTTTGTTTTTTACAATAAAGCTTCTTAAAAATTACTGAGTGCTCCTAGATTGATGAAACTTGGCAGAGGCATGTATTGCAGTAATGGGCATTTAAGGATTAAAAATAATGAAAATCGAACCAAGGGGGAAAAAGTTCCCCTTAGTTTTCAATACCATTGTTAGGCAAATGCAACTTTAAAGGTAAGCGAAAGCTTAAAATATCTACACTTGAACAGTGTCGTCCTCTCCCCTTTCGCGGGCGGCGGCATAAAGTAAAATTTGCAAAAATATTGTATATAATAAAAATAATGGAGAACTTACGCCCAAAAACTATAAAAGTAAAATTTTTAAACTTTTATGGGTAGGGGCAGAAATGACCCCAACCCCCACCCTCCGAAACGGCCCTGTAAAAAAAATTTTTTTTTTATATTTTGCTTATTTTTTACAAAAAAAAATATTTTTAAGCTTGTTTGTCGCTTTTTTTGTAATTCAATGTATTAAATTTATCTGAAAATAAGTAATTTATATGTAACAATCAGTTGCATTCTTAATCTCGTAGTGTACGGACGCACAGTGCTTTGATCCCATATAGTGATGGGACAAAAATAGAAGGAGTGGTCCTAGAGCTTTGAAATTTGGTACAGTAGTATAAAATACTTAAATTAAGAAAAATTCAATTTTTTGAAAAAATCGGGCAAAGGACACGCTTACTGCCCATATATAGAAAGGACGAACTTTTCAATTTTGACTACATAACTGCACAGAAAGTTACAATAGTCCGCAGGTTATTTACATCCCGTGCTAGTAACTTGTGTGATAATTTTTATTGGGATTGACGCAAGGACTCTAGGTCCTGCCATATATCCTTTTTTGCAAAAATGCTAACGTGTATAGGCTTACTTTACCAAAGAAATTGACTTGTGCAGACCTTTGGTACACTAGTATAAAATACTTAAATTAAGAAAAATTAAATTTTTTGAAAAAATCGGGCAAAGGACACGCCTACTGCCCATATATAGAAAGGACGAAATTTTCAATTTTGACTACATAACTGCACAGAAAGTTACAATAGTCCGCAGATTAATTACATCCCGTGCTAGTAACTTGTGCGATAATTTTTATTGGGATCGACGCAAGGACTCTAGGTCCTGCCATATATCCTTTTTTGCAAAAATGCTAAGACTGTTACAAAAGTTAGCCGATTCTCATTAAATTGGGTGGTATGGTTATTATTATGTGTCAAACAAATGTTAGTGCCAAATTACATTAAAATTGATTTATAAAAATAGAAAATAAAAATTAAATTGGCTAAAAATCTTCTACATTATGATTTTGACGACAACGTGAAAGTACAAAATGACAATCTTTCTAAATTAAATTTAATTTAAAATACGTATAAGTCAGTTTTTTAATAATAATTTTTTTTTAATAAATTACATATGTATATTTTATTTTACAATAAGAATCTTCCCAAAAAATATTGCCGCTCAATGAAACATACATATGTATATATATTAATTTCTGCAAATAATGGATTTTTTTTGGTCTTTGGATTCCTTTTTGAAGTCAAAAACGGATCTAAAGATAGTATTAAATAGTATTAAATCTTTATGAGTGTATTTTCGTGACGTTTTCCTCGAAAACAATTTGGGTGTATTTCATTTATTGTATTACGTAGCACACTATATTTTCTTTCGGTCAAATCTAAATTCATATATAGCGCTAAAGCTTTTGTTGCTGGTAAGCATTTTGAATTCGACATTAGGCTTTGCAAAACAGAATGAGATTCCCGTTTTAAATTTTCCACTGCAAAATTTAGTTCCTCAAGGGAACATTTTATTACTAACTCTGGGAGTCAAATCTAGCGATTTTCAATTGCTGTATTAGTTTGTTGTGATGCAAAGTTTTATAAGATTTATGAAAAACATTAAATTTTTGTCTTATTTTGATCTAGTTTTTGTTATAAGTAGTCACAACAGACCTGGAAAAAACAAATTTTTTGGCAGTTCATAGCTTACATTTTAAAAATTTAGCGAACTTCTAGCGATTTTTTATACTAACTTATCTATATTTTTGGGAAAAAAAGTTAGCAGCAGTGGTGGGAAGTAAACAATGAAACACCAACGTCAATCTGTTAATTTAGCAGCATCTTGAGCGTCAAAAAGAGGCAAACACAATTTTATACCTTTTTTTTTAATTTATCTCGTTTATTATAATCTTATGGTATCAATTTGGTTTTATATGTTATTATATTGTAAGTTTTTTTTTATAGTTTTAGCTCCAGAAAACTGTCGAAATTTGAGAAAAAATCACGAAAACAGCCATTTAAAAAAAAAAAATTTTTAAAGTTCCGGTTAAATTTTTAAAATTTTTTTTCTTGTAGTTATTAGAAGACAGTATGAATTTTTGAAAACAGAAAAAAACCCATAGACCATATTTTTCTTTTTTTTTTAATTTTCCATCAAAGTTAAAAAATTTTTGGAGCTTAAGTGAATAATAAGCATTTTTCAAAGCAACAAAAACTATGTATAACAAAATAATATAATGAAAATTTTTACACAGTTGGTTTCGAATATAGTTAGCTATTACAAGAAATAATTTGAATTTCCTAGTTCAAAAAATTAAATTTTTATAATAATTTTTTTAAAACAATAAAAAACCTAGGTAATTTGGGGTTTTAGTGTCATTTTATAGCGTAGAATACATAGAAACGCAAAAATTTTACTATTTTGCGGTTTTTTTATTAAACAATATTAATTTAAATTTATATTTTTTAGTTTTTGTAGTTTGTTTTCTTTTAAACCTTAGAAAACTGTCGAAATTTGAGAAAAAATCACGAAAATAGCAACTTTAAAAAAAAAAAATTTTTAAAGTTCCGGTTAAATTTTTAAAATTTTTTTTCTTGTAGGTATTAGAAGACAGTATGAATTTTTGAAAACAGAAAAAAACCCATAGACCATATTTTTCTTTTTTTTTTAATTTTCCATCAAAGTTAAAAAATTTTTGGAGCTTAAGTGAATAATAAGCATTTTTCAAAGCAATAAGAAATACTTATAAAAAAAGAAATCACAAAAAATTTTTTTGACAGTTAGTTGCAAATATAGTTATTTACTACAGAAAAAAATTTCAATCTCATAGTCCAAAAAATAATTTTTTTACAACTGTTTTCCTGAAGCATGTAAGACGCGGGTATTTGTTTAGCCATTTTTACTTCAAATTCTTTGATTTTGGCGCCCCCTAGCGCCACCAAAAAGAGCTAAATCGAAAAAATTCTTTAAAATTTATTTAAAAATTATTGTTATCTGTCGACCTATGTATTTTTATCTACAATATAAAATATTTTTTTTTATTGTATTTTTGTCTATGGGACACAGCACTGTGGGACGTGTCTACGCGAGTGTAATATTGGTAATAGGTGATATTAGTAATAAGTGGCAAACGAATTTATTAATATACATACATACATTCATACACATATTAGTGAGAAAATAAAATAACAACAAACTAAATAAAAAAAAATCGAACGGTAAATGAGTAACCGTAGTGACAGTGGGCCTAATAGCAGAAATGCATACATAGTGTTAAGCTCCACTAGTGTGAGCAATGAAAATATTAGAGACCCTGAGTATAATAAAAACTATCTAAATGCAAAACCAAATATAGTTATTAAAAATTTAAGTTCAAGTGCACCTAATTTAAATAAAAGTATTGAACAAGGGACAAACTTAGCCCAACCTCTTTTTGAAAATTATAGAAAAAATACAGAGGGACCTTTGTCATCGCGCTCACCTTTAATAAGTTCTGGATTTTTACAAAAAGCTGCTAAAGGGACATTAAGCCCAATTACACCGTGTGCTCCTAAGATCCAGGTAGGAATGGACCGATACGTTACAGTTCTCAAAAGGGGAAGAAGCCCGAAGTCGGCTGAAGTAAATCAACCTGCAAAAATTCTAAAGGACGATGAAAGGCCAACCACATCACAAAATCGTTTTGCCATTCTGCAAACAGATGATAATGATGGTCCCGTTATGGAAAAAAATTTTAAGCCTCCTCCAATTTATTTAAGAGAAAAAAACTCCAACGACCTAATTAAGTTTTTAGTTGGACTAATCGGCGAAAAGAACTTTTATGTGTCAAACATAAAACGTGGTAACATATATGAGACCAAAATTCAAGTGAACCAAGAGAACGCTTACCGCGCCACGGTGTCGGAATTTGAAAAAATTAAAAAAAACTTTTACACTTACCAGCTAAAAAACGCAAAAGGCCTCCAGGTAGTCATAAAAGGTATTGACTCAAATGTTGACCCGGAGGAGATAAAGACCAGTCTGTGCAACGAAGGTTTTAAAGTCAGGACTGTGACAAATATTAGAAACAGGGAAAAATACCCTCAACCATTGTTCCGAGTTGAACTTGAGCCTGGTGATGCTAAATTAAGGAAAAATGAAACTCACCCCATTTACGATTTAAGATATATTTTACACCGTAGAGTTACAGTGGAAGTCCCGCATAAGCGATCTGGACCTGTACAGTGCTTGAATTGTCAGGAATATGGCCACACAAAAACTTACTGTAAGTTGCCTTCTGTTTGTGTTGTATGTGGGGATCTGCATGTTACAACCAAGTGCGACAAACCAAAAGATGACCCTAGGGTGAAGAAGTGCAGCAATTGCGGTGGAAACCACACTGCCAACTACAGAGGTTGTCCTGTCTTTTATTTAGTTAGGCGCTCATCTAAGCCGAAGGTAGTTCCTGACCCTTCCCAGCCGTTAAATATACCAACAACAAACATTCCCCAGTTAGCACAGCCAACTACAAGTCAAATTTCTTACGCCAACGCACTAAAGTCAAACCAGTCCAATGCACAAAGGCCAAACCAACCAACCACACAACAACAAGTACCAAACCAACCAACCACACAACAGCAAGTGCCAACTAACGAACCAACCGGGCCTAATTTTAGCCGCCTGGAAGCCGTAATTGACAATATGGTCAAACAATTTACGCAGATAATGGCGCAAATGGCCGGCATGATGCAGGAGATGCAGAAAATGCAGTCTGCTCTTCTGCAGGCCATGCTTAAAAGACCATGAACTGCCTCAGGGTTTGTTTCTGGAACGCAAACGGCATCCGCCAACACAAAAACGAGCTCGAATATTTTTTAATACACCATAAAATTGACGTCATGTTGATTTCCGAGACTCATATGACATCTAGGAGCACTTTTAAAATTAGTGGATACAATTTTTATGACTCAAAAGATCCCAGGGATAGATCCTGTGGGGGCTCTGCTATATTAATCAAATCAAGAACTAAGCACCAATGGTTGGGTGGCCTATCTGAATGTTATATGCAAGCAACAAACGTCTGCATTAATGAGTTTTTCAATAACTTACTTATTTCATCAGTTTATTGTCCACCGAGATTCTCCATAACGAAGGATCAGTACAACAGTTTTTACAAATCTCTAGGTCCCCGCTTCATAGCTGCTGGAGACTATAACGCCAAGCACACGTACTGGGGCTCCCGACTAATTAGTCCCAGAGGTCGTGTCTTGTATGATGCCGTGTCTGAAATGGGACTTTATGTTATTTCAACTGGACAACCAACCTACTGGCCAACAGACCACAATAAAATTCCAGACGTAATTGATTTTGGCGTAGCAAAAGGTATATCCTCGGAGCTCATTGAGGCTCAAGCCTCCTTGGATTTATCTTCTGACCACTCACCCACAATAATAACTATTTGCAGTCCTCACCAAATGGCAACTAGTGAGTTTTTCTTATCAAAAAGAATAAATTGGTTGAAATATAAAAAATATATTAGTACCCACTGCGCGGAAAACCAACCGCTAAAAACTCCTGGAGACATAGATGATTGTCTGAGCGTCCTAAATGAAAACATTAAAAAAGCCGTTGAACATGCGTCTTCTACCTACCGCCAGGCTAGGTACAACAAAATTTTCTCTGACGATGTGGAAAAGCTTGTATCTGAAAAAAGAAGAGCCCGCAGGGAATGGCAAAAACATAGATCGCCCCAACTTAAAACTAGGCTGAAAGAATGTACAACCCAACTAAAAAGCTTGTTGGAGGCTCACAGAATGGCATCACTGAAAGAGTACCTGGAAGGTCTAGACGCGACTACTCAGACAAATTATTCCTTATGGCGATCAGCCAGACGTCTTAAAAGACCTGTTATCGCAAAACCACCACTGCGCAATCTGAGAGGATCCTGGGCTAGAAATGACGAAGAAAAATGCGATCTGTTCGCAAATCACTTCAAAAACGTATTCACTCCCAATACATGCACTGACGTGAGGGAATTACCGCCTGTTGTTGCCAGACGTCCTTTAGAAATACGTTTCCGATTTGCAGATGTTGTAGAGGCTATCGCTAACCTAAATGGTAAAAAAGCTCCTGGCGTAGATAAAATAAGCAACAAAATGCTTATAGAGCTGCCTCTTACTGCTAAAAGAATCATTCTTTTTACTTTTAACGCGATAATTCGGCTTGAACATTTTCCGCCTATATGGAAAGTTGCCTTAGTAAAGATGATTCCTAAGCCTGGCAAAGATCCCTCGAAGGTAGAATCTTATAGGCCCATAAGTTTGTTACCCACAATGTCAAAATTGTTCGAAAAACTGTTAAAAAACAAGCTAAATCCGATCCTGAATGACAACAACTGCATTCCAAATCACCAATTCGGCTTTAGAAGTCAACATAGTACCATCGAACAAACTCACAGGTTGGTACAGGTTATAAGAAAAGCCTTTGAGGAAAAGAAGTACTGCTCCGGGCTTTTTATCGATGTCTCACAAGCTTTCGACAAAGTATGGCATGAAGGCCTTTTAAACAAACTAAAGCTCAACCTTCCAGATAATATTTTCAACCTTTTAGAAAAATACATAACAGGCCGACAATTCATGATCAAAGAGGGAAACCAAATAAGTTGTTCCCAACCAATAGAGGCTGGTGTCCCTCAAGGAAGTATACTAGGCCCAATTTTGTACTTGCTTTACACGGCAGATATGCCAACAAACAGTTTTACGCACACGTCTACATTTGCTGACGATACCGCTTTTCTCAGTACTCATAAAGACCCTAAAGAGGCTTCGAACCAACTGCAGCAACACGTAACCCAAGTTGAGAAATGGGCAAAGTTATGGGGAATTAAGATAAATGAACAAAAATGCACTCACGTAACTTTTACCTTACGCAAAGAAACGTGCCCTCCAATCACTATCAACAACCATAATGTGCCTCAACGATCTGAGACAAAATATCTTGGTATTCACCTAGATCGCCGCCTTACATGGAAGCCTCATATAGATGCAAAGCTGACTCAAATGAAACTTAAAGCTGCTCAAATCCACTGGCTAATTGGTAGAAACTCTGTGCTACGTCTTGATTGTAAGCTTCTACTCTACAACTCGATTTTAAAACCAATTTGGTGCTACGGGATACAACTATGGGTCACTGCTTCCGCCTCCAATATAGAAAAGATTCAACGCCGTCAAAACAAAATTCTAAGAATGATAACTGGTGCTCCTTGGTATATAAAAAACAGCAACATCCACAAGGATCTTGAAGTTTAGGCACACCCGCCTAAAAAGAAGGGACACTATTGCTCTTAGATGAATCCTTTGAAATAAGATAATTTTATTGTGAGAACTTAAATTTTAGTCTGGTACTGACTGGACTAGTATTAATTACTTAGTTTTAAGATTTGAATACTTATTGTTAGTTCGCTTAAGCGAAGATTCAATAATAAAAAAAAAAAAAAAAAAAAAAAAAAAAAAAAATATGTAACAATAACTTATTTACAGAAGTAACAAGTAATTTAAAGTATGAAAACAAAAACTAATTTAATTGAAAAAATATCCTTTTGCACTAAGAACAGGAGTGCTACTGTTCTTCGTCTGTATCTTCAAAGACCTCTTCTGAATTCTCTTGAAAATCAAGTACAGGGGGAAACATTAAAGAAACTGCTTCTTTCGTAAAGTTCAATGATTCCTTTTTTTGAGTAGGTCTTATGCTAGTCATCAGTGGGTCAGAACTGAGCAAAAGTCTATTAATATTTTCTACGTTACACTGAACTCTTGAAAACTTTGTGGCAAAATTCTGCCTGTAAATCCGAAAATGTTTTCTGATAACAGCCCAATAGGCAATTAATCCATGTATTAAAATGTTGTGCATTGTATATTAAAAAATTTTCCGATACTGTATAAACACTGTTTTACCGCTGACATGTCGCCATCTCCTTGACATTTTGAAAGTTCACACAATTTTCTACCTAAAAATCGCAATTTCTCTTTAACAAATTTATCTTTACATTCCCTTTTTATTTGTAATAGCTCTAATCCTGTATAAACTTTTTCCATTTTACTCTCACAGTTTCAAAAGGGTTCTGAAAACAATTTCGGGCAAAAACCACAATAAATGAGTACTTGAAGCACATATTTGTTTATCTTTAAAGGATAATTTTGTTTTAACACTTTTCAAAGGTTTTTAAGACAGGTACAATTATTTTGTTGCATAAAATAGCGTCATTAAGAAAGCTGTCGCAGAGGTATACATTACCAGTTTAGGGGTGAGTGAAAACTACTACCTCGCACATTCCTTTTTATACATGCATTGTCAGTGTAAACCCAATTTAATCTGTTAAAAATCAATTTTAATTTACCTGTAACAATTAAAGTAAAAAAAAAGTAAAATTTTCAAAAATTCGCCAAAAAATGGCGCAAAAACGCGCAACGTTCTCTTTTTTCGTTTAAAAGAAGAGATTTCAGGTTTTATTGCGATGAAAAAGATTTTTAGGATAATGACTGCCATCACTTTTAAAAAGCTTTTGGTTTTATTTTTTTTTTAATCAAAAAGTAAACAAAAAAAACCTCTTTTTAATTTCGAAGGAATTTTTTTAAATAAAACTTTAAATAAAAAAATAAAGAAAAACAATGAAATTAGGTATAAATATAAATCTTTCGCAGAAAGAAAAAATCAATGTGAAATATTTGTTTGTTTAGCTACAAAAAAATATATTGTAAACCTCTCAAAAGGATCAAAAGTTAATAAGTTGCAGGCAAATTTACTTAACTTTCCTGACTTTGACAGTGCCTCAAAACGGCAAATTGCAAGCAAAAGATTTGAAAATTCACTATCTGATAGAGAACTTTGTTTGCTGTCGACCTGCGCACTTAAATTTTAACATTTCTTAAATTTCCATTTTGTCTTAATGTCCGGCTAGATTGGCAAAATACAACTATGTGCGATGCCAAGTAGAATATTGGTGATTTTTGTCGTATTACCAACCAATCTTTCTCTGGGATTTCCGCTTGTTAAATTTTATTGCTCCCACAAGGGTCAAACTGTATGTCTGCTTGAACAAACTCTTTGCTGAAGGAACAGCTGTGAATCCACTATCGCTATATTTCGGCAAGTTCCATGTATTGGTCGCGATAATTTTTTGACATAATACTTTCCTATTGAAATACAAGAAGTATTGGTACTTTTTTCCACATATAGCATAGCATTTAACATGCATTTGGTTGCACAATCCCATATCATTGGTATTTTGGTTCCGTATTTGCTTGGCTTGTTAGGGGTTTATATTTTGAATGGACAGCGGCCACGGAATCCTAGCAGTTGTACGTCAATAGTAGTATGTATAAAACGTAATTTATCTGACCTTGTGTTATAAAAATATCACATATTTACCTGATTGGAACAATCAAATACCAAACAAATTTAAATTTTTTTATACGATATATCTTGGAAACTATTAAAGCTATATATTTTTTCAACCGGCTATAAAGTAATTCTAGTACGATGTGTACATCTTAAAATAAAAAAAATTAAGCGTATAAACGAGGGTTAGCCTTGTGTGAAATTTTAAATACGCTGTATCTCCAAAACTATTAGGCATGTTCTAACTTTTTGTGAAAGTAATTTGAAATTACAAGAATGGTGTTTTGCGCACCAAACGTTTAAGCATTTGTGTAACTTTAAACCAGTCAGCTAAATGGCTGCCGATCAAGAATCACTTGGTTATTGCTTTAATAACTATTTTGAAATTCGCAATAAATTAATTAAATGAATAACTTAAATTTACAATTGTGATTTAAAAATCACAAGTGATTTGAAACCGTGTAACTTTCAGAACATGCCCGTATCACACCGATTGACTCGTTTTCTGACACAAATCAAGTTTATTTTTCATATTTGCATTTTTAAAACTCCTAAGCATCGGTACACTAGGTAAACAAAAAGGCTAAAGTAAAGGGTGTATAGGATTTGGCACAACCAAATATAGAGATCCTACTTGTTCTTTGAAATGTTGCTTTACTGAAATAACGATTCAACTCTTGTTTCTTTTTTCCGGTTCTTATATGTGTAATTAAAAATAATAGCAATTATTTTATCGTTTATTTTTAAGATGACATCGAGTGATAAGGATTTTCGGTTTATGGCAACGAATGATTTGATGACAGAGCTTCAAAAGGATAGTATAAAACTGGATGATGAGTCTGAAAAAAAAGTTGTTCGCATGGTGCTAAAATTGCTTGAAGATAAAAACGGTGAAGTACAAAATTTAGCAGTCAAGTGTCTTGGTCCCTTGGTAAACAAAGTAAAGGAGAACCAAGTCGAAATGATTGTTGATTCATTGTGTGCTAACATGATTTCAAATACGGAGCAGCTACGGGATATATCGAGCATTGGCCTGAAAACTGTGATATCAGAACTTCCTCAAACATCCAATTCGTTGGCTCCCAATGTGTGCCAAAGAATAACTGGTAAACTAAGTAATGCAATTGAAAAAGAAGACGTGTCTGTTAAGCTGGAATCGTTGGATATAATTTCTGATCTTTTGTCACGCTTTGGAGAGTTTCTTGTACCATTTCATAATACAATTTTAAAAGCTCTTGTTCCTCAGTTATTATCTTCTAGACAAGCTGTGCGCAAGCGATCAATTGTGGCATTGTCTTATCTATTAACATTATCCACAACAAATGTCTTTAATGGAGCTGTTGAGCATTTACTTGATGGTCTTGAGAATCAACAAAATCAGGCAAATATTCGCACTTACATTCAATGTTTAGCATCTATTTGGTAATATTAAACATCTGTAGTTAACTAATTAATTATGTACAAATAAATATTTTTTTAGCCGTCAGGCAGGTCATCGTCTGTGTAAGCATATCGATAGAGCTATGATTATTTTCAAAATGTACAGTCAGCATGATGATGATGAGCTACGTGAATTTTGTCTACAAGCATGTGAAGCATTTGTTATTCGGTGTCCGGAGGCAATTCGACCCCATATACCAATGGTAAGTATATATTCATTTCTTAAAGAAGAACAACATAAGCTAGTAAACTACTCCAACTAACTATACACAAAAACAAGATTGGCAACCGATATTAATACCGATACCGAATAAATACCGTTTGAAATCGCAATCGATATTGAAGCTGAAGTTATTTTTTCGCGGTGTTCGTATACCGTACCTTTAATACCACTTATACAATAAAATATTTAAAAATTAAAATTTACAATTTTAAATATTTTGTTTATTATAAATTAGTTTTATTTTTGACATTCAACTAAACAACATTTACTGTCTGTTTTTGTAAAAAGTAAACAAAATTGTGAGTAACAATTACATTTATAACAAAAAACGAAATATGAATATAATTCCAATATTCAAACTCTAACTTTGTTAAAATAGAACAAATCAACATTCAACTTATAGTAGTAACGAATAGAAAAAGTGATGACAAGTTCTCGTAGCTGACTTCTAAAATGCATTACACTCGGCTAGTATCAGAATTACTTAATTTAAAAAAATTCCATTTTAAGCTAACGCAATTTAAATAATGAACTTCAAAGGCGAATAAATAAAAATTATTATAAGATTTAGAAAAGTTTAAATAAATAACTACAAAATGAATTACAAACACATGGCTCAATGTACAAATATGCATAGAAAAATGTCAAATAACTATTTACATTTATAACAAAAAACGAAATATGAATATAATTCCAGTATTCAAACTCTTTGTTAAAATAGAACAAATCAACATTCAACTTATAGTAGTAACGAATAGAAAGAGTGCTGACGAGATCTCGTAGCTGACTTCTAAAATGCATTAAACTCGGCTAGTATCGGAATTACTTAACTAAAAAAATAACTATTTACATTTATAACAAAAAACGATATATGAATATAATTCCAGTATTCAAACTCTTTGTTAAAATAGAACAAATCAACATTCAACTTATAGTAGTAACGAATAAAAAGAGTGCTGACAAGATCTCGTAGCTGACTTCTAAAATGCATTAAACTCGGCTAGTATCGGAATTACTTAATTAAAAAAAAATCCATTCTAAGCTAACATAATTAAAATAATAAACTTCAAAGGCAAATAAATAGAAATTATTATAAGATTTAGAAAAGTTCAAATAAATAACTACAAAATGTATTACAAACACATGGCTCAATGTAAAAATATGCATAGAAAAATGTCAAAAGCAATCGAATAACAGGATGATAAATTAAATATAATTAACAATAAATAAATGTTTATATAATTTTATGTTTATTTAATTAAATTATGTTTATTTAAACCTTTAGAATTTTATTGGTCAAATCGAGAAGATGATATCGGCCAATTTGGCGCTGTCACAATTGATTGCTACACGGGCTCGTTTTATGGAATTTATCATCACTTAGAAAAATACTTCGGGCGACAGATCCTCGCACTCGTCTCAAATGTTGTCCTTGAGGGCCTCCAGGATCTCGGGCTTGTTCACGTAAACACCGGACTTCTAAAAATCCCACAAAAAAGTCTGGAACGGTTAAATCTGGCGATCTTAGGTTAGGTTAGGTTACGAAGGGTAGTGGGGAGTCTAACTCGCCACCTCGGAGACCCACAGGCCCATTGTGAATCGCTTCAAAAGAGTCAAAAAGAAGAAAAATAAAAGTAAAGACAAGCCTTTTATATGTTAAGAAAAAGAAAGCAAGAGTACCGTCCGCAAGATATCCAAGAAAGTCAGTAGTCATAGGCACTGAATCACCTATCTGCCCAGCCACCCAACCCTCTTAATGAAACTATGATGCTCCCAGCCCACAGCCAGGGACCTCACCAAGTCCATCTAAGAAGCGCTCTCCAAACCACCTCTGTCGGCGAATCTGCACCCCAGGGAAGTGGCAGACAAGATGTTCTACGTCTCTATCTCCTCCTCGTCCCCGCATATCCTGTAGAAATCTGGAGAGTTCCTGTCCCATTTGTTCGTCCTATATCTCATCGCAGTGCCCTGTGAGAGTCCCAATAATGCACCTCAAAACCCCCCTGCTCTTCTTGAGCGGCAGGTCAGTGTCCATTCTGTCCAGCCTGGGCCATAAAAGTCTAGAGATCCTGCAATCAGCCCTGTTCCTTCAGGTTTGGCCTACCTTGCCCATTATCCAAGTTCCTATCAGTCCATAATAGAAACTCAGAGGTGGCCTCACCGGCTCACAACTAGGTCCAATATCCCGGGTCGCTCCCTTCCTTGCCAGTTCATCGGCAATCTCATTGCCGGAACCTAGCAGAGTTCAACCTTGCGTGTCCCCATGATCGCCCTAAGAGCACGTCTGCAGTCGCTCACGAGTCTAGACCTCCTGACATCATGTCCCTCTAGAGCTTTAAGCGAGCCCTGACTATCAACGTAGATTATTACGTCCTCTCTTCCATCCGAATCCTCCCCTATCAATTCCGCGACCTTCATCACCGCCAGAACTTTAAAACGCTGCATTTGTCCGGAAGTCTATAGGACCTTCCTTCCCCCTTGTCCATTATAAAGACAACAGCCCCAGTTTCTACCTCCATCTTCGACCCATCAGTAAAGACTGCACACCCCTGTTACAGCTTCTCTGATCCCTTCCATGCCTCCATATCTGGAGACACTACTTGGGGCAGGATACCAAAGTCAAGTTTCGCTTCCATATAGTCCCTCACACCTGACTGCCACAGGAGTCGACCATCCCCGACCCTTTCCAAAATGCCAGTGTGTCAATTCGAACATACCCCACGCATACCTGACTCACTAAGGCTAAACAAGCTCCTGGCAGCCATTCCAGCAATAAAATACTCGATGGGAAGAAGATATAGATTGATATTCAGCGCTGCCTGTGGTGTTCTTTTCCTAGCCTCTGTAATGCCTAGTACATCACATCTCTGGACCTTCGTCAAGAGCTTCCTTATGACGCCCCTTTCTAGGGCCTTGCACCATACAAGGCAACCGTACGTAAGAACTGGTCTTACAACGGATGTGTAAATCCAGTTCACCATAGCCGGTTGCAACCCCCAGTTTCTACCTTTGGTGTTCCTACGGGTATAATAGGCATTGAGAGCCTTCCAAGATAACTTGCGATCCAGGACGATACCCGGATACCTGGCCCTATTCGCTAGTTTCAGCTGAACCCCGTCAAGCTCTGGCAGCTCAAAATCTGCCACCTGCTACTTCCTGGTAAAGAGAACTAGCTCTGTATTGCCTTGGTTTACTCACAGTCTCCCTTGTCCCTGGCCCAAGCAGACAAATCGGGCAATGCACTATGCATTATTTCGCTCGTAGTTGACAAAAATTTTCCCGTCACTAAAACCACGATGTCGTCTGCATAATCTGGCGATCTTGCGGGCCAATGTAAAGCGCCAAAACGAGAGAGAGGCGACATAGGAACGCCGCCTGCAGAATATCGGTTGTGGCTTGCGCAGTGTGTGCCGTTGCTTCGTCTTTTTGGAACCACATGTCCTCCAGTCCAAATAGTTCAATTGCGGCAGAAAAAACTCGGCTTACATGGCCCTATAGCACGCACGATCCATTTTTGTCGTTAGACCAGCGGCGTCCTCGAAAAAAAAAATGGTCCGATGACTTTTTCAGCGTAAACAGCGCTCCAGCAGTCCGATTGATTGGGTGTAATGGCTCCTCGTGCATCACCCGTAGATTTTCGGTGCCCCCAGAAGTAGTAGTTTTGTTTGTTCACGTAGCCGCTTAGGTGGAAATGAGCCTCATCGCTCATTATGACTGGTTGAAAAATCATTCACTTCGGCCTCGAGATTGAGGATGACTTGGGCAAGGGTTACACACGTTTGGCGGTTGACAGGCAGCAGCTGATGCACGGACTGGACTTTGTACGGGAACATGCACAGGTCTTTGACCAAAACTCGCCTTAGGGACGACCGGCTGATGGCTTATTTCGAAGCAGAGCGTCTGGTCGATGTTTCTGGCGACAGCTCGACATCCTCGCCAACAGCGGTGATATTCTCGGCAGAACGGGCGCTCCGGGGCCGGCCACTCTTGACAGCGTCTCGTGTGGTCCCAAACGGGTGGTGGCCCAACGGCGCAGTGTTTTTGCCCGACGACCGTGGAATCGGCGTTGGAATTAGCGCTGCGCCAACACCACAGACGAATTGTTACGCAAAAAAATTGACACGGTTATTCCGCGTTCATGGGGAGTGTATCGCTTCTTGGCTTGTTCACTCGTGTTCTACACCTGTCTAGTTCACAAATGTCAAAACAGATTTTACATTGGCCGCCATATGCAAAAATAAGAACATCTTCCAATAGGGTTATTTCTTTGGCCCATCTTGAATAAGCTGAAAACCCTATTCTTCAAGTAACGTAGGAAAAGACAAACGTCTGAATAGCTCTAGAAGGAAAATAATGAATTTTAGAAAAGTTATTAAAAAAATAAAAAAACATGAAATCATTTTACATGAAAATTTTCTTAATACAGGACTACTAGCAAAATATTTAAAATAAGAAGAAAATGGCTTCAAAAATAATAATTTTGCATGGAACATATAAATGGTTAAAAATGAAATGACGAAATTAATATTTTCCGTTAATCTTGAAAGAAACTTTAATTTGAAAAAAACTAATTTTTCTTCCAATACTAGCCGAGTGGAATGCATTTTCGAAAGCAGCTACGCAATTTCATCATCAGTACTCTTTGAACGGTAGAAGTGGCTTTTGGTTGTAAACATCACCTGTTTAACTTACATGTAACAGAGAAAGGGATACGGCATGACTGTTTTTCCTCTTTTCTTATTCTGTAAGTTAGGACGAAGTTTACTTTTCATATACACTATGCTTTTTTGTATTAAAAGTCTCTTCGGCAACACTTGACTAACGGTCGAGCATCATCCATCTCTCAGAAACGCTTTTTATTGTTGTATATTATACAATAGGAGGGAAAATCATTTAATTTATTTTTTTGTCAACGACAAATGGACAGAAATTATTAAAGATCATTTTTGCACCGTGCCATGTGTGAGCTATATGATAATTTTTATTTATTGTTGAACTAATTGTTTTTAATACAAATTTTTGCTTTTTAGTTTGGCTTAAGTTCAAATAATTTCTTTTTTATTAGCAGAAATTAATATTTTCCGTTAATGTTGAAAGAAACTTTTATTTGAAAAAAAAAACAGATTTTTCTACCCATACTAGCCGAGTAGAATGCATTTTCGAAAGCAGCTACGCAATTTCATCATCAGTACTCTTTGAACGGTAGTAGTGTCTTTTGGTTGTAAACATCACCTATTAACTTACATGTAACAGAGAAAGGGATACGGCATGACTGTTTTTCCTCTTTTCTTATTCTGTAAGTTAGGACGAAGTTTACTTTTCATATACACTATGCTTTTTTGTATTAAAAGTCTTCGGCAACACTTGACTAACGGTCGAGCATCATCCATCTCTCAGATGGAATGAAACGGTTTTTATTATTGTATTTTATACAATAGGGGGGTAAATCAGGGCTCTCCACCATACAAGGCAACCGTACGTAAACATTTAGTAATAAACATTAAAAAAAAAAGGAATTAAAAAACTCAACTTTAGCTGTAATATGAAATTTGGTATTATAACTACAACTGGAACTGACGGATTGTAATGTTTTTTTATTAATTAACCTTAAACAAAGTTGCAAACGGAATTTTTTTGTGTATTTATTGTTTAAATATATTTATTTTAAAAGAAACATTTTTGAAGAGATGAGTGGCCAAAAACCGTCATATATGAATTTAGACACGTATTCAACTATGTAAAAATCGTAGCCCAAAAAGGTTTTAAAAGAAACAAATTTGTGGGGTATTTGTAAATGTGTTTAAAAATACTCGTCTTAAAGGAAAAACTCTTGAAGGGCTGAATAGCAAAAAATGGTCTTATAAGGAACGATACACGTATCCCTCTTAATAGGAATGGTGGGCAAAAGATGTTTTAAGAAATCCATTTGTAGGGTGTTTGATATAATACCCCACTTTTTCACTTTGTTCACAAACACTTCTTATTTGTTTTGTGTTTTTTTGTACTATATGTTTAAGTATATAACTTAAACTTTTCAGTACTAGCTATGTTGAAAAGTTTAAACTATAAAAAGTGTGAATAACTCTTTGCTAGTTCTAGATAGCTAGTGCTAAAATTTGGTAGCTAAAGCTGGCAAAAATGTTGTGTAAAGCTACCACTTTTTGCTTCTAAAAACGGTTTTGACTTTTGCCTTAGATGTGGAGATCTTAACATATTTTTCAGAACAAAAAATAATTCTTTAGATTTATGTGAAATAAATGTTTTGCATGTGAATACATTTACATTTTCTTAAAATATATATACGAAACAAAAAAAATATTAATTTATAAATGTAAAAATGTTAAATGTTTTGTGGCCCAACAATTGTGTGAACATATATTTTTGTACTAGTAGATGGAAAAATAGTCTCCATTTATTGTTATTGACAACAAATGCCAGAAATTTATTGCACTGCATGTATAGGGTAAATCATTAAAAAACACAGTGGCAACATGATTTTATGTCTTCGCTAAGGAAGAGGAGAAAAATTTCCATACTTTTAAATTGCGACAGCGATGCTCCCCTGTTTTCATTATTTTTCTCCTAAAAATGTTCCGCTAACCATTTTACGTTTTCTTTCCGAAATCTATATAAATTAAAATAATTGGCTGGATGTCCTTATGCGGTATTCTTTCCTTTGACCAACGTTCATAATTGCAGGCATACTACTTTTCATATGAAAAATAACTTTTTTTTTGTTTTAAATATAGCAGCAAAACACAAACTCAAGCACTTTGATCATTTGCGTACATAAAACTAAAGCACAAACTAATATTTTTAAGCATTCCCTAGTTTTTATTCACACTTTTTTCGAGTCAAAGCTGCAAAAAATAGTTTCTACTAGCCACTATAAGGTACTGGCTTTAACTAAAATTTTTATTCACCTTTAAGCTAGTTTAAACTTAAAAATTTCAAGTATTAGCATTAGCAATTTTTTTTTATTCACACGACCCAATCTTTGGTTTTTGTTTATACTAAACTGTTTCTTGTGGGACTTTATTTAGACATGGATATAGCAAGTTTTCTATCTATAAGGATCCGGAATATATACTTTATGGGGCCGCAAATAGATAATCAAGAAATAAAAAACGGAATGACAAACTGATATATGTGAAGGGTATAAAAAGCGAACGGTTAATAAGTAACAGTAATCATCGTAACAGTGGCAGAATAGCCGAAATGCTTATATTGCACTATGGGCTGCCCGACTAGTTTTTTCTACCTAACAACTTTCAAAAAGTAGCGACGGTGCTTTATAGCTAATACATTGAGAAACTTAAATGCAAAAAATTGGAACCATGTGGCAGCCTTTCATTTCACATCTCTGGACCTTCGTCAAGAGCTTCCTTATGACGCCCCTTTCTAGGGCCCTGCACCATACAAGGCAACCGTACGTAAGAACTGGTCTTACAACGGATGTGTAAATCCAGTTCACCATAGCCGGTTGCAACCCCCAGTTTCTACCTTTGGTGTTCCTACGGGTATAATAGGCATTGAGAGCCTTCCTAACCCTCTCCTCTGCGTTTGCCTTCCAAGATAACTTGCGATCCAGGACGATACCCGGATACCTGGCCCTATTCGCTAGTTTCAGCTGAACCCCGTCAAGCTCTGGCAGCTCAAAATCTGCCACCTGCTACTTCCTGGTAAAGAGAACTAGCTCTGTCTTTCCTTGGTTTACTCACAGTCTCCCTTGTCCCTGGCCCAAGCAGACAAATCGGGCAATGCACTATGCATTATTTCGCTCGTAGTTGACAAAAATTTTCCCGTCACTAAAACCACGATGTCGTCTGCATAATCTGGCGATCTTGCGGGCCAATGTAAAGCGCCAAAACGAGAGAGAGGCGACATAGGAACGCCGCCTGCAGAATATCGGTTGTGGCTCGCGCAGTGTGTGCCGTTGCTTCGTCTTTTTGGAACCACATGTCCTCCAGTCCAAATACGTTCAATTGCGGCAGAAAAAACTCGGCTTACATGGCCCTATAGCACGCACGATCCATTTTTGTCGTTAGACCAGCGGCGTCCTCGAAAAAAAAATGGTCCGATGACTTTTTCAGCGTAAACAGCGCTCCAGCAGTCCGATTGATTGGGTGTAATGGCTCCTCGTGCATCACCCGTAGATTTTCGGTGCCCCCAGAAGCAGTAGTTTTGTTTGTTCACGTACCCGCTTAGGTGGAAATGAGCCTCATCGCTCATTATGACTGGTTGAAAAATCATTCACTTCGGCCTCGAGATTGAGGATGACTTGGGCAAGGGTTACACACGTTTGGCGGTTGACAGGCAGCAGCTGATGCACGAACTGGACTTTGTACGGGAACATGCACAGGTCTTTGACCAAAACTCGCCTTAGGGACGACCGGCTGATGGCTTATTTCGAAGCAGAGCGTCTGGTCGATGTTTCTGGCGACAGCTCGACATCCTCGCCAACAGCGGTGATATTCTCGGCAGAACGGGCGCTCCGGGGCCGGCCACTCTTGACAGCGTCTCGTGTGGTCCCAAACGGGTGGTGGCCCAACGGCGCAGTGTTTTTGCCCGACGACCGTGGAATCGGCGTTGGAATTAGCGCTGCGCCAACACCACAGACGAATTGTTACGCAAAAAAATTGACACGGTTATTCCGCGTTCATGGGGAGTGTATCGCTTCTTGGCTTGTTCACTTGTGTTCTACACCTGTCTAGTTCACAAATGTCAAAACAGATTTTACATTGGCCGCCATATGCAAAAATAAGAACATCTTCCAATAGGGTTATTTCTTTGGCCCATCTTGAATAAGCTGAAAACCCTATTCTTCAAGTAACGTAGGAAAAGACAAACGTCTGAATAGCTCTAGAAGGAAAATAATGAATTTTAGAAAAGTTATTAAAAAAATAAAAAAAACATGAAATCATTTTACATGAAAATTTTCTTAATACAGGACTGCTAGCAAAATATTTAAAATAAGAAGAAAATGGCTTCAAAAATAATAATTTTGCATGGAACATATAAATGGTTAAAAATGAAATGACGAAATTAATATTTTCCGTTAATGTTGAAAGAAACTTTAATTTGAAAAAAACTAATTTTTCTTCCAATACTAGCCGAGTGGAATGCATCTTCGAAAGCAGCTACGCAATTTCATCATCAGTACTCTTTGAACGGTAGTAGTGGCTTTTGGTTGTAAACATCACCTGTTTAACTTACATGTAACAGAGAAAGGGATACGGCATGACTGTTTTCCCTCTTTTCTTATTCTGTAAGTTAGGACGAAGTTTACTTTTCATATACACTATGCTTTTTTGTATTAAAAGTCTCTTCGGCAACACTTGACTAACGGTCGAGCATCATCCATCTCTCAGATGGAATGAAACGCTTTTTATTGTTGTATATTATACAATAGGAGGGAAAATCATTTAATTTATTTTTTTGTCAACGACAAATGGACAGATATTATTAAAGATCATTTTTGCACCGTGCCATGTGTAAGCTATATGATAATATTTATTTATTGTTGAACTAATTGTTTTTAATACAAATTTTTGCTTTTTAGTTTGGCTTAAGTTCAAATAATTTCTTTTTTATTAGCAGAAATTAATATTTTCCGTTAATGTTGAAAGAAACTTTTATTTGAAAAAAAAAACAGATTTTTCTACCCATACTAGCCGAGTAGAATGAATTTTCGAAAGCAGCTACGCAATTTCATCATCAGTACTCTTTGAACGGTAGTAGTGTCTTTTGGTTGTAAACATCACCTATTAACTTACATGTAACAGAGAAAGGGATACGGCATGACTGTTTTCCCTCTTTTCTTATTCTGTAAGTTAGGACGAAGTTTACTTTTCATATACACTATGCTTTTTTGTATTAAAAGTCTTCGGCAACACTTGACTAACGGTCGAGCATCATCCATCTCTCAGATGGAATGAAACGGTTTTTATTATTGTATTTTATACAATAGGGGGGTAAATCAGGGCTCTCCACCATACAAGGCAACCGTACGTAAACATTTAGTAATAAACATTAAAAAAAAAAGGAATTAAAAAACTCAACTTTAGCTGTAATATGAAATTTGGTATTATAACTACAACTGGAACTGACGGATTGTAATGTTTTTTTATTAATTAACCTTAAACAAAGTTGCAAACGGAATTTTTTTGTGTATTTATTGTTTAAATATATTTATTTTAAAAGAAACATTTTTGAAGAGATGAGTGGCCAAAAACCGTCATATATGAATTTAGACACGTATTCAACTATGTAAAAATCGTAGCCCAAAAAGGTTTTAAAAGAAACAAATTTGTGGGGTATTTGTAAATGTGTTTAAAAATACTCGTCTTAAAGGAAAAACTCTTGAAGGGCTGAATAGCAAAAAATGGTCTTATAAGGAACGATACACGTATCCCTCTTAATAGGAATGGTGGGCAAAAGATGTTTTAAGAAATCCATTTGTAGGGTGTTTGATATAATACCCCACTTTTTCACTTTGTTCACAAACACTTCTTATTTGTTTTGTGTTTTTTTGTACTATATGTTTAAGTATATAACTTAAACTTTTCAGTACTAGCTATGTTGAAAAGTTTAAACTATAAAAAGTGTGAATAACTCTTTGCTAGTTCTAGATAGCTAGTGCTAAAATTTGGTAGCTAAAGCTGGCAAAAATGTTGTGTAAAGCTACCACTTTTTGCTTCTAAAAACGGTTTTGACTTTTGCCTTAGATGTGGAGATCTTAACATATTTTTCAGAACAAAAAATAATTCTTTAGATTTATGTGAAATAAATGTTTTGCATGTGAATACATTTACATTTTCTTAAAATATATATACGAAACAAAAAAAATATTAATTTATAAATGTAAAAATGTTAAATGTTTTGTGGCCCAACAATTGTGTGAACATATATTTTTGTACTAGTAGATGGGAAAATAGTCTCCATTTATTTTTATTGACAACAAATGCCAGAAATTTATTGCACTGCATGTATAGGGTAAATCATTAAAAAACACAGTGGCAACATGATTTTATGTCTTCGCTAAGGAAGAGGAGAAAAATTTCCATACTTTTAAATTGCGACAGCGATGCTCCCCTGTTTTCATTATTTTTCTCCTAAAAATGTTCCGCTAACCATTTTACGTTTTCTTTCCGAAATCTATATAAATTAAAATAATTGGCTGGATGAGAGTATGTCCTTATGCGGTATTCTTTCCTTTGACCAACGTTCATAATTGCAGGCATACTACTTTTCATATGAAAAATAACTTTTTTTTTGTTTTAAATATAGCAGCAAAACACAAACTCAAGCACTTTGATCATTTGCGTACATAAAACTAAAGCACAAACTAATATTTTTAGGCATTCACTAGTTTTTATTCACACTTTTTTCGAGTCAAAGCTGCAAAAAATAGTTTCTACTAGCCACTATAAGGTACTGGCTTTAACTAAAATTTTTATTCACCTTTAAGCTAGTTTAAACTTAAAAATTTCAAGTATTAGCATTAGCAATTTTTTTTTATTCACACGACCCAATCTTTGGTTTTTGTTTATACTAAACTGTTTCTTGTGGGACTTTATTTAGACATGGATATAGCAAGTTTTCTATCTATAAGGATCCGGAATATATACTTTATGGGGCCGCAAATAGATAATCAAGAAATAAAAAACGGAATGACAAACTGATATATGTGAAGGGTATAAAAAGCGAACGGTTAATAAGTAACAGTAATCATCGTAACAGTGGCAGAATAGCCGAAATGCTTATATTGCACTATGGGCTGCCCGACTAGTTTTTTCTACCTAACAACTTTCAAAAAGTAGCGACGGTGCTTTATAGCTAATACATTGAGAAACTTAAATGCAAAAAATTGGAACCATGTGGCAGCCTTTCATTTCACATCTCTGGACCTTCGTCAAGAGCTTCCTTATGACGCCCCTTTCTAGGGCCCTGCACCATACAAGGCAACCGTACGTAAGAACTGGTCTTACAACGGATGTGTAAATCCAGTTCACCATAGCCGGTTGCAACCCCCAGTTTCTACCTTTGGTGTTCCTACGGGTATAATAGGCATTGAGAGCCTTCCTAACCCTCTCCTCTGCGTTTGCCTTCCAAGATAACTTGCGATCCAGGACGATACCCGGATACCTGGCCCTATTCGCTAGTTTCAGCTGAACCCCGTCAAGCTCTGGCAGCTCAAAATCTGCCACCTGCTACTTCCTGGTAAAGAGAACTAGCTCTGTCTTTCCTTGGTTTACTCACAGTCTCCCTTGTCCCTGGCCCAAGCAGACAAATCGGGCTATGCATTATTTCGCTCGTAGTTGACAAAAATTTTCCCGTCACTAAAACCACGATGTCGTCTGCATAATCTGGCGATCTTGCGGGCCAATGTAAAGCGCCAAAACGAGAGAGAGGCGACATAGGAACGCCGCCTGCAGAATATCGGTTGTGGCTCGCGCAGTGTGTGCCGTTGCTTCGTCTTTTTGGAACCACATGTCCTCCAGTCCAAATACGTTCAATTGCGGCAGAAAAAACTCGGCTTACATGGCCCTATAGCACGCACAATCCATTTTTGTCGTTAGACCAGCGGCGTCCTCGAAAAAAAAATGGTCCGATGACTTTTTCAGCGTAAACAGCGCTCCAGCAGTCCGATTGATTGGGTGTAATGGCTCCTCGTGCATCACCCGTAGATTTTCGGTGCCCCCAGAAGCAGTAGTTTTGTTTGTTCACGTACCCGCTTAGGTGGAAATGAGCCTCATCGCTCATTATGACTGGTTGAAAAATCATTCACTTCGGCCTCGAGATTGAGGATGACTTGGGCAAGGGTTACACACGTTTGGCGGTTGACAGGCAGCAGCTGATGCACGGACTGGACTTTGTACGGGAACATGCACAGGTCTTTGACCAAAACTCGCCTTAGGGACGACCGGCTGATGGCTTATTTCGAAGCAGAGCGTCTGGTCGATGTTTCTGGCGACAGCTCGACATCCTCGCCAACAGCGGTGATATTCTCGGCAGAACGGGCGCTCCGGGGCCGGCCACTCTTGACAGCGTCTCGTGTGGTCCCAAACGGGTGGTGGCCCAACGGCGCAGTGTTTTTGCCCGACGACCGTGGAGTCGGCGTTGGAATTAGCGCTGCGCCAACACCACAGACGAATTGTTACGCAAAAAAATTGACACGGTTATTCCGCGTTCATGGGGAGTGTATCGCTTCTTGGCTTGTTCACTTGTGTTCTACACCTGTCTAGTTCACAAATGTCAAAACAGATTTTACATTGGCCGCCATATGCAAAAATAAGAACATCTTCCAATAGGGTTATTTCTTTGGCCCATCTTGAATAAGCTGAAAACCCTATTCTTCAAGTAACGTAGGAAAAGACAAACGTCTGAATAGCTCTAGAAGGAAAATAATGAATTTTAGAAAAGTTATTAAAAAAATAAAAAAAACATGAAATCATTTTACATGAAAATTTTCTTAATACAGGACTGCTAGCAAAATATTTAAAATAAGAAGAAAATGGCTTCAAAAATAATAATTTTGCATGGAACATATAAATGGTTAAAAATGAAATGACGAAATTAATATTTTCCGTTAATGTTGAAAGAAACTTTAATTTGAAAAAAACTAATTTTTCTTCCAATACTAGCCGAGTGGAATGCATCTTCGAAAGCAGCTACGCAATTTCATCATCAGTACTCTTTGAACGGTAGTAGTGGCTTTTGGTTGTAAACATCACCTGTTTAACTTACATGTAACAGAGAAAGGGATACGGCATGATTGTTTTCCCTCTTTTCTTATTCTGTAAGTTAGGACGAAGTTTACTTTTCATATACACTATGCTTTTTTGTATTAAAAGTCTCTTCGGCAACACTTGACTAACGGTCGAGCATCATCCATCTCTCAGATGGAATGAAACGCTTTTTATTGTTGTATATTATACAATAGGAGGGAAAATCATTTAATTTATTTTTTTGTCAACGACAAATGGACAGATATTATTAAAGATCATTTTTGCACCGTGCCATGTGTAAGCTATATGATAATATTTATTTATTGTTGAACTAATTGTTTTTAATACAAATTTTTGCTTTTTAGTTTGGCTTAAGTTCAAATAATTTCTTTTTTATTAGCAGAAATTAATATTTTCCGTTAATGTTGAAAGAAACTTTTATTTGAAAAAAAAAAAACAGATTTTTCTACCCATACTAGCCGAGTAGAATGCATTTTCGAAAGCAGCTACGCAATTTCATCATCAGTACTCTTTGAACGGTAGTAGTGTCTTTTGGTTGTAAACATCACCTATTAACTTACATGTAACAGAGAAAGGGATACGGCATGACTGTTTTCCCTCTTTTCTTATTCTGTAAGTTAGGACGAAGTTTACTTTTCATATACACTATGCTTTTTTGTATTAAAAGTCTTCGGCAACACTTGACTAACGGTCGAGCATCATCCATCTCTATGATGGAATGAAACGGTTTTTATTATTGTATTTTATACAATAGGGGGGTAAATCAGGGCTCTCCACCATACAAGGCAACCGTACGTAAACATTTAGTAATAAACATTAAAAAAAAAGGAATTAAAAAACTCAACTTTAGCTGTAATTCGAAATTTGGTATTATAACTACAACTGGAACTGACGGATTGTAATGTTTTTTTTATTAATTAACCTTAAACAAAGTTGCAAACGGAATTTTTTTGTGTATTTATTGTTTAAATATATTTATTTTAAAAGAAACATTTTTGAAGAGATAAGTGGCCAAAAACCGTCATATATGAATTTAGACACGTATTCAGCTATGTAAAAATCGTAGCCCAAAAAGGTTTTAAAAGAAACAAATTTGTGGGGTATTTGTAAATGTGTTTAAAAATACTCGTCTTAAAGGAAAAACTCTTGAAGGGATGAATAGCAAAAAATGGTCTTATAAGGAACGATACACGTATCCCTCTTAATAGGAATGGTGGGCAAAAGATTTTTTAAGAAATTCATTTGTAGGGTGTTTGATATAATACCCCACTTTTTCACTTTGTTCACAAACACTTCTTATTTATTTTGTGTTTTTTTGTACTATATGTTTAAGTATATAACTTAAACTTTTCAGTACTAGCTATGTTGAAAAGTTTAAACTATAAAAAGTGTGAATAACTCTTTGCTAGCTCTAGATAGCTAGTGCTAAAATTTGGTAGCTAAAGCTGGCAAAAATGTTGTGTAAAGCTACCACTTTTTGCTTCTAAAAACGGTTTTGACTATTGCCTTAGATGTGGAGATCTTAACATATTTTTCAGAACAAAAAATAATTCTTTAGATTTATGTGAAATAAATGTTTTGCATGTGAATACATTTACATTTTCTTAAAATATATATACGAAACAAAAAAAATATTAATTTATAAATGTAAAAATGTTAAATGTTTTGTGGCCCAACAATTGTGTGAACATATATTTTTGTACTAGTAGATGGGAAAATAGTCTCCATTTATTGTTATTGACAACAAATGCCAGAAATTTATTGCACTGCATGTATAGGGTAAATCATTAAAAAACACAGTGGCAACATGATTTTATGTCTTCGCTAAGGAAGAGGAGAAAAATTTCCATACTTTTAAATTGCGACAGCGGTGCTCCCCTGTTTTCATTATTTTTCTCCTAAAAATGTTCCGCTAACCATTTTACGTTTTCTTTCCGAAATCTATATAAATTAAAATAATTGGCTGGATGAGAGTATGTCCTTATGCGGTATTCTTTCCTTTGACCAACGTTCATAATTGCAGGCATACTACTTTTCATATGAAAAATAACTTTTTTTTTTTTAAATATAGCAGCAAAACACAAACTCAAGCACTTTGATCATTTGCGTACATAAAACTAAAGCACAAACTAATATTTTTAAGCATTCACTAGTTTTTATTCACACTTTTTTCGAGTCAAAGCTGCAAAAAATAGTTTCTACTAGCCACTATAAGGTACTGGCTTTAACTAAAATTTTTATTCACCTTTAAGCTAGTTTAAACTTAAAAATTTCAAGCATTAGCATTAGCAATTTTTTTTTATTCACGCGACCCAATCTTTGGTTTTTGTTTATACTAAACTGTTTTTTGTGGGACTTTATTTAGACATGGATATAGCAAGTTTTCTATCTATAAGGATCCGGAATATATACTTTATGGGGCCGCAAATAGATAATCAAGAAATAAAAAACGGAATGACAAACTGATATATGTGAAGGGTATAAAAAGCGAACGGTTAATAAGTAACAGTAATCATCGTAACAGTGGCAGAATAGCCGAAATGCTTATATTGCACTATGGGCTGCCCGACTAGTTTTTTCTACCTAACAACTTTCAAAAAGTAGCGATGGTGCTTTATAGCTAATACATTGAGAAACTTAAATGCAAAAAATTGGAACCATGTGGCAGCCTTTCATTTCACATCTCTGGACCTTCGTCAAGAGCTTCCTTATGACGCCCCTTTCTAGGGCCCTGCACCATACAAGGCAACCGTACGTAAGAACTGGTCTTACAACGGATGTGTAAATCCAGTTCACCATAGCCGGTTGCAACCCCCAGTTTCTACCTTTGGTGTTCCTACGGGTATAATAGGCATTGAGAGCCTTCCTAACCCTCTCCTCTGCGTTTGCCTTCCAAGATAACTTGCGATCCAGGACGATACCCGGATACCTGGCCCTATTCGCTAGTTTCAGCTGAACCCCGTCAAGCTCTGGCAGCTCAAAATCTGCCACCTGCTACTTCCTGGTAAAGAGAACTAGCTCTGTCTTTCCTTGGTTTACTCACAGTCTCCCTTGTCCCTGGCCCAAGCAGACAAATCGGGCTATGCATTATTTCGCTCGTAGTTGACAAAAATTTTCCCGTCACTAAAACCACGATGTCGTCTGCATAATCTGGCGATCTTGCGGGCCAATGTAAAGCGCCAAAACGAGAGAGAGGCGACATAGGAACGCCGCCTGCAGAATATCGGTTGTGGCTCGCGCAGTGTGTGCCGTTGCTTCGTCTTTTTGGAACCACATGTCCTCCAGTCCAAATACGTTCAATTGCGGCAGAAAAAACTCGGCTTACATGGCCCTATAGCACGCACGATCCATTTTTGTCGTTAGACCAGCGGCGTCCTCGAAAAAAAAAATGGTCCGATGACTTTTTCAGCGTAAACAGCGCTCCAGCAGTCCGATTGATTGGGTGTAATGGCTCCTCGTGCATCACCCGTAGATTTTCGGTGCCCCCAGAAGCAGTAGTTTTGTTTGTTCACGTACCCGCTTAGGTGGAAATGAGCCTCATCGCTCATTATGACTGGTTGAAAAATCATTCACTTCGGCCTCGAGATTGAGGTTTCATCATCAGTACTCTTTGAACGGTAGTAGTGTCTTTTGGTTGTAAACATCACCTATTAACTTACATGTAACAGAGAAAGGGATACGGCATGACTGTTTTCCCTCTTTTCTTATTCTGTAAGTTAGGACGAAGTTTACTTTTCATATACACTATGCTTTTTTGTATTAAAAGTCTTCGGCAACACTTGACTAACGGTCGAGCATCATCCATCTCTATGATGGAATGAAACGGTTTTTATTATTGTATTTTATACAATAGGGGGGTAAATCAGGGCTCTCCACCATACAAGGCAACCGTACGTAAACATTTAGTAATAAACATTAAAAAAAAAGGAATTAAAAAACTCAACTTTAGCTGTAATTCGAAATTTGGTATTATAACTACAACTGGAACTGACGGATTGTAATGTTTTTTTTATTAATTAACCTTAAACAAAGTTGCAAACGGAATTTTTTTGTGTATTTATTGTTTAAATATATTTATTTTAAAAGAAACATTTTTGAAGAGATGAGTGGCCAAAAACCGTCATATATGAATTTAGACACGTATTCAGCTATGTAAAAATCGTAGCCCAAAAAGGTTTTAAAAGAAACAAATTTGTGGGGTATTTGTAAATGTGTTTAAAAATACTCGTCTTAAAGGAAAAACTCTTGAAGGGATGAATAGCAAAAAATGGTCTTATAAGGAACGATACACGTATCCCTCTTAATAGGAATGGTGGGCAAAAGATTTTTTAAGAAATCCATTTGTATGGTGTTTGATATAATACCCCACTTTTTCACTTTGTTCACAAACACTTCTTATTTATTTTGTGTTTTTTGTACTATATGTTTAAGTATATAACTTAAACTTTTCAGTACTAGCTATGTTGAAAAGTTTAAACTATAAAAAGTGTGAATAACTCTTTGCTAGTTCTAGATAGCTAGTGCTAAAATTTGGTAGCTAAAGCTGGCAAAAATGTTGTGTAAAGCTACCACTTTTTGCTTCTAAAAACGGTTTTGACTATTGCCTTAGATGTGGAGATCTTAACATATTTTTCAGAACAAAAAATAATTCTTTAGATTTATGTGAAATAAATGTTTTGCATGTGAATACATTTACATTTTCTTAAAATATATATACGAAACAAAAAAAATATTAATTTATAAATGTAAAAATGTTAAATGTTTTGTGGCCCAACAATTGTGTGAACATATATTTTTGTACTAGTAGATGGGAAAATAGTCTCCATTTATTGTTATTGACAACAAATGCCAGAAATTTATTGCACTGCATGTATAGGGTAAATCATTAAAAAACACAGTGGCAACATGATTTTATGTCTTCGCTAAGGAAGAGGAGAAAAATTTCCATACTTTTAAATTGCGACAGCGGTGCTCCCCTGTTTTCATTATTTTTCTCCTAAAAATGTTCCGCTAACCATTTTACGTTTTCTTTCCGAAATCTATATAAATTAAAATAATTGGCTGGATGAGAGTATGTCCTTATGCGGTATTCTTTCCTTTGACCAACGTTCATAATTGCAGGCATACTACTTTTCATATGAAAAATAACTTTTTTTTTTTTAAATATAGCAGCAAAACACAAACTCAAGCACTTTGATCATTTGCGTACATAAAACTAAAGCACAAACTAATATTTTTAAGCATTCACTAGTTTTTATTCACACTTTTTTCGAGTCAAATCTGCAAAAAATAGTTTCTACTAGCCACTATAAGGTACTGGCTTTAACTAAAATTTTTATTCACCTTTAAGCTAGTTTAAACTTAAAAATTTCAAGCATTAGCATTAGCAATTTTTTTTTATTCACGCGACCCAATCTTTGGTTTTTGTTTATACTAAACTGTTTTTTGTGGGACTTTATTTAGACATGGATATAGCAAGTTTTCTATCTATAAGAATCCGGAATATATACTTTATGGGGCCGCAAATAGATAATCAAGAAATAAAAAACGGAATGACAAACTGATATATGAGAAGGGTATAAAAAGCGAACGGTTAATAAGTAACAGTAATCATCGTAACAGTGGCAGAATAGCCGAAATGCTTATATTGCACTATTTGCTCCCCGACTAGTTTTTTCTACCTAACAACTTTCAAAAAGTAGCGATGGTGCTTTATAGCTAATACATTGAGAAACTTAAATGCAAAAAATTGGAACCATGTGGCAGCCTTTCATTTAACGAGAAGCTGCCAAAGTCAAATGTTTTTTGTTTAGTTTGTTTTCATATATTTTTTAATTGAGAAGTAAACAAAGAAAAGGAATAAATAAGCAACATTAATCAAATTTTGATTAACTACATATTATAAAATAAAAAATATATTAATGAAGGTATGAGAATTTAGATTTAAAAAAAGTTTACGAAAATGTTGTTGTGTTGCTTAATTTATACTGTTAATCTGTGACGTCTTTTTTGAGTAATTTTGATAAGAGTTTTTACGTTTTTCGGAGTAGAAGTTTGTTAATTGGAACGTATTGGGAAAACCATTGGTATTGAAAGAAAGGTGTTCATGTCTAGTTTTTGTGTTTTAAAAATTGACTGCGGCCGTCCGCAACCTTTTAAGATATTAATCTTTTTAAATTGCTAATATTGTTAAATTTTGTTTAGAAAATAATCGAAGTGTGACCGCTGTTGTCAACTGGATCTGCAGTAAATTTCAGAGAGATGCAAATAAGAGCTGTAGCAGTTAAGAAGAAAATTAATAAAAAAAAAGGTCGTCCTAATGTTGGTTATAATGAAGAAAGTGAGTGGCAAAAACCAAAACTTGCATCCGCTGTTTCGGCAGAACAGGGAAATGACACCAAGTTGCTGCTTCAATTGCAGCTCATTCAAATAAATTTTTTTTACATCTGTAGGGGGGATACCGAAGCAGACTTCTTCAATAAACAGGTTCCTTTGCGACCCCCTTCGTCCCTGGCGTTTGCTTTAGCCTTTCGTGACTTCACATTGTAGACTGATAATTGCCTACAATCCTCATCAAAAAGTCCTTCGGGATTGCCAGCATTTGCTTAAGACTAATTTCCCCCATAGCACCTACATCCAACGTGTGCCTGCCGGTGGTAATAAGTCTGTTAATAGCCATTGCTGGACATTCGAATACTACATGCGCCGCTGTCTCAGCAGTCTCTAGACACATTCTGCAAACATCATCCTCCACAGTTTTAATCTTCTGCAGGTGATATTTGAAGTTGCCATGCCCTGTGGCCAGAGCAGTTTTCCAGCTTAGGGTCAGCCGATTGTATCCAAGTACCTTTACTGCATTCCTGCCAAGGGGCTCTTTGAGCACCATGTGTACCTGTCTATATGCGGTTGTCTCCATCCACCTCGTAAGGTTCATAGACATTTGCACGTACCATCCCATCCCCAAGAGCAATCCTAGGTTCCGGTCCAAAGAATGCCGCAGCAGCTCCCCTTTTTGCAAGTTCGTCTGCCGCCTCATTCCCATTTATGCCTATGTGTCCCTTAAACCACATTAGCGTTACCTCATTTTCAGAGGCACACCTATTGAGCTTTAGAACACATTCAAGCACCAATTTCGACTGGTTATCAAGTGCGATGAGAATTTTCCTCCCGCGCACCCGATCTTCCAGCAAGTGATCCAGCGCATGCAGCAATCCAAGCATCTCTGCCTGATATACGGACACGTACACCCCCAGAATCAGAAAGCAGGGAAGGTTCAACTCAATTGAGTGGACCCCGGCTCCTGCCCTTCCGTCTTTTTTGCATATATATACAGTGAACTCGCGGAAACGTGAATATCCAGAATCGTGAACAACCCAGAAACGTGAACACTTTTTATTTACCATTAACTACTCTAAAACGTGAACAAACATTGAAAGCTCTAAAACGTGAACAGTTTTTTTCTGAGGTTTTTTTTTGTTTATATTAATATTATGAATTTTGGGAGTCCCCGAATTATGTTTCTTTTTTTAAAGACACTATTTTGCCTAATAAGAAGTTTTTAGTTTTTTTGTGTTGGTTGCAATGGCCCTTCACGCACCAGACTAAGTTTAAGCGAACAATTTTTGGTCTTTTCGTAACACTCGGTATGACAGTCAGGGGTGACGGACTATATGGTAGGGTGTGCAGTCTTTACTGACGGATCGATGATGGAGGTAGGCACCGGGACTGGTGTCTATATAATGGACACCGATGAAGGTAGTCGTCCGGACGAGTGCACCATTTTCCAAGCTGAAATTCTGGCGGTGATGAAGGCCGCGGAATTGATAGGGGAGGATGCGGATTGGAGAGAGGACGTGACAATCTACGTTGATAGTCAGGGTGCGCTTAAGGCTCTAGAGGGACATTATGTCAGGTCAAGACTCGTAAGCGACTGCAGACGTGCTCTTAGGGCGATCATGGGGACACGCAGGGTCAGGCTCTGCTGGGTTCCGGGTCATTATGAGGTTTCCGGCAACGAGATTGCCGATGAACTGACAAGGAAGGGATCGGCCCAGGATATTGAACTCAGTTGTGAGCCGGTGAGGCCACCACTGAGTTTCTGTTATGGACTGATAGGGACTTGGATAATAGACAAGGTGGGCCAAACCTGGAGGGACAGGGCTGATTGCAGAATCTCTAGACTTTTATGGCCCATGCTGGACAGGATGGGCACTAACCTGCTGTTCAAGGAGAGCAGAGGTGTTCTGAGGTGCATTATTGGGACTTTAACAGGGCACTGCGATGTGAGATATAGAACGAACAAATGGGACAGGAACTCTCCAGATTTCTGCAGGGTATGCGGAGACGAGGAGGAGATAGAAACGGTAGAACACCTTGTCTGTCACTGCCACTGCCCTGGGCTGCAGATTCGCCGACAGAGGTGGTTTGGAGGACGTTTATTAGATGGACTTGGTGAGGTCCCTGGCAGTGGGCTGGGGAGCATCATTAGTTTCATTAAAGGGGTTCGGTGGCTGGGCAGATAGGTGATACAGGGCCTATGACTTTCTTAGACATCTTGCCAACGGTACTCTTGCTTTCTTTATCCTTATCCTTACCTATAAAATGCTTGACTTACTTTATTTTTCTTCGCGACTTTTCTGAAGAAATTCACAATGGTGCTGATGGCCTCCGAGTGTAGGTGGCGAGTATGAGCCGTTTATATTAACATTGGCATAAGTATTCAAATCTTAAAACTAAGTGTGTTTAATATTAGTCCAGTCAGTACCAGGCTAAAGTTTAAGCTCTCACAATAAAATTAATTAATTTCAAAGGTTTCATTTAAGAGCAATAGTATCCCTTCTTTTTAGGCGGGTGTGCCCACTATGTTGCAGGATGCTTCGAGCGAGCGGATTTGGATGGGTTTCCAGCTTATTTAAATACTTGTCCACATAGTTTAGGATTTCGCATTTTATAAGTGAAACTTCTAGATCCTTGTGTATATTGCTGTATATGCCAAGGAGCACCAGTTATCATTCTTGGAAATTAGTTTTGACGACGTTGTATTTTTTCTATGTTAGAGGCGGAATTCTCAGTATTCATAAAGGCCCTAAAGAGGCTTCGAGCCAACTGCGACAACACGTAACTCAAGTAGAGAAATTGGCAAAATTATGGGGAATAAAAATGTACTTTCAATCCTTATTAACAACCGTTAATAAAATGGTTTAAAAATTTTTTTTTATTAATTTGTAAATTTATTTCAAACCTTGCAATACGTTACAAGAAGAAAAATTTTCGGTAATTCATAAAATGTGGAGTGATTCAAATAGTTTTCCAACCGGAATCATTTATGGGAGTATGAGAGAAGTCATGCTTCCACATCTGTCGTAAAAAACACCAGAGAAGTAAAAGCTTTAAATGGTAATCATTTTTTAATAGCAAGGAGTGCCTTCCAAAATATAATTCAAACGTTTTCATACAAAAATAAAAAGGAGGAAGTCTTACACCCGGAAGAATTTTTTCGCGAATTGAAAAATGAAACTCTTGACATACTTTATGACGCTATAAAAAGACACCGCACATTTAAATATAATATGGAGCTAGAACGCGCTTGCTCTTTGACACAAAGGTTAAAAATTACGTTTTTGATTATAAGTAATGGAATAAAAAGTCACTTCAAACCCATTTTATATATATATGTAAAAACGTGTCAGAGTTTCAATAAAAAAACAGTGGGTGGACCTTAATAAAAATGAAGCTCCTTAATATTAACATCAACAAGGCTGCATTTATAAGAGGATCGAGGTATATAGCACTGCCGCAATGGATTATAAAAAGCAGGCATGCGCAAACATTCCAAACGAGGACGAATACTGTTTTAAGGGGAGTGTAATTACTTCATTTACCACACATCTAGAGGATATTAATATTGCTGAAGATAGAATTATAGTTAATAATCAACTGCTTAATTTTGAAAGCCTAGAGTTTACACTTAAGTTAAAAAACATCAAGACTTTTGAAGAAAACAACAGCAATGTTGGCATTAATGTATTTGGATGCGAGAGTCACACCCAAGTTGAAATCTGTAATGTCATCGTGCATAAGTATTTATTTGGTCTGAAGCAATAATTCTTTTAACATCCGCAAAACTTAATACAACTTTACACAACTTCTGTGTTTACATCTGATGTAGTTTTGATCTAAATGTATACATCGAATCTGAAATAATCTTTTTCTCAAACAACGTGTTTTTATAATCCTAAATTGAAAAATTTTTGATACAAGACTATTTCACACCCTTAGTTTTTTTTTACTTCCTTCATGTTAACTGTTTGGAATGAATACATTTTTGATCAAAGTCCTACAAATTCCCTCATTATGTTTCCATTGCTCTCATCTTTCATCATACCAAGAACTTTTTTATTTAATATTGAGAGATTAAAAATGTAATTAGGTTGATACTCTGTTGTATCCAACCTTGAGATAATATCTTCATGAATATCTTTACAAAAGTTCTCTGTTCTTATGGTATATATGAAAGAGTCGGTATCCATATAGTTAAGTGCCAAATTAGATTGAAATTGTGGTTATATATACTGATAATGAATTTCATGCATTTTCCATTTAGAAAGTTTAAATACAGCAAATCCTAAGAAAATTGGTTTGTTGCAAGTTATTATTTCATGAAATTTTTAAGAATTTGGGTTGAAGTCTACTGATGATTTGGTGTAAGAACCAATGAAAAGCATATAGACAAATTTAACCAACAACAAACCCTATAAATATACCAGAAAATTGGAATTAAATCCTAAATAATATTTTAAAAGTGTTGTTAAACAACAAGGTTTTGTTTTTGGTAGCCATTATAATACATTTAGTAATAACCAATGGTTATTCAAATGTAAAGGGGAAAAAGAAAATCAAAACAGCGAATATTGGTTTGTTGGATTCTTAAAAAAACTTGAACGTTTTGGTTTGCTTATACTAATTCTCATTTTCTTTAATGAGGTTATTTAAGAATTTGGGTTGAAGTCTACTGATGATTTGGTGTAAGAACCAATGAAATGCATATAGACAAACTTAACCAACAACAAACCCTATAAATATACAAGAAAATTGGGATTAAATCCTAAATAATATTTTAAAAGTGTTGTTAAACAACAAGGTTTTGTTTTCGGTAGCCCTTATAATACATTTAGTAATAACCAATGGTTATTCAAATGTAAAGGGGAAAAAGAAAATCAAAACAGCGAATAGCGCATATTGGTTTGTTAGATTCTTAAAAAAACTTGAACGTTTTGGTTTGCTTATAGTAATTCTCATTTTGTTAAATTAGGTTATTTTATAAAGACAGAAAATATTCATGAGTTTTTTAAGAATTTGGGTTGAGTCTACTGATGATTTGGTGTAAGAACCAATGAAATGCATATAGACAAATTTAACCAACAACAAACCTTATAAATATACAAGAAAATTGGGATTAAATCCTAAATAATATTTTAAAAGTGTTGTTAAACAACAAGGTTTTGTTTTCGGTAGCCCTTATAATACATTTAGTAATAACCAATGGTTATTCAAATGTAAAGGGGAAAAAGAAAATCAAAACAGCGAATAGCGAATATTGGTTTGTTGGATTCTTAAAAAAACTTGAACGTTTTGGTTTGCTTATAGTAATTCTCATTTTGCTTAATGAGGTTATTATATAAAGACAGAAAATATTCATGAGTTTTTTAAGAATTTGGGTTGAAGTCTACTGATGATTTGGTGTAAGAACCAATGAAATGCATATAGACAAACTTAACCAACAAAAAACCCTATAAATATACAAGAAAATTGGGATTAAATCCTAAATAATATTGTAAAAGTGTTGTTAAACAACAAGGCTTTGTTTTCGGTAGCCCTTATAATACATTTAGTAATAACCAATGGTTATTCAAATGTAAAGGGGAAAAAGAAAATCAAAACAGCGAAAAGCGAATATTGCTTTGTTGGATTCTTAAAAAAACTTGAACGTTTTGGTTTGCTTCTAGTAATTCTCATTTTGTTTAATGAGGTTACTATATAAAGACAGAAAATATTCATGAGTTTTTTAAGAATTTGGGTTGAAGTCTACTGATGATTTGATGTAAGAACCAATGAAATGCATATAGACAAACCTAACCAACAACAAACCCTATAAATATACAAGAAAATTGGGATTAAATCCTTAATAATATTTTAAAAGTGTTGTTAAACAACAAGGTTTTGTTTTCGGTAGCCCTTATAATACATTTAGTAATAACCAATGGTTATTCAAATGTAAAGGGGAAAAAGAAAATCAAAACAGCGAATAGCGCATATTGGTTTGTTGGATTCTTAAAAAAACTTGAACGTTTTGGTTTGCTTATAGTAATTCTCATTTTGTTTAATGCGGTTATTATATAAAGACAGAAAATATTCATGAGTTATTTAGGAATTTGGGTTGAAGTCTACTGATGATTTGGTGTAAGAACCAATGAAATGCATATAAACAAACTTAACCAACAACAAACCCTATAAATATACAAGAAAAATAAAAATAGTAAAATGCTTACATACTTTGGGGCATATGCATAAATAATTTTTAAATTTGCAATAGGTTTGTTAAACGAATTTTTTATAAAAATTAATACTTCAAATCTATTTTAAATTTAAAAATTTGTTTTTCCCTTTAAGGTGTGTATTAAAAATTATAAATTTTTTTTTGCTATAAGTTTTGTAATGGTGTCTATTTACGTAACAAATTTTTTTGTCTCCCAACGGTAGGCACTTACTTTTATAATTAGTCAAATTTTAATACATAAAGCAGTGATTCTAGCATTCTTAAATTGTAAAGCACTAAGAGACAGGGAAAAAATCATTTTCAATAATGTGTAAATTTTTTAATGTTTTTGGGATATTAATACCATGGCTTAGCTACAAAAATGTCGCAGTCAGTACTTATTTTTTTTAGGAACTTATTACTTATTATGAAAAAAAAATATTATTAAGGGGACTTCTTTTTTAAGTATCATAAGATTAAACAAAGATGAATCCCGCATTTCCTACTAAAGGTAAATCCTTCTATAACAATATAAGTTTCATTTTGCATATTTTTAAAAAAATGTTTTTAAGACAACCAATATCTTTTGATATGTTTTGTTTTTATTATCAAAGAAGTATTTTTTTTAATTTTTTATGTATTTATATCCAGAATTTTATATTATTGTTTTTTAAACATATTTATTTACAAAATATACAAATAGCCATGCAATAATGACGACATATAGAAAAAATTTGTCATTCATTTAGCCTATAATTTATTTATATATAAAATATAAATATATTAGAATTTATCTATGAACTATATACCCAATGTAGTTTTATAAACGTAAAATTCTGTAAAAATCAACATTAAGAAGTGCATTTTTGCTTGATTTTAAAAAAGGGGAAAATAATATATTTAATAAGAACAATAAAATGAAAGTGCAATGTAAACATTATCAAAATAAATTTGCAGATTATCTTGAGATCATATATGAACAACATTAGTTTACAATCGTGTGTTACTAACGGTACTTCATGAATATGTATTAAGCGCGCCAGCAACATTCACACCAGATAATCAGGAAATAAAAATACAAGAAAAGAGATGCAATCAGTTAATTTTTGCTATTTTTGTTTATTTACTACTACAAGTGGCTTTAAATTAGTTAAAAATTCGGCATAATTGACATCACTGAAAACAATTCATAAATAAAATTTACAAAATTATTGTAGATTTTTTTTTTAAAATCAAAGTTTGTTTAATTTTTGCTTTAAACAATATGATATTTTAATCAATATCCCTTGAGAACATATTTTACTTCAATTTTGTGGCATTTTAATACAGATTGTACTTTAATTTACATTAAAAACTGAAAACTTTTATGCCACTCGAAAGCTAAATTCCATGTGACTGATTTTGACATTTACGTCCGCATACTTAGCTTGCGTTCGACATAGGTAAACCCAATTTTGTATGAAAACGCTTACGTTGTCGTTTGACTTGTCTTTCGAGTAAACGTTCGCTTAAAGTATACTTTGGTGAAACCCAAATAAGTTTTCTTTCGCCTAAAATGCGAATGAAAGCATTCTTTCGACATTGTGAAACAGGCTATAAATCTACGTACTCCTTTAACCATGGAGATTGTTTGAATTTTTTTGCTCTATGTATTTTTTTAATACTAATCCATTACTTAGACATTGTTTAAAAACTCTGTAATGGATTTTATATCTCGTTTTCGAAGTAAGGTCCGCAGGAATTACCCACAATCTTGTTTTATGGACAAAACGGCAAATCATTATGGGTTTCATGTAAATTTTCGGGATAGTCTGCATCTACCTCCAAAAAGTAGCCAATATGGGTATTATCTGAAATATAAGTTACATCCAGCACTTTCAAAATATTCTTATAATAAACCCACTCAAATTCCCCATATGGAAAATATTCAGACATTGCCCATCCATACAAGTTATTGGCATCTAAATACATCAAATAATCTAAAGGCTTCGAACTGTGGAAGTCTTCTAAATATTTGTTATTAGCTTTAGAGTATCTTTTGGAGCATTGCACTAGTCCTCTGATACCATCTTGTATAAAATTATACATGTCAATATCACTAAAGCTACCTTCACACTATTCTACAAGTGTTTAGATTTTCATTGGATTTTGAGAGAGCCAAATAAAATGATTTTTGGTTCGACTGTCAAAAAATCAAATAAGAAATAATGCGCATTACATTTTGTCTTTACACTATCACATTTGAAATAAAATTAAAATCTGTGTAGTACTTAAACATCTGTTTTTGAGTTAAAAAAAAAAACTTTAACTTTTAAAGCAAGTATTTTTTTTATTTGAATTTAACAAAAGGGTGAAAAAATACTGTTAGGCAATAAAAAGTGACGTTCAGACTTGCAGTTAGTTCATCAGACATGTTTTTTAACTAATTTCTGCAATAAATTCTTAATTTCACTTTTAATATTTACTATTTGTAAAAATTTTAGCTGGCGCTAAATCATTAAACAGCTGTTCATCAGGGATGGAACTTTTAGTAATATTTTAAACCTTTGCACATTCTTCGGGTGGTTATTGGTTTGCCGCATAAACATAGAAAAATGCATTGGATATGAAGCAAACCAATAATTCTTCGACATTTTGTATACTTTTTTTTGTATTTGTACTTACAGTTTTATAATTTATTTTAAATAAGGAGTTTGAAACTTAGGCCCGTAATAATTATAAATTTTCAGATGTAAAAAAGTTTTCGAGCGTCGCTTTTATACAAAATCTGTTTTTAAACTTATTTTATATATATATTTGTACATATGTGTGTATATGCCTTTAAGTTTTTATGTGATATTTTTATAATATTACTGGTTTTTAAAAGCGAGCTATAAAATCTAATGGAAAAATTTTTAATAGTTATCGTAAGTTTACTAAGACCATATTTGTCAGACATTACATACATTTTTGTTAATAAACCTACCATAAGTATTTTCGCATAGTTTTCATATATCAAAAATTACCATAAGGTTAGAATTTATTAAAAATTGAAAAAAGGCATTTTGATTTATTAAAAGTTGTGTTTCAGGTACATAACAAAATAGTCCAAGCTCACACAAATTAATCCAAATCTACCCAAAAGCGTTTCAGGTAACAAATTTTCCACAGCAAAGAAAACGTTTGAGATAAATTTCCTTTCCTGTACAAGGGTTTCAACAAAATTTTTGTTGTAGGTACATTTTTTTATAAAAGTCTGTAGATTTCTTAAATATAAAATGCGATTTAGAACATTTAGATACATTTTATATATGATGTATATGCTATGTTTTAAAAATTCTATAGGGTGTAATCGTCTAAATAAATATTTACTTTTTAACTAAGCAGCATGTGAGCATTTAAAAATTTTCAATTATAGTTTTTTGCGTTCCAGCTATTTTGAGCAACTTTGGTAAGCTTGGAGAGTAATTTCTTTACTCTCATATGTCGGAACAAAATCGAGACCTTTTGGAACACGCTTAATATTTGTTAAGACTTTATAACTGATTAAAACCAATAAACAATGTTTTAAAAATTTTCTTGATTTGCTTTTGCGGGTTAATTAATAAAACGCTTGTATATAATAAATTCAATCAAAAAAATTTGTTTTTTTTATACAAATTGAGTTTATTCTGCTAAAAGACTCCATTTTTTGACACCTATCGATTTTTTAAAAAATATATAAATATACATATCAAAAGTAATAATTTTAGAACACTTTTAATAAAAAGAATTACTTTTACAACTTTTTAATTTAATTTCAATTAAAAATATTTTATTTCCTAATAAATAACTATAAATTTCATAAAAATATTATTAAAAATTATTTTACAATACCAAACTTTATATAAACTTTCCATGCCTGATTTCCTTTATGGCTGCTGTAAATATGCAACTCTGATACATGCAAAATCTAATGGTTTAGAAAAATTTCTAAAAATGAAGAGAGCCATACTACTGTCAAATTTCTTTAGGTATTTTTTGACATTTCATAACATAATGTCTTCACACTATTATATTTTCTCATTTTATTTGAGTTTTTTGACAAGTGTTTTTACCCAGTATTATAGTCTGAAGCCACCTTAAGCAACTCCAATTTTATTTAAGTTGTTCTCAACATAGCATCCCAAGATAAACCTGGTGAAGTATAATACTGCAAATTTTTTAAAAAATTTGAAAAATATCGGTTAAGAGGAGAACATCTGTTTTAAGATATAACTTAAGTACTGCATTAAACGCTACTACATTTAGTATTATTTAAAATATTGTAAAAATTTTCTCTATTAGGAAGGGCAGTTTCTTTAAAGCGCTCCATTGAATCAATATAGGAATATGGGAATACTCGTTTTCTTCTTAGCAGGTCAAACTCTTGTTTTTCTCTAAAAACTTTTTTTAAAACATAAAAATCTTCAATATTTAAATTATTGCCAGTGATTCTAAATCGAAATGAATCTAGAAAGCGAATTTAAAATTTTTTATGTTGTCCGACTGGTATAAACTTTGAAAGTGATATACATATAAAACTCTTTGTTAAGAGGAATTATTTTTATATCACCTTCAAATTTTGAAAGTTTTTTTTACAAAGAGGTGGCAATCGTAGGAAGAAAGAATACTGGTATAAATTTAGCAGTTCTATAAAGAAGATTACATTAGCTATGGGCTTATCCCCTGTATTTACCTTTAAAATGGCAGTGGTCCTTAACTTTATCACTTTCTTAGTCTTCCTTACAAATATGGCATATTGTAAAATTTTTGTTCGTCATTTGAAAGTGTTGTCATAGTTACGTCTCTATCTAAAAAGTTTGTATAAATTTATTTACAGTTTTTAATCAAATTATGTAAAAAATTAAGGGCGCATCTTTGCCAAAATAAATATTAAACGTATCTAAAATATCATCAAAACTACACTTAATATAATAGCTAAAACTGCAAGCTATATGTTTTCGTATATTACCGTCGCTTTCGGCATTTTCCTTTTTTCTAGGTAAGCCTCAAAATCTGCATACACCACAAATGGTACGTCAAGCTGCTTGTTGTAGTTCTTAAAGCTGAGTACTGAATCCTCTTATTTTTTGGCAATTTTGACACCACCTTCTTGCAGTTGGTCTCATGATCTCGTATTAGACTTTCTGTTTGGGGATATTGGAGACAAGCATTGCAGAAGTAAATCTGCCTCTTTTTAGATGTAAGAATACTGCTTATTAATCTCTTTTATTTACCTTGAAATGTCTTTAATAAACACGTAGTGAAAATGTTCTTCATCTGAGAGAAGGAGCAGATTTATATGATCTTCCCTTACTTTACTTGTAAGGTAATATGGTCCCTCACATCCAAATACATTAATGCTAACATTGATCTTGTTTACTTCAAAAGTCTTAAGTGGAAATTCTAGGCTTTCAAAATTAAGCAGTTGATAATTAACTATAATTCTGTCTTCAACAATATTAATATCCTCTAGATGTGTGGTAAATGAAGTAATTACACTCCATTTAAAACAGTATTTTTCGAAATGTTTACGCACGCCTGTTTTTTTATATTCCATTGTGGCAGTGCTATATACCTCGATCCTCTTATTAATGCAGCCTTGTTGATGTTATTATTAAGGAGCTTAATTTTTATTAAGGTTCACCCACTGTCTCTTTCTTGAAACTTTGACATGTTTTTACATATATAATATAAAATGAGTTTGAAGTGACTCTTCAATTCCATAACTTATAGTCAAAAACGTCATTTTTGACCTATGTGTCAAAGAGCAAGCGTATATTTAATCATCTTTAATTTTAATGTACTCGCATTCTAGCTCCATAGTATATTTAAATGTACCGTGTCTTTATAGCGTCATAAAGTATGTCAAGAGTTTCATTTTTCGATTCGCCAAAAAATTCTTCCGGGTGTAAGACTTTCTCCTTTTTATTTTTCTATGAAAACGTTTGAATTATATTTTGGAAGGCACTCCTTGCTATTAAAAAACGATTACCATTTAAAGCTTTTACTTTTTGGTGTTTTTTTAACCATTTTATTAACTTAAAAATCAAAACAAAAAAAAAAAAAAAAACAATCAGCCAGCTTTAATTGTAAGGTGTGCATTTTATTATATACTTATGTATATTTTTAACTGAATTTTTGCATATCAGAAAAATTTACGTTCCCATGGTATCTTACTTCAGAAAACTGCTTTCTAAAGCATTTTAAATTGGTTGGAATTAAAATATTGCAAATTTAATGCAAATCTAAAATATTTCTAAAATTAATTTTTCATTTACAAAATTAACTGAAATGCGAGTTCTGCCCATATGTGGGATTTAAAAACATATGGAATAAGAAACGCCATTCCCTTCAATTCCACAACTTTGCCTATAAAAAAGCAAAGACTTTTAAAGAAGAATATCCACATCAAAGTAATATCGAAGCATGGATGGGTGGATGGTTAAATGCCGAAAATGAAGAGAACAATGTAGAAGATGAAGTAATGAACACAACTATACAACCAAATGGTGGCTAGTCAAACATGTATGAACGGTACATGACTGAGGAGGACTATCAGCTATTATTGGCTTTAATCATTTATGAGAAGGACATGCCTGATGAGGATGACAAAATTTTATTGTCCGTGTATTTAGATTTTTTGGTTAACTGTCCTGAAAATTATTCTTTTATGTATAGTTAAACTATTAATTACTAAGATGGCGTTAGTTCATAAAAAAAGGAAAAAAATAAAATGCTTTTATTCAGTTAGTGTTAAATGGAAAGAACTTCGTGCCGACTCACCACGCCACAATAGGTGACTGGGTTAAACGGCTGATGTTTACAACCAAATATAATAAGTAACAACCGAACAAAGACTACTGATGATGAAAATCGTAGCTGTTTTCGAAAATGCATTCTACTTGGCTAGTATCGGTTAATAGAAATAGGTTTTTTCAATACAAACATTTTTCCTTTCTTAACAAACGCTAATAGAGTAAACAACTATAACACTTCATTTGCAAAATAATGAGAATTTAGTAAGCATTGAACTTGAGCCAAAGAATTAAAATTAAAAATTGTCTTATTACAAAAATATTTTGAAAATGTTTGCCATTTTATTTGATATTTCTTTTATATTTTTAATACCGTTTGTTTTATTTTACTTTTTAATTATAGCTTAGTTCAAGTATCACACAACTATTTAAGTGTTGAGCCCTTTATAAATAATTGTCCATACTTTGTCGTTAATTTTAATTAGGTATGGATCCTCTCTATTTAAAAATTTTGTAATCCTTTGCGAAAGATAAAACCATTTATTATTGTCCAAATTTGCTATGATTTTCAAACTATATTGCGTTTCCTCCCATTCAAAATTTTGAACTTTGAATGGTTGATTCAGAGGAATATCATCAACTCTTGTAAACTCTGGCCTTTTACCTTGGGCAATATTTATTATTTGTTTATACATCTGAAATTGTAGAAAAAACGAAACACATGTAAAACTAGTAAACTCCTAAATGTACTGCGCTTTCATACCATTTTAAGTGTACTTTGAAGTAACAATAAGATTAATGATAAAAGTATAATCTTGATCACCTCTTATATCTATTTTTGAACTACACATCATGAGGATTTTTAAAATGATCACTCGTTCCTTTGTCTTTTTTAAAGTACTCAAACGAAAATGTTCTCTTAAAATATTTCACCTCCATCTTTAATCTCAATAGATATTTATTAACACACAAAGACAAAATTCCCTACGCAAACTCCAAAAATTTAAAACAATCAAAATGTATATTTCCTCATATTACACTTTTTTTTTAATAAATAAAATTTTCCTTATGAGAAATTGTATTGCAAAACCAAAAACTTAACAAACATTTATAAATACTTTCTCACAATTCAATTTTTTATAAACAAAATCCTCCTTATGAGAAATTGCATTGGAAACCAAAAATTGAAAACTTAAAAAAACAAAAAAATTAACATAAATTACTTCACAACCAAAAGCAAAAATTACATTGATACCAATATATATGATTTAAAGAAAAAATCCTTCTTATGGATAAATTACATAGGGATGAAAAATTTTAATTTAAAAAAATCCTCCTTATGGAAAAATTACATAGAGAGAAAATTTTAAAGAAAAAAATCATCTCTATGGCCAAAAACAACTGAGGAAGCAAAACCCAATAGGGAGGATTTTGCCTCCACAGTTCCCTACTACATATAATATATTAAATGGTTTACGTATTCCACTACATACAAGTAGAAATGGTGGCCAAAAAGTGTTTTAACAGACGGCCATTTTAAGGATACATAAAATTATATTTTCATTTGAGTAAATAAGTTTAAAAATGTTCATGTTTAGGAAAAAATTATTTAACACATGAATGACCAAAATGGTCATATATAAAATGGTACACGTGTTTTACTTTTAAGAAGGGGTGGCCCACAAGGGTTTCAATGGAGGACCGTCAGTGACGTTAGAGAGGAATTGAATATAATACCTTTATTCTGTATTTTGATTCTAATCAAATTTTTTTCATCTCTTTTTTTCCCTGTGCACAGTGGGTTCGATGACACCGAAAGTGGCAATTAATTCATGGGAGCCGTAATTTAAATTTTTTTGGAATTTTTTTTTTCAAATCGTTAAATATGCATTAAAAGGCATATTCTGAAAAAAAGATACACGTAAAAATATTTTTTTTACGATTTTATAGACATTTTTATTTTTTTGGAAATTATAGTTTGTTTCAGAATTTTCGCCGTAATTTAAAAATGGAAAGTGATTTTTTTAAAAAGTGAGAAGCAAACAAAAGCTTATATTGTCTTCTTTCTAAAAAATAAATATGTGTTTTGCATAAATATGAATATAAGTTTAATTTAAAGTCTGAATTTGGATTTTGAAGTAACGAAATATGTAAATTTTAATAATTTTTTTTGTTTATCAATAACTGTCATACACTTAAAAAGAAACCATATTATGTTCATCCTCACCTTCATCATCATAATCTTCGCTATCATTACTCTCACTTTCATGTATTTCTTGAAAAATAATAGGCGATAGCAAAAGCTGTAGTTCGGGATTTGATAATTTCCGCTTATTTTGTTTATTAATACTAGATATGAATGGATCTAAACTGAGAAAAAATCTTTTAAAAATATCTTCATTAGACTTTTCTCGGCTGCATTTGCCAGCAAAGTGTTCCCTATAATGTTTAAAATCCTTATTTCTGGCTTCCTGAGCTTCTTCTGAAAGTTCTCCAATCGGTAAATGCTCAGTACCGAACAAAGAGTGCTGATGAGGAGTTGTAGCGGACTCTGAAAATGCATTCCACTCGGCTAGTGTCGGGAAACTAAACTTTTTCAAAATATTTCTTCAACAGAAATCTTATCACAATAAAACTTGAACCAATTAGCCAGATAAAATATAAAAAAAGAAAATTTTAGAGGTAAAAGGGCATATTTTATGATTTCGGACCATGAATTAAAAATTTTTGTATGGTAGGAGTCATACAAAAACATTTTAACACTCTCGTGAATAAAGATGACTGATACTTGTTCACGCACCTATCTCCGACAACAATAACAACAATAGTGAGCATTGAACGAACGTTAGTTTTGTTAAATACATGACTTTGAAAAAACACGACTTCAAACAGAAAAATGTTAATAGCAAAAAATGGAGCAACAAAACCCCAAATTTTCTTTGTTGTAGTATCAAGCTAAGATACTTTTAGAAAATGTAAGATTTAAAACCCAACCTTAACTAACTTAGAAGTTATGGTTTACGAAACATCAAAAATAGTCCAATTTTGGACCCTTTTTAAAAAAATCGTCAAAAATATTTTCACACATATTTTCAAAAACACTGCATCATTTTTGTACACTTTAATACCTGAAGTTGAAGGTTCCATTCTTAAAATAACACTTTCTTAACGTTAAATTTGGAAATTACGGACTCCTTTAATGCAAAATTTTACTTTTTTCGCTTTTTTAAAAAACTGCAAAAAATTTTGTATTTCGACACGCCACTACGGAGTCAGCTGACAAGATAGATGCTTGAAAATTATTACAGTGATTTAAAATTTTATCTAGTTTTATCCGATACCAAATATTAATACAAAAACTTAATTTTAAAAATTCAATTAAGCGTCACTTTCGAACCATTTCAAGCCAACGTGCTGTGGGCTAAAGTCTTTAAAAGCATTTTGTTGCTTATTTTATCAAATCTAAGATTTGTTTAAGCATTTAGCTTTTACGACATCTAGAAATCGGAAACGTATTTCTATAGGCGGCAACAATAGGCGGTTCACTCACCTCAGTACATATATTGGGAATGAACACGTTCTTTAAATGACTTACGATCAGATCGCATTTTCTTTCGTCATTTCTTTCCTAGGATCCTTTTAGATTACGCAGTAGTGACTCTGCGGTAACGGGGTTTTTAAAACGTTTGACTGATCGCCATAGAGAAAAGTGTATTCCCTAAATGATATCATTCTGTATACCTCCAGCAATTTTTTTATTGGTTTGTTAAATCTTTCAGCTTTGTTTTAAGTTTTTTTTTTCAATTTTTTAATTCATCTTTATTTACATTTAGTATTTTTTAAATCTATTTACATTTTTGAGATTTTTGTTTTGGAGCTCATTGAAGCCGAATGGTGCATTCTCTTATCAGTTGATAAGGAGAATTTTCCATAGTTTCATGATATTTTTAGGTTAGTTTTGCGATGAAGTCGATAATTCGCTCATAGCCGGTTTCACTGTAAAGAAGTTGAGAGTATCTCCAATGTTTATTGTTTATGATTTTTAGGCACTTGTTTTGAAAAATTTGCAGTTTCCTCAAATGAGTTTTTGCTGTTTTATACCAAAGAGGACACGCATATGTAAGAGTTGGCCTGATCACAGACCTGAATACTAAATTTTTGTTCAATAGGTTAAGTGTTGAGCGCATTGGCCAAAAGGCTCTAATCGTTTTACGAGATTTTTTACAAACTTCATCAATGTGTTTTGCAGAGTTAAGTTTTTTGTCTGAATGTACTTAGTAGGGTTTATTTTTATTTTCCATTTATATTAATACTTTTTACAGGCTGCAAAACTTCTTTCAATTTTTTTTAATAGTGCCTTAGTGAGTTTACTAGATGTAATAATAAGTGCGGTGTCATCAGCATAATAAGCAACTTTAATGGACGTAGGCAGAGAAAAATCGGAAGTATATATTGAGTACAATAAAGGTGACAATATTGAACCTTGAGGTAGACCTGAAGTTATTTGTTTTGTTGAAGACAATAAACTTGCGACTACAAGCGTTTTCTCTGAAAGGATGTCAGCAAGAATTCTGCATAGATATTTAGGTATATTTGCTTTGAGCATTTTTTAAATAAGGCTATTGTGCCAAACGGTATCAAATGCTCTCTCAATGTCCAATTAATAGGCCTGTAGAGTTTTAAGTAGCTTTGTAAGTTTTTATTAAATTTGTAATACGATTTATTTGGTGAACTGCGCTATGTTGCTTTTTAAATCCAAATTGTTCGTTTCTTCTTCTGCAGGCCATGCTTAAAAGACCATGAACTGCCTCAGGGTTTGTTTCTGGAACGCTAACGGCATCCGCCAACACAAAAACGAACTCGAATATTTTTTAATAAACCAAAAAATTTATGTCATGTTGATTTCTGAGACGCATATGACATCTATAAGTAATTTCAAAATTAGAGGCTATTCTTTTTACGATTCCCAGAGATAGATCATGTGGTGGCTCGGCTATAATAATAAAATCGAGAATCGAACATCAATGGATGGGTGGTCTCTCCGAATGTTATATGCAAGCAACAATCGTTTGCGTTGATGAATTTTTCCATGGCTTAGTTATTTCGTCAGTGTATTGTCCACCCAGGTTCTCCATAACAAAGGATCAGTTCAACAGTTTGTACAAATCTTTAGGTCCCCGCTTCATAGCTGCTGGAGACTATAACGCTAAGCATACGTACTGGGGGTCTCGCCTAATAAGTCCCAGGCATCGTGTTTTGTTTGATTACGTATCTGAAATGGGACTTAACGTTATTTCATCTGGACAACCGACATATTTGCCAACTGATCACAATAAAATTCCAAACGTTATCGATTTTGGCGTAACAAAATGTATATCCCCGAAACTTACCGAAGCTCAAGCCTCGTTGGATTTATCTTCAGACCACTCTCCCACTATAATCACGATTTTTAGTCCTCATCAAATACCAACTAGTAATATTTTTTCATTTAAAAGAGTTAATTGGTTAAAATACAAAAAATTTTTCAGCACCCACTGCTCGGAAAACCAACCGCTAAAAACTTCTGAAGACATCGATGATTGTCTGAGCAGCCTTAATGAAAACAGAAAAAAAAAGGTGTTGATCATGCTTCTTCTTTCTATCGTCAGACAAAATACAACATAATTTTTTCAGCCGATGTGCAACAGCTTTTATCTGAAAAAAGAAGAGCCCGAAGAGAATGGCAAAAGCACAGATCACCCCAACTTAAAGCCAAGTTGAAGGAATTTATAAACCAATTGAAAAATTTGCTAGAGTGTAATATATTTAATAAAAAGACGTGGCATAGCCACCAGTTACTGATAAGCAATGAATCGTTTTATTAATTACTTTTACTTATTATATACTAACATAAAATAACTATTACAATATTTTTATTACAAAAGAATTGGGGTAAATGAAAAGGCTCAAATAACTATTAACTTTAAGTCTTTGAACTTAAAGTGTGTTATTCTTTGTTTGAATGTTTCCCACAGTGACTAAGTTGTATGATCATATTTCAGACAATTATATTTCAAGTAGGTCACAGAAACATTCATTCGGACTCAAAGTGTGTCTAAATGTTTCTTGTAGTGACTACACTGTATGATCATATTTCAGAACATTGATATATGGGTCACAGAAACATTACTCATTTACATACTACACCTCCCCTTTTAAAGAGAAAGGTCTTATTGACACCATTGATCAAGTGGTGTCGATTAGAGCTTTCTTTACACATTTAACTTTAACAAAAAAAAATTTTAGTCTTATTCTTATAAAATAACAAGTTAATAGGTAGTATCTTAATGTTAACAAAATTATGTCATGAAGTTATCTAATTACTTATGGAATAATTATATACATACATATTTGTGTAAAAAGAATTTATTTATCTATTTATTTTTTTTTTTTACTATTATTTTATTGTCTAAAAACTTTAATATTTTCTTTATTAATTTTCTGTTTTTTTTCCTTTTAAATATATGAATATATTGTTTCTGCCGTCAATGTCGATTACTTTGTATGGTCCTTTGTAAAGTGGTTCTAGTTTGTGTGCTGTATGATTCTTAATAAACACTTCATGTCCTATTGCAATGTCTGTATTGTTGATGTTTTTATCATGTATCTGTTTTTGATTTAGTTTCATCTTGTTAATTAAGTGTTGTGCCCTAGTTAATGCGGTTTGTAGACGAAATTTAACTTCTTTTGAATAATTATCAAAATTATATAAAGGATCTATTGTGTCAAACGGTATCAATGGTGTATGTTGTGGGCTAGCAGGGAAAATTAATTCGAATGGGCAGAATCCATGCACCGTAGATGGTGTTGTGTTAAAGGTATATGCGAAGTATTTTACCCATTTATCCCAATCGTTGTTTGAAGTGTTAAGATATGATCGCAAGTATTCATTAAAGGTGCGGTGGGACCTTTCTACTGTCCCTAAAGTTTGGTGGTGGTAAGGAGCTGATATTGCCTTGTCAATATTCAAAAGTTCTAGTAGTTCTAAAAGAACTTGGTTGTTATATTCGGTGCCCATGTCACTAATTATCTTACTCATAGGTCCATAAATTAGTATGAAATGTTCTACTACTGCCTTTGCTACTGTTTTTGCGCTCTTATCAGTTACTGGTATTGCTATCAGATACTTTGTCAGGTCACATATTAAAGTTACTATATATTGATTTCCTGCTTCTGATATTGGAAGTGGACCTACAGTATCTATTACTACTGTTTGGGAAGGTTTATGGGGTGTTTCGGTTAAAATCATATTTGGTTTCATATTCTTTGTGGTTTTATTAGTTTGACATTGAACACATTTCTTAACGTATCGGCAAACATCCTTAGTTATATTTTTCCAATAATAAAATTGCCGTATCTTTTTAAGTAGTCTAGTCGTTCCAGGATGTCCTCCAAAGAGAAGACTGTCATGAAATTTTCTTAATAAATTTTCCTTTTCCTTTTTATCTGTAATTATGCGTATTCTAGGTGTTAACGCTATTTGCAATTCTCTTATAAGTTCATTAGCTTTTTCCTTAAAATGTTCAATGTGTACGTGATTAAATAGATTATCGTTCAAATTTATTTGTATTTTATTAAAATTTCTACAATTTGCTTCTTTTTCAGGAATTGGAAAAAATTGATCTAGATCGATGTTTCCATTAGCAAATGTACTTTGTATATTTATTTTCTGTGCTATCACCTGTTTACCTCGTTTAAAACAGAGTGTAGGAATACCTCTAAAGGTATCCATTTTAAGGTTGGGCCACTTTTTCACACATTCGAAACCAATAGTTTCGAAAACTCTAGGCTTTTCTTGAATTACTTGACTATCCTCGCTTTGAATTTTCCGTTGTATTTCCTTTTTCCTTTGTGCACGAGTGATTACCAGTTTAACATTGTTAATTAAAGGGATTGATTTTATATCACTGAAGTCAATTCGAGATAGCGCGTCCGCTCCTGAATTGTCTTTTCCTTTAATGTGTTCTATAATAAAATCATATTCCTCCAATTCCAGTCGAATTTTGGTTAATCTACTAGATGGATTTCTTAAAGAATATAGATATGTTAATGGTTTATGATCACTACGTATTATAAATTTATTTCCATATACATATGGTCGAAAATGGTTAATTGCCCATTGAACAGCTATTAACTCCTGTTCTATGGTTGCTTTATTTGATTCACCCTTGGTGAATGCTCGTGATGCGTATGCAACTGGAAGTTGTATACCATCTTTTTCTTGTGATAATATTGCGCCACAAGCAGTTTTACTGGCATCAGTAGTTATATAAAAAGTTTTTTCCAAATCTGGGTATTGCAGAATTTGTGGTGATAACAGTGCTGCCTTCAGGTGTTGAAATGCATGTTCACAATCATTAGACCATATAAACTGCTCTTTTTTTCTAGTTAGTTTAGACAAATGTACTGAATAAAATGCAAAATTTTTTATGAAGCGTCTGTAATAATTACAGAAAGCTACAAATCGACGTACTTCATCAGAATTCGATGGTCTGGGATAGTTTTTTATTGCATCATATTTGCTACTATCCGGCAGAATTCCCCTATCAGTACACCTATGTCCTAAATATGTAACTTCAGATCGAAAAAAATGCATTTATCTGGATGCAGTTTTAAATTACATTCCCTGCATCTTCGGAAAACCGTTTCTAAGTTTTTAAGCATGTGCTTTACGGAACAACCTGTGACGATAACGTCATCCATATATATAAAAGTTCCAGATTGAGCTAAACCCGTAAATGCTAAATTCATCATTCTCTGGAATGAATTTGGGGCTACTTTTAAGCCATATGGTAGGCGCGTGAAGCGAAATAAACCATTTTCGGTTGAGAATGACGTGATATCTCGTGATCTTTCATTCAACCCTATTTGATGAAACCCAGATGTCAAATCCAGACAGCAAAAAAATTTTGCTCTACCCAGTTGATCTAGAATATCTTCAATTCTGGGTAAAGGAAACTTATCCGCTATTAATTTTTTATTTATTTGCCGATAATCCACCACTAAACGCCAACGTTTTTCAGGATTATTTGGAAATGATTTCTTTGGTACAAGCATAATTGGACTATTATAATTAGACGCTGACGGTTCCACAATTCCATCTTGTTGAAGTTTTTCAACCTGCCTAATTATCTCAGACTTTTTTGAATGTGGTGTACGATAATTCTTCATGTATACACCATTTTCGTCAGACAATCTTAGTTTTTGTGTGTAAAATTTATTTGTAGTTATTTTGTCACTTTCTAACGCAAAAATATCAATATATTTCAAAAATAATAGTGATAATTCGGATTTAACCAGTTCAGGACAATTTTTCCTTAATTTTTCTAAAATGATTTGCTCTCTATTTTCGTCAGTGTTGTGGGTACCAATAATTTCATAATCAGATAATTCTTCATGTTTTATTGATAGATTATTTAAAAACTTGTTTTCTGAGCTTGTGTTAACAATTCTCACATATGGGAAGTTTTTAGATATAATGCCTCCAGCGACATACACTCCGTCTTGTATAGTTTGATTCGGAATTACTAAATCAGTTGCTTCGCTATTGAATTTTATAGGTCTAAACACCTCTGATCGAGCTGGTAATGTAATTGAATCATCATTTATACTTTCCAGCAGTGGTATATTTATGGAATAATTTAAATTATGTGGTCTCAAAGAAATTAAATTTGAATTTATTTCCTGTCCGTATTGTATAGTGACATTGTATTTTTTAAAAAAGTCTAAACCCAATATACCCTGAAATGGTATTGGAAATGTATCTGAAACAACATGAAATTTGTGTGGAATTAAAAAGTTTTTGACTCCAAGGTCAATCTGTATTGTACCTATAGATTTTATATTTTCTTCTCCTATGCCTGTTATCTGAATAATATTTAGGGAGTTGATTCTCAAAGATTTTATTGCATTCAGTTTGATTAGTGAGACATCCGCTCCGGTGTCCACTAGAAATGTATTTAAATCGCAATTAGTTGAAATTGGAAGTTCAATAAAGCTACTTAAATTGAGATTTAAATGAAATATTGATTTATACTTCATTATCTGTCCTTTTAACTTTGCCCCCCCATATCCTGAGGGGGAATCTCGTTTCCCGAGACTCCTTGAGTTACTCTCACACGTCCCCCGTTTTGTGAATGGTGTGCCTGATTTCTATTATGGTTATTTCCGCGTCGCCAACTATTATTATTGTTAAAATTATTGTTATTATTAGAACCAATAAAATGATTATTTCTACGCCAGGAGTGACCATTTCCCCGGTAGTTATTTAATCGGTTTTCATGATTTTGCCTTGAAGACCCAGGGCGTTTAAAGTAAAACACTGATGAATTTGAGGTAACCTCTTCAGTGCTAGCTTCTATAAATTTCGAAACAACTTCATTCAATGAAGCAAAGTTTCCTGTTTTCATTATCAATTTAACTTCCTCATTTGCTGCATTTTTAGAAATCGCTTTAGTGACATTTTGTTTTATTAATTTCTCAGAGATATGGTATGGATAGCCCTCTCGTATGTAGGCACCACATAATTTTTTTGTTATTTGCTGTATTTCCTCAGCGTATAAAGTTGCTGACTTCGACTGTTGTTTTATATTCATTAATTTTGAACATAAAACCTCAGACGATTCACCCTGAATATTAGATGCTAATTTATTGCTTATAGCCACTATCGAATTCTCATTTGTAATCAAGTTCCTAGCTTGTCCTTTAAGTTTAGTCTTAATTACTCCTATCACTATTTCCTCATGCGTATCCTTTATTTTCTCAACTATTGTTAACGCATCCAAAAAACTTTGGAGTTCGTCTACATTTCCGTCAAACGTAGGGACAATCTTCGTTGTCTTATCTATTACGTCGTCCTCTGAACGTGTCATTGTGTTTGGTTGTATTTCTTTGTCTTCCTCAAAATCTTCTTGCTCGCTATCGTCCGATTCACTGATTTTCTTATCTACCTCGCAACTTAGGGTAAGAGGAACTTTAATATGAATATTATACTTATGAAATATTTTTAATAATTTATCCCTTAATTTGAAAAATATCCTTGTGTTGTGTGGAATATCTTTCGTATTGTCTGTTTAAGATTCCTCTAATATTGTTAAATGACTCTATTAAAATAGTAATATGCTTGTTCAAGGTTTCTGATTGTATCGGTCTATTTTGGTTAAGGCATTTATAAGATTGTCTAAACTTGATTTCTAAGGGTTCTATACTACTAATAATGGCTTCCCATTGCATAACTTAAAAATAATACGTTTGTTTATTATATTAATATTTATTACTACGAATGGTTTCTCACTACATACCTTATAAATAATACGTTTGTTTATTATTATATTAATACTTATCAAATTTATTTATCATCCATCATTCAGGATATTCCCTATACATGTCATAGAAAGTGTCGATGCACACAAGGTGAAAAATATGTTTGCAGCTCCCTAACATCAGGATTTCATGATAAGGTGTGATATAGCCACAACACACTTGGCAAATTTTATCGGATTTGGTTGATTTACTGCTTCCCATTCTTCTGGCTTTCCTTTGTTGTCTTCTGATATCTTCTTATATCTGTTGTTGTATGACGTTGTTACTATTGTTCTTTAAGGATATGCCTTCTTATGTTTTATATCTGTTGTTGTGGGGCGTTGCGACTATTGTTTTTTAAGGCATTACATATTATTTTTATCACATAGATAACACCTAATATTACCACCATCACTATTGAGAAAATTTCCACGTAACTCATGCTATTGTTTTTCATTGTTTCACTTGTAACAGGTTGTTGTATATTTTGGCGTAGTATCTGCACCAGTTCTTTATTTTCATTTTCTTCTGTGGACTTTCCCACTTCATAACCTGCTACGAATAGTGGTATGGTGGACAATATTTTTTTCCACCAGGTCATTTAAATTTAAAAGAATTACATACAACACAAAAACTGTCACGGTCGCCATGTAATATATTTAATAAAAAGACGCATAGCCACCAGTTACTGCTTAAACAATGAATCGTTTTATTAATTACTTTTACTTATTATATACTAACATAAAATAACTATTACAATAATATTTTTATTACAAAAGAATTGGGGTAAATGAAAAGGCTCAAATAACTATTAACTTTAAGTCTTTGAACTTAAAGTGTGTTATTCTTTGTTTGAATGTTTCCCACAGTGACTAAGTTGTATGATCATATTTCAGACAATTATATTTCAAGTAGGACACAGAAACATTATTCATTCGGACTCAAAGTGTGTCTAAATGTTTTTTGTAGTGACTACACTGTATGATCATATTTCAGAACATTGGTATATGGGTCACAGAAACATTACTCATTTATTTCACTACAAGAGGTTTACCGATTGGCATCTCTTAAGGAACACTTCGAAGGTCTAGACTCGACTCCTCAGATGAATTATTCACTTTGGCGATCAGCGAAATATCTTAAAAGACCCGTTATCGCAAAACCACCACTACGTAATCTGAGAGGGTCCTGGGCAAGAAGTGATGAAGAAAAATGTGATCTGCTCGCCTGTTGTTGCTAGATGTCCCATGGAAATATGTTTTCAGTTGTCAGATGTCGTATAGGCTGTCAATAACTTAAATGCTAAAAAAGCTCCTGGCATTGATGAAATCAGCAACAAAATGCTTTTGGAGCTGCCTTGCACAGCAAAAAGAATAATTCTTTTTATTTTAAACGCCATATTACAGCTCGAACATTTCCCGCCAGTATGGAAAGTTGTCTTGGTAAAGATGATTCCTAAGCCGGGAAAAGATCCATCGAAGGTGGAGTCTTACTGGCCTATAAGTCTGTTACCAACTATGTCCAAATTGTTTGAGAAATTGCTTAAAAACAAGCTGACTCCGATCCTAAATGAAAACAACTGCATTCCAGATCAATAATTTGGATTTAGAAATCAACATAGTACCATCGAACAAACCCACAGGTTGGTACAGGTTATAAGAAAAGCCTTTGAGAAAAAAAAGACTGCTCCGCGCTCTTTATAGATGTCTCTCAAGCGTTCGACAAAGTATGGCATGAAGGTTAAACAAATTAAAGCTCAACCTTCCATATAATATCTTCAACCTTTTAAAAAAATACATAACCGGCCGACAATTTATGATTAAAGAGGGAAACCAAATAAGTTCTTCTCAACCAATAGGGGCTGGTGTACCTCAAGGGAGTATACTAGGTCCAATTCTGTACTTGCTGTACACAGCCGATATGCCCACAAACAATCTTACTCATACGTCGACATTTGCTGATGATACCGCCTTTCTCAGTATTCATAAAGACCCTAAAGAAGCCTCAAAACAACTTCAAGATCACGTAATCCAAGTAGAAAAATGGGCAAAGTTGTGGGGAATAAAAATAAATGAACAAAAATGCACCCACGTTACTTTTACGTTACGCAAGGAAACGTGCCCTCCAATTCTTATTAACAACCATACGGTGCCTCAACGAATTAAGACGAAATATCTTGGCATTCACCTGGATCGCCGCCTCACATGGAAGTCACATATAGATGCAAAGTTGACACAGATGAAAATTAAAACGGCCCAAATCCACTAGCTAATCGGTAGAAACTCTGTGCTACGTCTTGATTGTAAACTTTTACTTTACAACTCAGTTTTAAAACCAATTTGGTGCTACGGTATACAATTATGGGGCACTGCTTCCGCCCCCAACATTGAAAAAATTCAACGCCGTCAAAATAAAATCCTAAGAATGATAACTGGTGATCCTTGGCACTTTAAAAATAGCAACATCCACAAAGATCTACAAGTTCCACTAGTTAAATGCGAAATCCTGAATTATGTAGACAAGTATTTAAACAAGCTGGAAACACATCCAAATCCGGTCGCTCGAAACATTTTGCAACATAGTGGACTGAAAAGAAGGGATACTATTGCACTTAGATGAAACTACTGAATTAATTAATTTTATTATGAGAACCTAAATTTTAGTCTGGCACTGGCTGGTCTAATAAAAAATAATTAGTTTTAAGATTTGAATACTTATTGTTAGTTCGCCAAAGGCGAAGATTCAATAATAAAAATATAAAAAAAAATTCGTTTGCTATAATCGGTCTGTTTTCGACAACACTACATATATGATTATAAATAACTCTCTCAAATAGTTTCCCCAGGTTACTCAACAAGCTTATCGGTCTATTACTTTGTGGATCGTGCTTCGACTTGTTGGGTTTAGGAATTGCAATTACCTTAGCATTTTTAAAATGTTTTGAGAAATAAATTATTTTTAAACAGCTGTTAACTGCTTTATGAGGTAAATTTTTAATTAAAATGTTTGAAATATCATCCAACCCTGGAGACTTAGATAATTTTAGTGCTAAAATTAAAACGCATATCTCATTAAACGTTACCAAGGACAAATTTTCAGCATATGCGTCTATTGATTTTAATCTGTTAACCTTGGAGTTGACGATCCTATCAATGGAATGCTTATAAGTAGATGTAAGGCCATAAGAAGCGGAAAACGTCTCCGAAAGTAGCTGTGCCTTTTCTTCATCAGTTATGATTTTAGTACTTTCTTGTGTGAGGTATTGAGTTTTTCTGTTTTCTTTTCCTCTTAGGCCTCTGCTGGTTTTCCAAAACGATTTATCCCCAGGCTTTACTTCAGTCAGTAAAATTTTCCATTTCACGTTACGATATGTTGTTGTTGATCATTTTTGTCAAAAGTTTTATACATTGTTCGTAAAAGTTTACATCTGTAAGGTTCGCCTCCCGCTGGCTTCTTCTTTGAAAGGATTTTCTTGTTTTTATTAGATTTATGATTCCCACAGGTAGAGCTGTTTTATTAAAGGAGTTTTTAAATGGTGTACACTCGTTTCTTGTTCTATAACACTTTGGACAAACTTTTTTATCTCGAGGTCGATGGATGATTTTGAGTTATAAACGGTTGAGTTTATTGTTATTTTATTTTTAATTATAAATATTTCGAAATGCAATCCAGTCTGTTTATAGTTATAGTATCCAGTAACAACTTCACTTACTGATGCATTTTCAATTTTACAAACAAAAGGTCTAAGATCAGATGGGATGTCGTATTCAAGCACATCCATAGTGATATTGAGTGTGCTGTTACTCAATAGCAAATCGATAACTGATGCATTCCTATTTCTTTGAGATGTTTAAAATGTTGGTCTATTGGGATAATCTATAAAAAAATTGTTTGATTGTTCAAGACAAAATAGTACATTTCCTGCTGGTAATGCAATTCCATGCCGATTGTTTAAGTCACCTACTATAATAAAATCTTTCTTTGATGAAGTCAGTTTTAGAATGTCGTTTGCAAATCCATTTTTGTATCTGGGGGAATATGCTGTCAAAATAATTATCTTTCTACATTTATAGGGTTTGTTGTTGGTTAAGTTTGTCTATATGCATTTAATTGGTTCTTACACCGAATCATCAGTAGACTTCAACCCAAATTCTTAAAAAACTCATGAATATTTTCTGTCTTTATATAGTAACCTCAATAAACAAAATGAGAATTACTATAAGCAAACCAAAACGTTCAAGTTTTTTTTAAGAATCCAACAAACCAATATTATCTTTTTATTATTTATTTCAGTTTCCATTGACAGGTTTCCTATTCCTTGCGCGTATTTGTAATTGGAAGTATTTTATGTTGTACTTATCTGCGTACGATTAGAGCTACAAAATTTTTAAAACATGTTTTTTGATTCTCTTTAAAATACGTTTCATTTAAAGAGGCAATATGGATATTTTCTCTTGCGAGCAGTGCTTCTAATTGAATTACGTGAGAAAAGGTAGTAATGCCGTTAGCATTCCAATGAAGAATGTTTAATGTATTATTACGGCAGGTCATAATCATATCTAACCATTGACATTACTACTTGTATTTGTTGTGCATTTTGCAGGTCAAGCAATGCTGTTGTAAAAATATCAAAAAGTTCATCTGCGCTAAACAAATCGTTGTTGCTTCTTACACAGTCAGCGTATCACGAAGTATGACGATGTGTATTTTTGTTGTTATAATTGTTAGTAGTGAGATCAGCATTAAAGTGTTGTGTTTTTGGGTTACTATTGTGCTTCTGTATGTTCTTTCTTGTTGCTTTTTCTCTTGTCTCCAAATACAGTGACCGTAGAGGGCAATTACTATCATTTGCAGAGTGGTCTGTACATGGAAATACTGCCGGTACTTTACCTTGATTCCTGAGTGGGCAATCATTGGTGTGGTGTTGATTCGCGCATTTTATACATGCTGAAAGGCGATTGCAATGGTCACCTCCGTGGCCATACATTAGGCAGTTCCAACATTGAGTTGGGTTGTCACTTTTTTTGGTTTGTACTTCTTCCAAGATATTATTATATTGCATATATGTATGTGATATATTGCCTAATGATTTCGGGTTGAAGCTTTTTCTTAGGAATTGTACCTTATATACGGCATTGTCAGCAGAACTGAATTTTGTATTCATTTCCGTGATTGATACGGCGTCAAATTATATCCTTCGATATCTTGCTTAATATCCTCTATACTAATCTTTGGTAGCCCATTTAAGAATACTGTATATAGGCGTTTTTCTTTCGATCTTCTTTTCCAATATTTTTTTACATTTTTCGTGAGAATTCATGTCTTTTGGAAAAACTTTAGTGAAAATGGAGGTACGTTTATAAATTTCATCCTTACCCAATAGCGCTGGTAGTTGGCTGAGAGATATTTTTGCATCAACTTCCAATGGTGGAAGTTTCGTTTCTTTTACTTAACTTATGTTGGAAGCTGGTTCCAGTTCCATATCATTATGGTCAGCAAGAGCAATGAACCAAATTTTCGATGTTGTTGGTAAGTCCCTAAACATACCTGACGGAAGTGGTCGAGATTTTTTTTTGCCTCTTCATACTAGATTTTTTCAACTCTAAATTGTAGGCTTTGGCCCCCAGGGCCATATTTGTTTGACTATATCAGCAAGTTTTTTGTAATTAATCGCACAGAATCATTCAATAATAAAACACGAGCCGCAATTACAAAAATAAAACCAATATTGTAATATTGTTTTTGTATTTATTTAATACTTAATAAATTTTTTTTTTGTAAAAACAACTGTCCGCTTTACAAAAGATACGTGTGTACTCAACGAGTTAAAGTTTAGAACTCCGCTTTGTTTTAAGTTGGGTTTCCATATCGGAAGAAAAACTTCTGTTATATTTAGCCTTACGGTAGCTAGAAGCATGTTCAACGGTTTTTTCAATGTTTTCATTCAGGCTGTTCGGGCAATCATTGATGTTTTTAGCGGTTGGCTTTCCGCGCAATGGGTGCTGATAATTTTTTAAAATTTTGGACAAAAAAAATCACTAGTTGAAATTTGGTGAGGACTAAAAATATTGGTTATTGTGGGTGAGTGAACGAGACTTATGCTTCAATTAATTCCGGGGGTAAACCTTTGGTTACACCGAAACTGGTAACGTCTGGAATTTTTTTGTTATCAGTTGGCCAACTTGTTGGTTGCCTAGCAGAAATAAGGTTTAGTCCCACTTCAGACACGGAATCAGACAGTGTATCTAATGGCAAATTTATATTTTAATTACGATTATTTCAAAAAGTAATTAAAAGTGCGGAGGAATGGGGGCGCCGTTGGAATTATCGTTTGTGCTGACTTGTCAGGCACGATGTCGCAGTGGTCGAGAGAAAGTGACTTTGATTTACGCAAAAAATTTTGTGAAGCGATGTTGGAGCGTTTCCGCACTGTAAATCCCATTTTTTTGGAGTGACGCGGCTCATTTTTATGGGGCTACCTTAAAGAGAGAGAGTTTATAATGATAATCCCCAATCTCTTGTGGCTTTAAAGGAAAATATTCGTCGAGAAATCAGCCCAATTGAACCAAGTTTGCTACAGCGTGTGGTGCAGAACACAAGGCTCCGTTTTTAACAGTGAGTTCAACTAGACGGTTGATATCTGAATGGCAAACTCTTTAAAAAATAAAATCCGCATTTCCATTCTATCGTTCAATGCTCTAAATAAAACTTTGTGCCAATTATGACGTTTTTTTTTAAGTTTGAAAATATAAATCTGCTACCAGACACTCTGTACAAAACGCGATCTCTAGAGTTTATTAGACCGAGTTTAATGCATTTTTGAAAGGAGCTACGCAATTTCATCATCAGTACTCTCTGTAACATGTAAGCTAAATAGGTGATGTTTACAGCTAAAAGACACTAGTACCGTTCAAAGAGTACTGATGACAAAATTGCGTAGCTGCTTTCGAAAATGCATTCTACTCAGCTTGTATCGATAGAAAAACCTGTTTTTTTCAAATAAAAGTTTCTTTCAACATTAACAGAAAAATATTAATTTCTTCTAATAAAAAAGAAATTATTTGAACTTAAGCCAAAGTAAAAGCAAAAATTTGTATTAAAAACAATAAGTTCAACAATAAATAAAAATAGCATATCATTAATTTCTTTAAATAAAAATAGTTTTTAACTGCCGAAAAGTATGGTAAATGTGCAGCTTTACAAGTGCTCTTAAACAAGTGTTTTGACGAATATTTACAGAAAATTAATAGTTTGTGCGGCGTTGTTGTATAAAAGTAATATTCAAATGCCAGAGTCCGGGTGCAGTTATGTATCTTAAAAACAAAGATAAAGAAATTACACAGAAAAAATAAAATTGTGTGAGCATTTTATGAATAGTGACAGAAATTACCAGTTTTGTGTGTAATTATAGTAGGTTTGTTAAGAGCTTGTCAAATAAACACTTTTTAAAGAAAAATAGAAAACTTATTAAAAAAAATTACAAAATGCCACATGTATTTTTGTTCTAATTATAAAAATATTTTTATTTAATATTTTATAATCATTTTTACATTTGACAACAAAAAAATGTAAAAAATACACTTATAGATTATAGGTTTTTAGGAATACAATGAAAATAAAAAATTGGTGATTTTTAATTTTTTTTCTATAATATTTTAGTATTATTTTTTTAGTAATATAATCTCATTTTATAATTTTGGAAATGTTTTGTTCTGTGTTTTTTTAATTTAAAATTGATAAATAAAGAAACTAATTGTCATCTGGTTTTTGTTATCACAAATGAAAATAATTTAATAATATAATTGATACAATTATAATTAAATGATCAAACAGGTTTGTTAAGAGCTTGTCAAACAAACACTTTTTAAAGAAAAATAGAAAACTTATTAAAAAAAAATTACAAAATGCCACATGTATTTTTGTTCTAATTATAAATAATTTTAATTAATATTTTATAATCATTTTTACATTTTACAAAAAAAAAATGTAAAAGATACACTTATAGCTTATAGGTTTTTAGGAATACAATGAAAATAAAAAATTGTATGATTTTAAATTTTTTTTTGTATAATATTTCAGTATTATTTTTATTAGTAATATGATCTCATTTTATAATTTTGGTAATGTTCTGTTCTGTGTTTTTTTTTATTTAAAATTGATAAATAAAGAAACTAATTGTCATTTGGTTTTTGTTTTCACAAATGAAAATAATTTAATAATATAATTGATACAATTATAATTAAATGATCAAACAGAACGCGTCCGCACCTGCAAGCAAAAACGACTCTCAGAAAAAAACAGGTCCAAATTTTAAATTTCGGCTGCAACTTCACGAACTTACATTAAACTTTTCAATTTTTTATTCACAAGTCTTTGCACATTGGCTACTGCAAGTTGTTATACTTTTGTACTTCTTTAACTAATTTTTCAATAATAATTTTTATAAATTCATAAACTTACAAAATTTTAAGTATAATTACATTTTCGAGTGTTTTTTATTTTCTTTTGTTCTTTTCCAAAATATGTGGTTTTGTTTAAAAAATTTATGAAACTTGATAACAGTGAGAGCATTCTACATTCAGCATCGTGATTTTACTCCAAATTGTATGGAAAAAAACTGTCACGCCTGAGTGTTGTTTCATTATTAGATATATTTTTACTTTTTAACGCTCAGTAAGGATATGTATCCGATTGTTGCCCATGTACTTTAAGTTTTTGATCACATCCGAAAAAATGTATAGCTACGACGATGCTTATAATAAATAAAAATGTTTTTATTTGTTTTACAACAACCTAGCTTTAGCTTACGCTATGGCAAAAAAGGGGCTTAAGTCAGAGTTTTTTTATTGTGTTATAACTTTAATATATTTAAAAATAATATTTTTTTAATTTTCTTCAGATTTTAGATCTTTGTCTTAAATGTTTAACCTATGACCCAAACTATAACTACGAATCAGATGATGTGGAATCAAATATTGCTATGGATACAGAGGAAGATGAATATGTTGATAGTGAAGAGTATAGTGATGACGATGATATAAGTTGGAAAGTGAGAAGGGCAGCTGCCAAATCCCTGGAATCAATAATTACAACGCGTCATGAGATGATTGAATACTTTTATAAGGATTTAAGTCCAGCATTAATACTGCGATTCAAAGAACGTGAAGAAAATGTAAAATCCGATATATTTCATGCTTACATTGCATTGCTTAAAAATTCACGTTCAGTTAATGAAATATCTAATGATCCGGATTCAATGGAACTAATCCCGGTCACATTAGGCCTTTTAATGGAACAAGTTCCGCATATTGTTAAAACAACTTACCCTCTTATGAGAGAGAAATCAATGAAAACTCGACAAGATTGCTTTTTATTACTTAGAGAACTACTGATTTCGTTGCCAGGAGCGTTAGGACCACATTTAGACTATATCGTGCCTGGAATAAGTTTCTCCTTGTGTGACAGAAATTCAACAACTAATATGAAAATAGAAGCTCTAGGATTTCTAAGTTCCTTGTTACAAAGCCATCAGCCACATGTATTTCAATCACACGTGCCAGTTTTGGTACCACTAGTAATTACGGCAGTGTTTGACCCTTTTTACAAAATATCTACTGAGGGATTAATTGTGCTGCAACATTTGGTAAAGGTTATTCGTCCATTAGAAAGCAATTCTGCTAACATTAGTACGATCGATATAACTCCCTTTGCAGTCGAAGTATACTTAGCTACTCTGCAAAAACTTAAAGCCACTGACGCCGACCAAGAAGTAAAGGAAAGGGCAATCGGTTGTATGGGTCATATTGTTGCCAACATGGGAGATTTACTTCAAAAAGAATTAAATACATGTTTACCAATGTTTTTAGAGCGTTTACGAAACGAAGTAACAAGGTTAAGTTGCATTAAAGCACTAACTATGATAGCAGCATCACCTTTAAAAATTAATTTAGCATCGATTTTAAATGATGTAATTCCCGATTTGGGAACGTTTTTGCGGAAAAATCAGCGCGGACTTAAGCTTCATTCTTTGGACTTGCTAAATAAACTTTCTGACAATTATGATCTTGATATATTCGGACCTTCACTATTGCAAACAGCTATTTGTGAAATACAGCCTCTTATATCCGACTCTGATCTTCATGTATCACAATATGCCTTAATTCTTTTGACAACTGTAGCGAAGAAACATCCCAAGGCCATAGTAGGAATTCATGATCAGTTTTTACAACCTGTTCTTCTTTTATTGCGTTCCCCACTTTTACAAGTAAGTTTAAATCTATTTAAAGATTAATTTAATTTATTAATTATTGTATTGCATAACTTGTTTTAATCATTGTTTAACATATTTACATTGTTATATTGTGCCCTCTTTTACCTTTTAAAAAAGTTAGTTAATTATACCCTTCACATAGTAATAATATAGACTTATCAGTTTGTGATTTCGTTTGTAATTTCTTTAATATCCATTTGCGACCCCATATATATACTAATTCTAGATTCTTATAGGTAAGGAAGTCGATAAAGTTGTTAAAATGTTGTGAGTTTTCTATTTCTAAAGCTATGATAGCTAAGTACTTTAAATCCACCACAAATAATTATAGTATTTAATGTTCGAAAACAACTTGCCTGGACCAGGTGCCTGTGTAAACAAAAAAAAATAATGTAAAGAGTATATAGGTTAGATTAGGTTACGAATGGTAGTGGCGAGTCCAACTCCCCACCTTCACTCGGAGGCCCTCAGCCCATTGTGAATCCCTTCAGAAGAGTCAAGAGAAGAAAAATAAAAGTAATGGCAAGCATTTTATACGCAAAGGAAAAGAAAGCAAAAGTACCGTCCGCAAGATGTCCAAGAAAGTCAGTAGTCATATGCAATGTATAACATATCTGCCCACCTACCTAACCCCTTTAATAAACCTATGGTGCTCCCCAGCCCACAGCCAGGGACCTCACCAAGTCCATCTAAGAAGCACCCTCCAAATCACCTCTGTCGGCGAATCTACAGGGCAGTGGCAGAAAATGTGTTCTACCGTTTCTATCTCCTCCTTGTCCCCGCATACCCTGCAGAAATCTGGACAGTTCCTGTCCTGTTTATTCGTCCTATATCTCACATCGCAGTGCCCTGTGAGAGTCCAAATAATGCACCTCAGAACCCCCCTGCTCTCCTTGAGCAGCAGGCCAGAGATCCTGCAATCAGTCTGTCTCTCCATAATAGAAACTCAGTGGTGGCCTCACCGGCTTACAACTAAGTCCAATATCCCGGGCCGATCCCTTGCCAGTTTATCGGCAATATCATTGCCGGAAACGTCATAATGACCCGGAACCCAACAGAATCTAACCCTGCGTGTCCCCATGATCGCCCTAAGAGCACGTCTGCAGTCGCTCACGAGTCTAGACCCCACACAATGTCCCTCTAGAGCCTTAAGCGCGTCCTGACTCAACGTGGATTGTCACGTCCCCTCTCCCATTCGCATTGTCCCCTACCAACTTCGCGGACTTCATCGCCGCTAAAACTTCAGCCTGTAAAACGCTGCACGAAGAGTATATAAGATTCAGCACAGCCGAATATAGAGGTCTTACTTGTTTTCTTTCACTACAACGCTTTAACAGTTTTCATCACTAGCTTTTGCAGCAAGATTTATACACTGCAACACGATATTATCCACCTACTGAAATTTTACAGAGGCTTGCCCCTTTATATACCTTTTTATAATAATGAAACAGTTCTGCATTTCACAACCCATTTCCGAAAACTAATTTAACTTTCTGTTGCATTCATAATAAACTCTTCAACAATTATCGGTTCAAACTAACCCGGATCTTGAGAACTGTTTACCCAGTAAAAAATGTGAGAAAACAGAAATAGAAAAACACCAAAACTGGCTAACTGAATTCATTGCGAATTTTCGTTTAAAACCAATGAATTCAAAAAGTCTTATCGCTAAAAGAATGCTGATTATTTTTGCTTTATTTTAACTTAATGTTATCCTGATTTTCGATGCTAAATGTTGTTGACATTTGTGTTCTTAATCTCTTAGTGTACGGACGCACAGTGGTATTTTGGTGGCAAAAAAGCCAATTTTTGACTTATACTTTTTAAAAATCTAATGATACTGTTTTATAGAAAGTGTTTCACTAAGAAAAATCAATAATTTTTTTTAATAAAAGTTATATTTTGTCTTAGAAAAAGTGAAAATGTTCATGAAACTCAGTAGCTTATGCGTGAAAGATATTTTCATTGCTAATATGTTAATTCCGTTTTTATCGAAATACACAGTCTTCTTTTTAATTAAAAAAAAAAAATCGTTTGGATTACATATGTAGTTTAGCAAATACAAGCAAATTAAAATCTATTATATAAAGAAGGGGTGTATGTATGTATGTATGTATGTATGTTTGTATTTTATAGCTGGCCACACCAGTGGATCGATTTTTGTGAAATTTTTACAGAGTGTTACTTCAAGTCTGAAAGGAACAATAGGCTACTTTTTTTTGGAAATTATTGCTGCCACGCCCACACTACGCCCATTTGTGTGGGAAGGTAAATTAACAAAATTACCCAGAGCCATACTGCTCAAACGCGTAGAGCTAAATACCTGAAATTTACAACACGTGTTAAGCATTACATGTTTGTTTAAATGCACATGAGTTATTAAACATTGGGCCCGTAAAGGGATAAAAAGGGTACAAAAAGGGAAAAATCGGTAACCTACTATCTCTTGATGTCTATAAGATAGAAACAAAATTTAAAAAGTTTAGCGTTTTCATTAAGAAATAAACAGACTGGTATTTGGAGTTTTTTTTTAAATTTTGGTCCGAAAGGCCGAAAAAAGGGGTTTAAATTATATTTTGGTACTTTTTGGTACTTTTTGTTACTTTTGAACCAATAAAGATAGCAAAATTTTTCAAATTGCGTTCGATAGGTCTTACAAAAATATGATTACGTTTTTCGTACTTTTTTTTTTAATTTTGGACCCAAAAGGAGAAAACAGGGTTAAAGATATATTTTGATTTTTTTTATGCGTTTTTTGTTACTTTTCAACCAATTAAGATAGAAACATAATTTAAATTGGATGCGACAGGCCTAAAAAATATGAGTACGTTTTTGGGTCTTTTTTGAATAATTGGACTCTTAGGGGGAAAAAAGGTTAAAATTATGTTTTAGTACTTTTCGTAACTTTAAAACCAATGAAGGTAGAAACATAATTTAAATTGCATTCGTCAGGTTACCAAAAAATGTTAATATGTTAATAATGGGCTGAGATTATATATAGAAGTTTATAAATAATTTTTGCTTATTAAAACTTTCTGAATATCTCCAAAACTGTAGGCCTGGTAAATTTCCAATTTTTATGTGCTTAGTAAATAGTAGGGCTGACTTATTATTTATTGCAACTTATGTGGGGCAACCAATAAATTAAAAAATATGTAAATTCTTTTGTTTACATATTTTAATAATTTTACTATGATTGGGGTAGCGAAGCACACCGGGGCTTAGCTAGTAGCTTTATAAAATTCGGTGTTTGCAGTTTTCCTTGGAAAAAAAAGAAGTTGGCTCCGTCTACCTCCGTCCTCTTACTGCAACATAATAAAGGTTGAGAGTCTATTCCTTGAATTTTCCAAAAAAAAATTCACCGACTTTCGCCGATCGTTGAACACACTTGTAAATTTTCTAAAAAAAGTCAAGAATACTGCTGCTCAGGTTTTTTAATAAACTATTTGAATGATATTTTTCTTTTTAATCATAATAACAATTTGTTGAAATCGGCATTCTTGAATAAAAAATAAAAGCAAAAATATATCAAAATTGTCTAACATAATCTATTATATAAAGAAGGGGTGTATGTATGTATGTATGTATGTATGTTTGTATTTTATAGCTGGCCACACCAGTGGATCGATTTTTGTGAAATTTTTACAGAGTGTTACTTCAAGTCTGAAAGGAACAATAGGATACTTTTTTTTTGGAAATTATTGCTGCCACGCCCACACTACGCCCATTTGTGTGGGAAGGTCAAGTAACAAAATTACCCAGAGCCATACTGCTCAAACGCGTAGAGCTAAATACCTGAAATTTACAACACGTGTTAAGCTTTACATGTTTGTTTAAAGGCACATGAGTTTTTAAACATTGGGCCCGTAAAGGGATAAAAAGGGGACAAAAAGGGAAAAATCGGTAACCTACTATCTCTTGATGTATATAAGATAGAAACAAAATTTAAAATGTTTAGCGTTTTCCTTAAAAAATAAACAGACAGGTATCTGGAGTTTTTTTTTAAATTATGGTCCGAAAGGCCGAAAAAAGGGGTTAAAATTATATTTTGGTACTTTTTGTTACTTTTAAACCAATAAAGATAGAAAAATTTTTCAAATTGCGTTCGATAGGTCTTACAAAAATATGATTAAGTTTTTCGTACTTTTTTTAATTTTGGGCCCAAAGGGGGAAAAAAGGGTCAAAAATATATTTTGATTTTTTTATTCGTTTTTTGTTACTTTGAAACCAATAACGATAGGAACATTATTCAAATTAAGTGTAACAGGCCTAAAAAATATGAGTACGTTTTTAGATACTTTTTTAATTTTATAGACCCTAAGGGGAAGAAAGGGTTAAAATTATGTTTTAGTACTTTTTGTAACTTTAAAATCAATTATGATAGAAACATAATTTCAATTGCTTTTCGAGACCGATTTTTGGAAATTAGTTCGCACATAAACGGCGTTTAAAGTTAAAATTTTGAAGTTAAAAAAGTGGGCGGTGCCACGCCCATAAAAGTTAAACTTTTTATGCTGGTACTTTTATTGCACTGATTTTTTAAAATTGGCACACATATAGAAGGCCTCTAATTCCGAAGTTCTAAAGGACAAAAATGGAGGATTGCAGCGCCCACAAAAATGTAAGTTTTCAAACTGGTTCTTCTATTGTTGCGATTTTTATGAAGCTCAAAAATATACCGATATTGTTTATTTTCGGTACAAAAACGGATGGCATAGAGATAGACAAACGTGCAAAATTATGTGAAGATAAGGCCATATTCTAGCCAGTTATAGCCTAAAACGCTTAATCCGGGAGGACATTTGTATGGGAGCTCTGTCAAAAAATTAACTGATCATCACCACAAACAACATGCTTTTTTCTTATGCCAAAAAACTTATCTGTTCCAAATTTCATCGAAATGTCTGCAAAAATGCGGTCTCTACTTTGTTTACAAGAATACATTAATAAGGCTGAATTCCAAAACGCAATTTGCTTTGTATTAAAAATTTTCAACTTCTTCCCTTATTCACTCTCTACAATTTGGACAACGGTTTTTGCTTCCAGGACATTAATATATCTGTAGGCACTCATTTGGAAGTAGAAGATATTACTAGAAACATCATCTTTGCTTTCAGGAAAAACTTGAAATTTCGTGATGCAAAGCAAACTGCGTTTTGGAATTCAACCTAACTTCCAGCCGGACGGATGGACTGACAGGTTTTAATCGGCTCAGGAAGTGATTCTGTGCCGATCGGTATAATTGGAGGTGGGTCTCAGACCTTTTTCTTTGGTGAGGTACAAAAATTTGCACAAAAGCATAATAAAATTTGAATATTACAATATAAGAGAAGTTTGAACTTCTTTTGAAAAATATTTGAAATGTGATCCCTGTATCTATCTATTATATAAAGAAGGGGTGTATGTATGTATGTATGTATGTATGTATGTATGTTTGTATTTTATAGCTGGCCACACCAGTGGATCGATTTTTGTGAAATTTTTACAGAGTGTTACTTCAAGTCTGAAAGGAACAATAGGATACTTTTTTTTTGGAAATTATTGCTGCCACGCCCACACTACGCCCACTTGTGTGGGAAGGTCAAGTAACAAAATTACCCAGAGCCATACTGCTCAAACGCGTAGAGCTAAATACCTGAAATTTACAACACGTGTTAAGCTTTACATGTTTGTTTAAAGGCACATGAGTTTTTAAACATTGGGCCCGTAAAGGGATAAAAAGGGGACAAAAAGGGAAAAATCGGTAACCTACTATCTCTTGATGTATATAAGATAGAAACAAAATTTAAAATGTTTAGCGTTTTCCTTAAAAAATAAACAGACAGGTATCTGGAGTTTTTTTTTTTAAATTATGGTCCGAAAGGCCGAAAAAAGGGGTTAAAATTATATTTTGGTGTTATAGTGTTACTTCAAGTCTGAAAAGAACAATAGGTTCCTTTTTTTTGGAAATTATTGCTGCCCCGCCCACACTACGCCCATTTGTGTGGGAAGGTCAAGTAACAAAATTACCCAGAGCCATACTGCTCAAACGCGTATAGCTAAATACCTGAAATTTACAACAATTTACATATTTGTTTAAATGCACGTGAGTTTTTAAACATTGGGTCTGTAAAGGGATAAAAAGGGGACAAAAAGGGAAAAACCTACTATCTCTTAATGTATATAAGATAGAAACAAAATTTAAAAAGTTTAGCGTTTTCTTTAAGAAAAAAACAGACAGGTGTCTGGAGTTTTTTTTTTAAATTATGGTCCGAAAGGCCGAAAAAAGAGTTAAAATTATATTTTGGTACTTTTTGTTACTTTTAAACCATTAAAGATAGAAACATTTTTAAAATTGCGTTCGATAGGTCTTACAAAAATATGATTACGTTTTTCGTACTTTTTTTTTTAATTTTGGACCCAAAAGGAGAAAACAGGGTTAAAGATATATTTTGATTTTTTTTATGCGTTTTTTGTTACTTTTCAACCAATTAAGATAGAAACATAATTTAAATTGGATGCGACAGGCCTAAAAAATATGAGTACGTTTTTGGGTCTTTTTTGAATAATTGGACTCTTAGGGGGAAAAAAGGTTAAAATTATGTTTTAGTACTTTTCGTAACTTTAAAACCAATGAAGGTAGAAACATAATTTAAATTGCATTCGTCAGGTTACCAAAAAATGTTAATATGTTAATAATGGGCTGAGATTATATATAGAAGTTTATAAATAATTTTTGCTTATTAAAACTTTCTGAATATCTCCAAAACTGTAGGCCTGGTAAATTTCCAATTTTTATGTGCTTAGTAAATAGTAGGGCTGACTTATTATTTATTGCAACTTATGTGGGGCAACCAATAAATTAAAAAATATGTAACTTCTTTTGTTTACATATTTTAATAATTTTACTATGATTGGGGTAGCGAAGCACACCGGGGCTTAGCTAGTAGCTTTATAAAATTCGGTGTTTGCAGTTTTCCTTGGAAAAAAAAGAAGTTGGCTCCGTCTACCTCCGTCCTCTTACTGCAACATAATAAAGGTTGAGAGTCTATTCCTTGAATTTTCCAAAAAAAAATTCACCGACTTTCGCCGATCGTTGAACACACTTGTAAATTTTCTAAAAAAAGTCAAGAATACTGCTGCTCAGGTTTTTTAATAAACTATTTGAATGATATTTTTCTTTTTAATCATAATAACAATTTGTTGAAATCGGCATTCTTGAATAAAAAATAAAAGCAAAAATATATCAAAATTGTCTAACATAATCTATTATATAAAGAAGGGGTGTATGTATGTATGTATGTTTGTATTTTATAGCTGGCCACACCAGTGGATCGATTTTTGTGAAATTTTTACAGAGTGTTACTTCAAGTCTGAAAGGAACAATAGGATACTTTTTTTTTGGAAATTATTGCTGCCACGCCCACACTACGCCCATTTGTGTGGGAAGGTCAAGTAACAAAATTACCCAGAGCCATACTGCTCAAACGCGTAGAGCTAAATACCTGAAATTTACAACACGTGTTAAGCTTTACATGTTTGTTTAAAGGCACATGAGTTTTTAAACATTGGGCCCGTAAAGGGATAAAAAGGGGACAAAAAGGGAAAAATCGGTAACCTACTATCTCTTGATGTATATAAGATAGAAACAAAATTTAAAATGTTTAGCGTTTTCCTTAAAAAATAAACAGACAGGTATCTGGAGTTTTTTTTTTAAATTATGGTCCGAAAGGCCGAAAAAAGGGGTTAAAATTATATTTTGGTACTTTTTGTTACTTTTAAACCAATAAAGATAGAAAAATTTTTCAAATTGCGTTCGATAGGTCTTACAAAAATATGATTAAGTTTTTCGTACTTTTTTTAATTTTGGGCCCAAAGGGGGAAAAAGGGTCAAAAATATATTTTGATTTTTTTATTCGTTTTTTGTTACTTTGAAACCAATAACGATAGGAACATTATTCAAATTAAGTGTAACAGGCCTAAAAAATATGAGTACGTTTTTAGATACTTTTTTAATTTTATAGACCCTAAGGGGAAGAAAGGGTTAAAATTATGTTTTAGTACTTTTTGTAACTTTAAAATCAATTATGATAGAAACATAATTTCAATTGCTTTTCGAGACCGATTTTTGGAAATTAGTTCGCACATAAACGGCGTTTAAAGTTAAAATTTTGAAGGTAAAAAAGTGGGCGGTGCCACGCCCATAAAAGTTAAACTTTTTATGCTGGTACTTTTATTGCACTGATTTTTTAAAATTGGCACACATATAGAAGGCCTCTAATTCCGAAGTTCTAAAGGACAAAAATGGAGGATTGCAGCGCCCACAAAAATGTAAGTTTTCAAACTGGTTCTTCTATTGTTGCGATTTTTATGAAGCTCAAAAATATACCGATATTGTTTATTTTCGGTACAAAAACGGATGGCATAAAGATAGACAAACGTGCAAAATTATGTGAAGATAAGGCCATATTCTAGCCAGTTATAGCCTAAAACGCTTAATCCGGGAGGACATTTGTATGGGAGCTCTGTCAAAAAATTAACTGATCATCACCACAAACAACATGCTTTTTTCTTATGCCAAAAAACTTATCTGTTCCAAATTTCATCGAAATGTCTGCAAAAATGCGGTCTCTACTTTGTTTACAAGAATACATTAATAAGGCTGAATTCCAAAACGCAATTTGCTTTGTATTAAAAATTTTCAACTTCTTCCCTTATTCACTCTCTACAATTTGGACAACGGTTTTTGCTTCCAGGACATTAATATATCTGTAGGCACTCATTTGGAAGTAGAAGATATTACTAGAAACATCATCTTTGCTTTCAGGAAAAACTTGAAATTTCGTGATGCAAAGCAAACTGCGTTTTGGAATTCAACCTAACTTCCAGCCGGACGGATGGACTGACAGGTTTTAATCGGCTCAGGAAGTGATTCTGTGTCGATCGGTATAATTGGAGGTGGGTCTCAGACCTTTTTCTTTGGTGAGGTACAAAAATTTGCACAAAAGCATAATAAAATTTGAATATTACAATATAAGAGAAGTTTGAACTTCTTTTGAAAAATATTTGAAATGTGATCCCTGTATCTATCTTCTATTATATAAAGAAGGGGTGTATGTTTGTATTTTATAGCTGGCCACACCAGTGGATCGATTTTTGTGAAATTTTTACAGAGTGTTACTTCAAGTCTGAAAGGAACAATAGGATACTTTTTTTTTGGAAATTATTGCTGCCACGCCCACACTACGCCCACTTGTGTGGGAAGGTCAAGTAACAAAATTACCCAGAGCCATACTGCTCAAACGCGTAGAGCTAAATACCTGAAATTTACAACACGTGTTAAGCTTTACATGTTTGTTTAAAGGCACATGAGTTTTTAAACATTGGGCCCGTAAAGGGATAAAAAGGGGACAAAAAGGGAAAAATCGGTAACCTACTATCTCTTGATGTATATAAGATAGAAACAAAATTTAAAATGTTTAGCGTTTTCCTTAAAAAATAAACAGACAGGTATCTGGAGTTTTTTTTTTAAATTATGGTCCGAAAGGCCGAAAAAAGGGGTTAAAATTATATTTTGGTACTTTTTGTTACTTTTAAACCAATAAAGATAGAAAAAATTTTCAAATTGCGTTCGATAGGTCTTACAAAAATATGATTAAGTGTTTCGTACTTTTTTTTAATTTTGGGCCCAAAGGGGGAAAAAAGGGTTAAAAATATATTTTGATTTTTTTATTCGTTTTTTGTAACTTTTAAACCAATAACGATAGGAACATTATTCAAATTAAGTGTAACAGGCCTAAAAAATATGAGTACGTTTTTAGATACTTTTTTAATTTTATAGACCCTAAGGGGAAGAAAGGGTTAAAATTATGTTTTAGTACTTTTTGTAACTTTAAAATCAATTATGATAGAAACATAATTTCAATTGCTTTTCGAGACCGATTTTTGGAAATTTGTTCGCACATAAACGGCTTTTAAAGTTAAAATTTTGAAGGTAAAAAAGTGGGCGGTGCCACGCCCATAAAAGTTAAACTTTTTATGCTGGTACTTTTATTGCACTGATTTTTTAAAATTGGCACACATATAGAAGGCCTCTAATTCCGAAGTTCTAAAGGACAAAAATGGAGGATTGCAGCGCCCACAAAAATGTAAGTTTTCAAACTGGTTCTTCTATTGTTGCGATTTTTATGAAGCTCAAAAATATACCGATAATGTTTATTTTCGGTTCAAAAACGGATGGCATAAAGATAGACAAACGTGAAAAATAATGTGAAGATAAGGCCATATTCTAGCCAGTTATAGCCTAAAACGCTTAATCCGGGAGGACATTTGTATGGGAGCTCTGTCAAAAAATTAACTGATCATCACCACAAACAACATGCTTTTTTCTTATGCCAAAAAACTTATCTGTTCCAAATTTCATCGAAATGTCTGCAAAAATGCGGTCTCTACTTTGTTTTCAAGAATACATTAATAGGGCTGAATTCCAAAACGCAATTTGCTTTGTATTAAAAATTTTCAACTTCTTCCCTTATTCACTCTTTACAATTTGGACAACGGTTTTTGCTTCCAGGACATTAATATATCTGTAGGCACTCATTTGGAAGTAGAAGATATTACTAGAAACATCATCTTTGCTTTCAGGAAAAACTTGAAATTTTGTGATGCAAAGCTAACTGCGTTTTGGAATTCAACCTAACTTCCAGCCGGACGGATGGACTGACAGGTTTTAATCGGCTCAGGAAGTGATTCTGTGTCGATCGGTATAATTGGAGGTGGGTCTCAGACCTTTTTCTTTGGTGAGGTACAAAAATTTGCACAAAAGCATAATAAAATTTAAATATTACAATATAAGAGAAGTTTGAACTTCTTTTGAAAAATATTTGAAATGTGATCACTGTATCTATCTATTATATAAAGAAGGGGTGTATGTATGTATGTATGTATGTATGTATGTATGTATGTATGTATGTTTGTATTTTATAGCTGGCCACACCAGTGGATCGATTTTTGTGAAATTTTTACAGAGTGTTACTTCAAGTCTGAAAGGAACAATAGGATACTTTTTTTTTGGAAATTATTGCTGCCACGCCCACACTACGCCCATTTGTGTGGGAAGGTCAAGTAACAAAATTACCCAGAGCCATACTGCTCAAACGCGTAGAGCTAAATACCTGAAATTTACAACACGTGTTAAGCTTTACATGTTTGTTTAAAGGCACATGAGTTTTTAAACTTTGGGCCCGTAAAGGGATAAAAAGGGGACAAAAAGGGAAAAATCGGTAACCTACTATCTCTTGATGTATATAAGATAGAAACAAAATTTAAAATGTTTAGCGTTTTCCTTAAAAAATAAACAGACAGGTATCTGGAGTTTTTTTTTAAATTATGGTCCGAAAGGCCGAAAAAAGGGGTTAAAATTATATTTTGGTACTTTTTGTTACTTTTAAACCAATAAAGATAGAAAAAATTTTCAAATTGCGTTCGATAGGTCTTACAAAAATATGATTAAGTTTTTCGTACTTTTTTTTAATTTTGGGCCCAAAGGGGGAAAAAAGGGTCAAAAATATATTTTAATTTTTTTATTCGTTTTTTGTTACTTTAAAACCAATAACGATAGGAACATTATTCAAATTAAGTGTAACAGGCCTAAAAAATATGAGTACGTTTTTAGATACTTTTTTAATTTTATAGACCCTAAGGGGAAGAAAGGGTTAAAATTATGTTTTAGTACTTTTTGTAACTTTAAAATCAATTATGATAGAAACCTAATTTCAATTGCTTTTCGAGACCGATTTTTGGAAATTAGTTCGCACATAAACGGCTTTTAAAGTTAAAATTTTGAAGGTAAAAAAGTGGGCGGTGCCACGCCCATAAAAGTTAAACTTTTTATGCTGGTACTTTTATTGCACTGATTTTTTAAAATTGGCACACATATAGAAGGCCTCTAATTCCGAAGTTCTAAAGGACAAAAATGGAGGATTGCAGCGCCCACAAAAATGTAAGTTTTCAAACTGGTTCTTCTATTGTTGCGATTTTTATGAAGCTCAAAAATATACCGATAATGTTTATTTTCGGTACAAAAACGGATGGCATAAAGATAGACAAACGTGCAAAATTATGTGAAGATAAGGCCATATTCTAGCCAGTTATAGCCTAAAACGCTTAATCCGGGAGGACATTTGTATGGGAGCTCTGTCAAAAAATTAACTGATCATCACCACAAACAACATGCTTTTTTCTTATGCCAAAAAACTTATCTGTTCCAAATTTCATCGAAATGTCTGCAAAAATGCGGTCTCTACTTTGTTTACAAGAATACATTAATAAGGCTGAATTCCAAAACGCAATTTGCTTTGTATTAAAAATTTTCAACTTCTTCCCTTATTCACTCTCTACAATTTGGACAACGGTTTTTGCTTCCAGGACATTAATATATCTGTAGGCACTCATTTGGAAGTAGAAGATATTACTAGAAACATCATCTTTGCTTTCAGGAAAAACTTGAAATTTCGTGATGCAAAGCAAACTGCGTTTTGGAATTCAACCTAACTTCCAGCCGGACGGATGGACTGACAGGTTTTAATCGGCTCAGGAAGTGATTCTGTGTCGATCGGTATAGTTGGAGGTGGGTCTCAGACCTTTTTCTTTGGTGAGGTACAAAAATTTGCACAAAAGCATAATAAAATTTGAATATTACAATATAAGAGAAGTTTGAACTTCTTTTGAAAAATATTTGAAATGTGATCCCTGTATCTATCTATTATATAAAGAAGGGGTGTATGTATGTATGTATGTTTGTATTTTATAGCTGGCCACACCAGTGGATCGATTTTTGTGAAATTTTTACAGAGTGTTACTTCAAGTCTGAAAGGAACAATAGGATACTTTTTTTTTGGAAATTATTGCTGCCACGCCCACACTACGCCCACTTGGGTGGGAAGGTCAAGTAACAAAATTACCCAGAGCCATACTGCTCAAACGCGTAGAGCTAAATACCTGAAATTTTCAACACGTGTTAAGCTTTACATGTTTGTTTAAAGGCACATGAGTTTTTAAACATTGGGCCCGTAAAGGGATAAAAAGGGGACAAAAAGGGAAAAATCGGTAACCTACTATCTCTTGATGTATATTAGATAGAAACAAAATTTAAAATGTTTAGCGTTTTCCTTAAAAAATAAACAGACAGGTATCTGGAGTTTTTTTTTTTAAATTATGGTCCGAAAGGCCGAAAAAAGGGGTTAAAATTATATTTTGGTACTTTTTGTTACTTTTAAACCAATAAAGATAGAAAAAATTTTCAAATTGCGTTCGATAGGTCTTACAAAAATATGATTAAGTTTTTCGTACTTTTTTTTAATTTTGGGCCCAAAGGGGGAAAAAAGGGTTAAAAATATATTTTGATTTTTTTATTCGTTTTTTGTAACTTTTAAACCAATAACGATAGGAACATTATTCAAATTAAGTGTAACAGGCCTAAAAAATATGAGTACGTTTTTAGATACTTTTTTAATTTTATAGACCCTAAGGGGAAGAAAGGGTTAAAATTATGTTTTAGTACTTTTTGTAACTTTAAAATCAATTATGATAGAAACATAATTTCAATTGCTTTTCGAGACCGATTTTTGGAAATTTGTTCGCACATAAACGGCTTTTAAAGTTAAAATTTTGAAGGTAAAAAAGTGGGCGGTGCCACGCCCATAAAAGTTAAACTTTTTATGCTGGTACTTTTATTGCACTGATTTTTTAAAATTGGCACACATATAGAAGGCCTCTAATTCCGAAGTTCTAAAGGACAAAAATGGAGGATTGCAGCGCCCACAAAAATGTAAGTTTTCAAACTGGTTCTTCTATTGTTGCGATTTTTATGAAGCTCAAAAATATACCGATAATGTTTATTTTCGGTTCAAAAACGGATGGCATAAAGATAGACAAACGTGAAAAATAATGTGAAGATAAGGCCATATTCTAGCCAGTTATAGCCTAAAACGCTTAATCCGGGAGGACATTTGTATGGGAGCTCTGTCAAAAAATTAACTGATCATCACCACAAACAACATGCTTTTTTCTTATGCCAAAAAACTTATCTGTTCCAAATTTCATCGAAATATCTGCAAAAATGCGGTCTCTACTTTGTTTTCAAGAATACATTAATAGGGCTGAATTCCAAAACGCAATTTGCTTTGTATTAAAAATTTTCAACTTCTTCCCTTATTCACTCTTTACAATTTGGACAACGGTTTTTGCTTCCAGGACATTAATATATCTGTAGGCACTCATTTGGAAGTAGAAGATATTACTAGAAACATCATCTTTGCTTTCAGGAAAAACTTGAAATTTTGTGATGCAAAGCTAACTGCGTTTTGGAATTCAACCTAACTTCCAGCCGGACGGATGGACTGACAGGTTTTAATCGGCTCAGGAAGTGATTCTGTGTCGATCGGTATAATTGGAGGTGGGTCTCAGACCTTTTTCTTTGGTGAGGTACAAAAATTTGCACAAAAGCATAATAAAATTTGAATATTACAATATAAGAGAAGTTTGAACTTCTTTTGAAAAATATTTGAAATGTGATCCCTGTATCTATCTATTATATAAAGAAGGGGTGTATGTATGTATGTATGTATGTATGTATGTATGTATGTATGTATGTATGTTTGTATTTTATAGCTGGCCACACCAGTGGATCGATTTTTGTAAAATTTTTACAGAGTGTTACTTCAAGTCTGAAAGGAACAATAGGATACTTTTTTTTTGGAAATTATTGCTGCCACGCCCACACTACGCCCATTTGTGTGGGAAGGTCAAGTAACAAAATTACCCAGAGCCATACTGCTCAAACGCGTAGAGCTAAATACCTGAAATTTACAACACGTGTTAAGCTTTACATGTTTGTTTAAAGGCACATGAGTTTTTAAACATTGGGCCCGTAAAGGGATAAAAAGGGGACAAAAAGGGAAAAATCGGTAACCTACTATCTCTTGATGTATATAAGATAGAAACAAAATTTAAAATGTTTAGCGTTTTCCTTAAAAAATAAACAGACAGGTATCTGGAGTTTTTTTTAAATTATGGTCCGAAAGGCCAAAAAAAGGGGTTAAAATTATATTTTGGTACTTTTTGTTACTTTTAAACCAATAAAGATAGAAAAAATTTTCAAATTGCGTTCGATAGGTCTTACAAAAATATGATTAAGTTTTTCGTACTTTTTTTTAATTTTGGGCCCAAAGGGGGAAAAAAGGGTCAAAAATATATTTTAATTTTTTTATTCGTTTTTTGTTACTTTTAAACCAATAACGATAGGAACATTATTCAAATTAAGTGTAACAGGCCTAAAAAATATGAGTACGTTTTTAGATACTTTTTTAATTTTATAGACCCTAAGGGGAAGAAAGGGTTAAAATTATGTTTTAGTACTTTTTGTAACTTTAAAATCAATTATGATAGAAACCTAATTTCAATTGCTTTTCGAGACCGATTTTTGGAAATTAGTTCGCACATAAACGGCTTTTAAAGTTAAAATTTTGAAGGTAAAAAAGTGGGCGGTGCCACGCCCATAAAAGTTAAACTTTTTATGCTGGTACTTTTATTGCACTGATTTTTTAAAATTGGCACACATATAGAAGGCCTCTAATTCCGAAGTTCTAAAGGACAAAAATGGAGGATTGCAGCGCCCACAAAAATGTAAGTTTTCAAACTGGTTCTTCTATTGTTGCGATTTTTATGAAGCTCAAAAATATACCGATAATGTTAATTTTCGGTACAAAAACGGATGGCATAAAGATAGACAAACGTGCAAAATTATGTGAAGATAAGGCCATATTCTAGCCAGTTATAGCCTAAAACGCTTAATCCGGGAGGACATTTGTATGGGAGCTCTGTCAAAAAATTAACTGATCATCACCACAAACAACATGCTTTTTTCTCATGCCAAAAAACTTATCTGTTCCAAATTTCATCGAAATGTCTGCAAAAATGCGGTCTCTACTTTGTTTTCAAGAATACATTAATAAGGCTGAATTCCAAAACGCAATTTGCTTTGTATTAAAAATTTTCAACTTCTTCCCTTATTCACTCTTTACAATTTGGACAACGGTTTTTGCTTCCAGGACATTAATATATCTGTAGGCACTCATTTGGAAGTAGAAGATATTACTAGAAACATCATCTTTGCTTTCAGGAAAAACTTGAAATTTTGTGATGCAAAGCTAACTGCGTTTTGGAATTCAACCTAACTTCCAGCCGGACGGATGGACTGACAGGTTTTAATCGGCTCAGGAAGTGATTCTGTGTCGATCGGTATAATTGGAGGTGGGTCTCAGACCTTTTTCTTTGGTGAGGTACAAAAATTTGCACAAAAGCATAATAAAATTTGAATATTACAATATAAGAGAAGTTTGAACTTCTTTTGAAAAATATTTGAAATGTGATCCCTGTATCTATCTATTATATAAAGATAATGTTTATTTTCGGTACAAAAACGGATGGCATAAAGATAGACAAACGTGCAAAATTATGTGAAGATAAGGCCATATTCTAGCCAGTTATAGCCTAAAACGCTTAATCCGGGAGGACATTTGTATGGGAGCTCTGTCAAAAAATTAACTGATCATCACCACAAACAACATGCTTTTTTCTTATGCCAAAAAACTTATCTGTTCCAAATTGCATCGAAATGTCTGCAAAAATGCGGTCTCTACTTTGTTTACAAGAATACATTAATAAGGCTGAATTCCAAAACGCAATTTGCTTTGTATTAAAAATTTTCAACTTCTTCCCTTATTCACTCTCTACAATTTGGACAACGGTTTTTGCTTCCAGGACATTAATATATCTGTAGGCACTCATTTGGAAGTAGAAGATATTACTAGAAACATCATCTTTGCTTTCAGGAAAAACTTGAAATTTCGTGATGCAAAGCAAACTGCGTTTTGGAATTCAACCTAACTTCCAGCCGGACGGATGGACTGACAGGTTTTAATCGGCTCAGGAAGTGATTCTGTGTCGATCGGTATAATTGGAGGTGGGTCTCAGACCTTTTTCTTTGGTGAGGTACAAAAATTTGCACAAAAGCATAATAAAATTTGAATATTACAATATAAGAGAAGTTTGAACTTCTTTTGAAAAATATTTGAAATGTGATCCCTGTATCTATATTATATAAAGAAAGGTTGTATGTATTTTTGTATGTATGTATGTATGTATGTATGTATGTATGTATGTATGTATGTATGTATGTATGTATGTATGTATGTATGTATGTATGTATATATGTATGTATGTACATATGTATGTATGTTTGTAATTTATAGCTGTCCACACCAGTGGATCGATTTTTTTGAAATTTTTACAGCGAGTTACTTCAAGTCTGGAAAAAACAATTGGCAAGTTTTTTTTTGAAAATCTTTGCTGCCGCGCCCACACTACGCCCATTTGTGTGGGAAGGTCTGATTATGAATTGCCTAACCAAATTACCGAAAGCGTAGAGCTAAATACATGTTTGTTTAAATACATACGAATTTTTAGAAATTGGGCCCGTGAAGGGATAAAAAGGGGACAAAAAAGGAAAAACATGTAGCCTACTATCTCTTGATGTATATAAGATAGAAACAAAATTTAAAAAGTTTTGCGTTTTCCTTAAGAAACAAACAGACAGGTATCTCGAGTTTTTTTTTCATTTTGGTCCAAAATGGGGGAAAAATGGGCTAAAATTATATTTTGGTACTTTTTGGTATTTTTTGTTACTTTTAAACCAATAAAGATATAAACATTATTCAAATTGCGTTCGATAGGTCTTAAAAAAATATTATTCCGTTTTCCGTACTTTTTAATTTTGGACCCCAAAGGGTTAAAAATATATTTTGATTTTTTTATGCGTTTTTTGTTGCTTTTCAACCAATAAAGATAGAAACATATTTCAAATTGGATGCGACAGGCCTAAAAAATATGAGTACGTTTTTGGGTCTTTTTTGAATAATTGGACTCTTAGGGGGAAAAAAGGTTAAAATTATGTTTTAGTACTTTTCGTAACTTTAAAAGCAATGAAGGTAGAAACATAATTTAAATTGCATTCGTCAGGTTACCAAAAAATGTTAATATGTTAATAAGGGGCTGAGATTATATATAGAAGTTTATAAATAATTTTTGCTTATTAAAGCTTTCTGAATATCTCCAAAACTGTAAGCCTGGTAAATTTCCAATTTTTATGTGCTTAGTAAATAGTAGGGCTGACTTATTATTATTAATTGCAACTTATGTGGGGCAACTAATAAATTAAAACATATGTAAATTCTTTTGTTTACATATTTTAATAATTTTACTATGATTGGGGTAGCGAAGCACACTGGGGCTTAGCTAGTCTATTATATAAAGAAGGGGTGTATGTGTGTATGTATGTATGTATGTATGTTTGTATTTTATAGCTGGCCACACCAGTGGATCGATTTTTGTGAAATTTTTACAGAGTGTTACTTCAAGTCTGAAAGGAACAATAGGATACTTTTTTTTTGGAAATTATTGCTGCTACGCCCACACTACGCCCATTTGTGTGGGAAGGTCAAGTAACAAAATTACCCAGAGCCATACTGCTCAAACGCGTAGAGCTAAATACCTGAAATTTACAACACGTGTTAAGCTTTACATGTTTGTTTAAAGGCACATGAGTTTTTAAACATTGGGCCCGTAAAGGGATAAAAAGGGGACAAAAAGGGAAAAATCGGTAACCTACTATCTCTTGATGTATATAAGATAGAAACAAAATTTAAAATGTTTAGCGTTTTCCTTAAAAAATAAACAGACAGGTATCTGGAGTTTTTTTTTAAATTATGGTCCGTCCGAAAGGCCGAAAAAAGGGGTTAAAATTATATTTTGGTACTTTTTGTTACTTTTAAACCAATAAAGATAGAAAAATTTTTCAAATTGCGTTCGATAGGTCTTACAAAAATATGATTAAGTTTTTCGTACTTTTTTTAATTTTGGGCCCAAAGGGGGAAAAAAGGGTCAAAAATATATTTTGATTTTTTTATTCGTTTTTTGTTACTTTGAAACCAATAACGATAGGAACATTATTCAAATTAAGTGTAACAGGCCTAAAATATATGAGTACGTTTTTAGATACTTTTTTAATTTTATAGACCCTAAGGGGAAGAAAGGGTTAAAATTATGTTTTAGTACTTTTTGTAACTTTAAAATCAATTACACAGTGCAACACGAAAAAAAATAACCATATACGGACATCACTACGTAAAAGAAGACCAAAAAAGAAAAGACCCGTGTCTCCCAGTTTTGCCCAAAGTCATGCACTTTTTTTGTTATGGGCCCCCAAAGATTTGGGGCCTTGGTACCATTTTTGCAAAAAGTGCTAACTTTCTCGGGCTCATATCTTGCAAACCGTTCGGAATTTTAATTTACTTTTTGAGGCAAAGTTGTAGCCCTTTTTATAAAGAACAAAAGTTATGAACATAAAAAATTGAAAAAACAATAATTTTTAATCAAAATCGCAAAAAACTTTAAAAAATTCAAATTTTTTTTACCTTTTTTCCCCTGTTCAGGTCCATAGGTAGCAAACCGTTCAAAATTCAAGGAAACAGTCAACTACAAAAATTTACCTAACATCCCAATAAACAACTTTTTAGAACATATTAACTTCCTAGGAATGATTCTTAGCAGCGTTAAGGTAGCGCTTAGGTAGCCGCAAAAGTTAAAAATTTTACGAAAATTTTTGAATTTCATTTGTTTTTTATTTTCTTCAACATTGAGATACTGTGCTGTCTATTTCAAAAAAATAATAAAAAAATATTCGTATTATTTTTATAAAGTTGATGGCTCTGGACTTGCATATCGCGCTCTCTTAAGTTGAGGATCTAAATCGTCGTCCGAATCTGACTCTGATTCAGAACTTACGGTGTCAACAGGCACGTTGCTTCCAGAATGTTTCCATCATTAGCTTTTTCTTTTTAACATACCTTATTAACATCATAAAAGCTTATCTTGTGACTCCACCAACATACCTGAAATGAAGTAGAAAAGAAATCAAAAATAATGCAAACCATGCAATAATAAAATTGATATTACCTCTGCAAGCAATGCGTCAAATTTTTTGCCTTTGTACCGTTTTTTCATTTGATTTTTTATTAGTTATTAGTTTTGGTCCATCTCTTCCCTGTTGGGGCTAATAGTCGGTATCAAATCGATCTCGATTAGTAACACCACTTGCTGTAGTCATATCTGTAAATTCTGTCCTACGATCTGGAGTTTGTGGCCTTGGGAATACAAAATTTTCAGGTGCAAGCACTGGTAGTGTGGATGTTACAGTTGCTTTATAAATTTTGTTCTTCTCATCACGTCTATTTGGGTAATTAACGCATGCATAAGAACTGGTTCCCCCATGATCACCTGGGCGATTTATCCAGTTTACCGGCTTACAATATTTCATACTATGTTTGCCTCCATTCAACCATGCTATGAGATTATTATAACATTGGCGACACACTGCGTTAGGTGTGTAATTTTCACTGATCAAATCTATTTCGTCGAAAAATCACTCATATGCTCTTTTAAATTCACTAGTTAAAAGATTCTTTTCCTTTTGAAATCTTGTAGAATTATTTTTCTGATTTGATGACCGCAAATGTATCAAAAGAAATAAATATTTTTACACTGCATATTGAAATTGTCAGTTGCCAATGTTGTATGCGTATTATGCTGTAGAACTTTCTCTATAACTTTCACCGCTGAGATTTCGTTGACGTCGCGCTGTGTAATGCCTCGATGTGAGAGTCGCGTCGCTTTTATATTGTGATCTGCGTTCCTTGATGGGTGTGCGATCGGTGCGTGATCGCGTGAGCTGTTTACTGAAATCTTTGGTAAATTTTTGTAGTTAATTTCTTGATAAGTTTTGGGTGCAATAATTTCTTCTTTTTAAATTTATCCAATTGCTATTTTATTTTAGATTGTTCTTACTTATTAAAAAAATTGGTAGTAGGTACATATGTAGGTAATTTATTTTTGGTATAAACAATAATTATTAAAAAGTAATAACAAAGCAATAAAAAAGTATGTACAAAATATAATTAAAGGCCGTTAACGATCATTATTGCGATTTGTGTATGATGTATTTTGTTGTTTAGGGTTTCCAGCAATTTTAATGTTTGCCTACCTGTTTAAGTTCCAAGACTTTTTGCGGCTATCTCACATGCATATACACATATTTATATGCACTAGAGTTTTCTATTACACGAAAGACAGATACAATATATGTAATTAAGGCAATTTGATTAAACGTAAGGAAGAGATAGCTTCATAACTACATGTATGTACATACATTTTGGGGAAATTTTTAACTTTTGCGGCTACCTAAGCGCTACCTAAACGGTGTTAAGAATCATTCCTAGGAAGTTTATATGTTCTAAAAAGTTGTTAATTGGGATGTTAGGTAAATTTTTGTAGTTGACTGTTTCCTTGAATTTTGAACAGTTTGCTACCTATGGACCTGAACAGGGGGAAAAAGGTAAAAAAAATTTGAATTTTTTAAAGTTTTTTGCGATTTTGATTTAAAATTATTGTTTTTTCAATTTTTTATGTTCATAACTTTTGTTCTTTATAAAAAGGGCTACAACTTTGCCTCAAAAAGTAAATTAAAATTCCGAACGGTTTGCAAGATATGAGCCTGAGAAAATTATCACTTTTTGCAAAAATGGTACCAAGGCCCCAAATCTTTGGGGGCCCATAACAAAAAAAGTGCATGACTTTGGGCAAAACTGGGAGACACGGGTCTTTTCTTTTTTGGTCTTCTTTTACGTAGTGATGTCCGTATATGGTTATTTTTCCATGACTTAAAAAATTACACACAGTGTTATGATAGAAACATAATTTCAATTGCTTTTCGAGACCGATTTGTGGAAATTAGTTCGCACATAAACGGCTTTTAAAGTTAAAATTTTGAAGGTAAAAAAGTGGGCGGTGCCACGCCCATAAAAGTTAAACTTTTTATGCTGGTACTTTTATTGCACTGATTTTTTAAAATTGGCACACATATAGAAGGCCTCTAATTCCGAAGTTCTAAAGGACAAAAATGGAGGATTGCAGCGCCCACAAAAATGTAAGTTTTCAAACTGGTTCTTCTATTGTTGCGATTTTTATGAAGCTCAAAAATATACCGATATTGTTTATTTTCGGTACAAAAACGGATGGCATAAAGATAGACAAACGTGCAAAATTATGTGAAGATAAGGCCATATTCTACCCAGTTATAGCCTAAAACGCTTAATCCGGGAGGACATTTGTATGGGAGCTCTGTCAAAAAATTAACTGATCATCACCACAAAAAACATGCTTTTTTCTCATGCCAAAAAACTTATCTGTTCCAAATTTCATCGAAATGTCTGCAAAAATGCGGTCTCTACTTTGTTTTCAAGAATACATTAATAAGGCTGAATTCCAAAACGCAATTTGCTTTGTATTAAAAATTTTCAACTTCTTCCCTTATTCACTCTTTACAATTTGGACAACGGTTTTTGCTTCCAGGACATTAATATATCTGTAGGCACTCATTTGGAAGTAGAAGATATTACTAGAAACATCATCTTTGCTTTCAGGAAAAACTTGAAATTTTGTGATGCAAAGCTAACTGCGTTTTGGAATTCAACCTAACTTCCAGCCGGACGGATGGACTGACAGGTTTTAATCGGCTCAGGAAGTGATTCTGTGTCGATCGGTATAATTGGAGGTGGGTCTCAGACCTTTTTCTTTGGTGAGGTACAAAAATTTGCACAAAAGCATAATAAAATTTGAATATTACAATATAAGAGAAGTTTGAACTTCTTTTGAAAAATATTTGAAATGTGATCCCTGTATCTATCTATTATATAAAGAAGGGGTGTATGTATGTATGTATGTATGTTTGTATTTTATAGCTGGCCACACCAGTGGATCGATTTTTGTGAAATTTTTACAGAGTGTTACTTCAAGTCTGAAAGGAACAATAGGATACTTTTTTTTTGGAAATTATTGCTGCCACGCCCACACTACGCCCATTTGTGTGGGAAGGTCAAGTAACAAAATTACCCAGAGCCATACTGCTCAAACGCGTAGAGCTAAATACCTGAAATTTACAACACGTGTTAAGCTTTACATGTTTGTTTAAAGGCACATGAGTTTTTAAACATTGGGCCCGTAAAGGGATAAAAAGGGGACAAAAAGGGAAAAATCGGTAACCTACTATCTCTTGATGTATATAAGATAGAAACAAAATTTAAAATGTTTAGCGTTTTCCTTAAAAAATAAACAGACAGGTATCTGGAGTTTTTTTTTTAAATTATGGTCCGAAAGGCCGAAAAAAGGGGTTAAAATTATATTTTGGTACTTTTTGTTACTTTTAAACCAATAAAGATAAAAAAAATTTTCAAATTGCGTTCGATAGGTCTTACAAAAATATGATTAAGTTTTTCGTACTTTTTTTTAATTTTGGGCCCAAAGGGGGAAAAAAGGGTTAAAAATATATTTTGATTTTTTTATTCGTTTTTTGTAACTTTTAAACCAATAACGATAGGAACATTATTCAAATTAAGTGTAACAGGCCTAAAAAATATGAGTACGTTTTTAGATACTTTTTTAATTTTATAGACCCTAAGGGGAAGAAAGGGTTAAAATTATGTTTTAGTACTTTTTGTAACTTTAAAATTAATTATGATAGAAACATAATTTCAATTGCTTTTCGAGACCGATTTTTGGAAATTTGTTCGCACATAAACGGCTTTTAAAGTTAAAATTTTGAAGGTAAAAAAGTGGGCGGTGCCACGCCCATAAAAGTTAAACTTTTTATGCTGGTACTTTTATTGCACTGATTTTTTAAAATTGGCACACATATAGAAGGCCTCTAATTCCGAAGTTCTAAAGGACAAAAATGGAGGATTGCAGCGCCCACAAAAATGTAAGTTTTCAAACTGGTTCTTCTATTGTTGCGATTTTTATGAAGCTCAAAAATATACCGATAATGTTTATTTTCGGTACAAAAACGGATGGCATAAAGATAGACAAACGTGAAAAATTATGTGAAGATAAGGCCATATTCTAGCCAGTTATAGCCTAAAACGCTTAATCCGGGAGGACATTTGTATGGGAGCTCTGTCAAAAAATTAACTGATCATCACCACAAACAACATGCTTTTTTCTTATGCCAAAAAACTTATCTGTTCCAAATTTCATCGAAATGTCTGCAAAAATGCGGTCTCTACTTTGTTTTCAAGAATACATTAATAAGGCTGAATTCCAAAACGCAATTTGCTTTGTATTAAAAACTTTCAACTTCTTCCCTTATTCACTCTTTACAATTTGGACAACGGTTTTTGCTTCCAGGACATTAATATATCTGTAGGCACTCATTTGGAAGTAGAAGATATTACTAGAAACATCATCTTTGCTTTCAGGAAAAACTTGAAATTTTGTGATGCAAAGCTAACTGCGTTTTGGAATTCAACCTAACTTCCAGCCGGACGGATGGACTGACAGGTTTTAATCGGCTCAGGAAGTGATTCTGTGTCGATCGGTGGGTCTCAGACCTTTTTCTTTGGTGAGGTACAAAAATTTGCACAAAAGCATAATAAAATTTGAATATTACAATATAAGAGAAGTTTGAACTTCTTTTGAAAAATATTTGAAATGTGATCCCTGTATCTATCTATTATATAAAGAAGGGGTGTATGTATGTATGTATGTATGTTTGTATTTTATAGCTGGCCACACCAGTGGATCGATTTTTGTGAAATTTTTACAGAGTGTTACTTCAAGTCTGAAAGGAACAATAGGATACTTTTTTTTTGGAAATTATTGCTGCCACGCCCACACTACGCCCATTTGTGTGGGAAGGTCAAGTAACAAAATTACCCAGAGCCATACTGCTCAAACGCGTAGAGCTAAATACCTGAAATTTACAACACGTGTTAAGCTTTACATGTTTGTTTAAAGGCACATGAGTTTTTAAACATTGGGCCCGTAAAGGGATAAAAAGGGGACAAAAAGGGAAAAATCGGTAACCTACTATCTCTTGATGTATATAAGATAGAAACAAAATTTAAAATGTTTAGCGTTTTCCTTAAAAAATAAACAGACAGGTATCTGGAGTTTTTTTTTAAATTATGGTCCGAAAGGCCGAAAAAAGGGGTTAAAATTATATTTTGGTACTTTTTGTTACTTTTAAACCAATAAAGATAGAAAAAATTTTCAAATTGCGTTCGATAGGTCTTACAAAAATATGATTAAGTTTTTCGTACTTTTCTTTAATTTTGGGCCCAAAGGGGGATAAAAGGGTCAAAAATATATTTTGATTTTTTTATTTGTTTTTTGTTACTTTTAAACCAATAACGATAGGAACATTATTCAAATTAAGTGTAACAGGCCTAAAAAATATGAGTACGTTTTTGATACTTTTTTAATTTTATAGACCCTAAGGGGAAGAAAGGGTTAAAATTATGTTTTAGTACTTTTTGTAACTTTAAAATCAATTATGATAGAAACATAATTTCAATTGCTTTTCGAGACCGATTTTTGGAAATTTGTTCGCACATAAACGGCTTTTAAAGTTAAAATTTTGAAGGTAAAAAAGTGGGCGGTGCCACGCCCATAAAAGTTAAACTTTTTATGCTGGTACTTTTATTGCACTGATTTTTTAAAATTGGCACACATATAGAAGGCCTCTAATTCCGAAGTTCTAAAGGACAAAAATGGAGGATTGCAGCGCCCACAAAAATGTAAGTTTTCAAACTGGTTCTTCTATTGTTGCGATTTTTATGAAGCTCAAAAATATACCGATAATGTTTATTTTCGGTACAAAAACGGATGGCATAAAGATAGACAAACGTGAAAAATTATGTGAAGATAAGGCCATATTCTAGCCAGTTATAGCCTAAAACGCTTAATCCGGGAGGACATTTGTATGGGAGCTCTGTCAAAAAATTAACTGATCATCACCACAAACAACATGCTTTTTTCTTATGCCAAAAAACTTATCTGTTCCAAATTTCATCGAAATGTCTGCAAAAATGCGGTCTCTACTTTGTTTTCAAGAATACATTAATAAGGCTGAATTCCAAAACGCAATTTGCTTTGTATTAAAAACTTTCAACTTCTTCCCTTATTCACTCTTTACAATTTGGACAACGGTTTTTGCTTCCAGGACATTAATATATCTGTAGGCACTCATTTGGAAGTAGAAGATATTACTAGAAACATCATCTTTGCTTTCAGGAAAAACTTGAAATTTTGTGATGCAAAGCTAACTGCGTTTTGGAATTCAACCTAACTTCCAGCCGGACGGATGGACTGACAGGTTTTAATCGGCTCAGGAAGTGATTCTGTGTCGATCGGTATAATTGGAGGTGGGTCTCAGACCATTTTCTTTGGTGAGGTACAAAAATTTGCACAAAAGCATAATAAAATTTTAATATTACAATATAAGAGAAGTTTGAACTTCTTTTGAAAAATATTTGAAATGTGATCCCTGTATCTATCTATTATATAAAGAAGGGGTGTATGTATGTATGTATGTATGTATGTATGTATGTATGTTTGTATTTTATAGCTGGCCACACCAGTGGATCGATTTTTGTGAAATTTTTACAGAGTGTTACTTCAAGTCTGAAAGGAACAATAGGATACTTTTTTTTTTTTTAAATTATTGCTGCCACGCCCACACTACGCCCATTTGTGTGGGAAGGTCAAGTAACAAAATTACCCAGAGCCATACTGCTCAAACGCGTAGAGCTAAATACCTGAAATTTACAACACGTGTTAAGCTTTACACAATTATTGTAACTGCGTATTCATTTCCTTGAATCGATCTTGGAAATGGTCCTACAGTATCTACGAACACTGTATCAAACGCTTGGTTTGGTGTTTGTGTAATAGTCATTGGACCTTTCAAATGCCTTGTTGTTTTAGCTGTTTGGCATTTTTGACATGTTTTTACGTATTTAGAGATATCCTTCCAATAATAATAACGTTTAATTTTCTTTATTGTTTTACGTATTCCGCAATGTCCTCCTTCTAAAGGGTTATCGTGGTATTTGTGCATAATTTTCTGAATAGTTTTTTCATCATTTATTGGGGTCACGTCGTTTAGTAGCGCTACCTTAACTTTATTTAATTTATTATTGCCCATCTTTTTAAATTCATTAATCGAGATAAATTCGAAAATTTTCTCGCTAGGTGCCACCTGTAACTTATTTATATTGTGTTTACCATCCACTTGTTCTTGCCTAGGAAAAAATTGTCCTCACTCGAAATTCCCGTTAGTAAACAAGTCATTAATTTGTATATATGCTACAATAGACTTTCCCCGTTTATGTAACATCGTTCGGGAGTTAGTTCGCCATCGGGCTTGGAGGGACCGCGTGATTGATTGTGATTTCTATTTGGGCGTTAGCAGGGAGGCTGCCGAGTCTTCGCCGATAGGAGAGTTTCGGACTCTGACAGCAGATTAGTAAATGTGTTCTTCCAATGACACCCTACTTGGCCGATGTCATGGGACAAGGCCAAGTAAGGTGAAATGGTGGTCCTGTGAGCTGGATTAAACGCCTGACAGAACGTCAGGCGTCTTCGGAATAGATCCCAGAGATCCAGGCGTTCCGGAACTGATGATTTAGCCCAGCGGAAAGCTTAATATCCCAGAATATACAAGCGGGCGATAGTCAGGGTTAAGGAAGACGAGTGGCGCAGATTTGTTAACGATAATAGGGATGATCCTTGGGTAAGGTTGATCGTATATGTCGGGGTAGGCAGAAATTACCGAAGTTGATTGCTTTTCAGGTTGGTGACACTTTGTTGGTTGTCATATTGGAGGGAGTGCGTGGACGAGTTGTTAGGAACATTATTTCCAGAATCGGATGGTGTGTACCCCCACCTCCGATCCTGGAGAGCGCGGAGGTTGGACAGTATGTGTAGGGTCGGAGGTAGAAAGTCGCCAGGTATTGATGATATGACTGAAGAAAGGTGTAAAAGGAGTATGACGGCACGAGTCTTTCCAATTTTTGGTTTGGTTTTAGGGAAGGTAGAAGTGTTGAGGATGCGTGGGGATTTGTGAAGGAGACGGTAGGCAGGTCGACGGCAAAATATGTGTTAGGCATATTTGTTGACTTTAAGGGCGCGTTTGATTATTTTGTAGTATTTTCTTAGCACTTCTGCCGATATTGTTACGAGCATCAAAATGCTCCTTTTGAGAATTAGAGTTAAAAGACAACCGTTTAGTTTTGCTTTCAAAATAATTCTGTATTATTAAATAAAAGTATTAGCTTATATAGTAAAATATCCTAATAGTCAGCGTTTTTGTAAAATTAAAAGAATCAATGCAATTTTGCTGAATTTTCAGCTGAAATTCCAGCTACATAATTTTTCACGCAAATAATTCCCACGATCGAAAAACTTTCTTGTATTTTAGTTCATAAACATTGACCTTGCAACCTTAAACATTAACAACTATTTTCGTTGAGCTTATTATTTACGCTGACCAATATTAATTTTTTGGTTTCATATTGCGCATAGTGTTGCTCATAACAGTATTAACATATACGTCTTATTACAGTAATGTGCATAAGTGCACATACACTACACCCTTACCCTTTTTTATTTTGGGTATTATTGAAAATAAAATAAGTATAAAATTATTGTATAAATGGATACATTAGTATGGATATTCTTGTAATTAAATTGTATATAAATTGCATTTACTCATGTGCATATTAAATTTTTATGACTTAAATTTACTTAATATCTAATTATATATATGCATCTAAGAAACAAACTTTTTTAAATTATTTTAACTCTTGATTTGTCTTTTTCTATGATTACATTTACATCGTTTATGTCCACTATTTTATATGGACCTTTATATAGAGGCTCAAGTTTTTTCCTATTCTCGGCTTTTACTAAAACTAATTCTCCAGTATTTAGTTCTATTTTATTCTGTCTTCTTTTAGATTCTAGTTTATTTTATATATTACTTCTAAAATTATTTATCTTGCTTTTTGCAGTGAGTAACGAAGTCATTCAAATATTTGTCTAAGTTGTATATTATTGTAGGATTGCCTAGTTCTTCACCTGGTAGTCTAGGAAGTTTTCCATATACCAATTTAAAGGGTTAGGAGTTGTGTTGTGCGAAAGCAAAGTATTGTATCCATTCATGCCAATTGTTGTCGGTGATTACGTTCTACTGTTCCAAAAGTTTCATGATGGTAAGGCGGCGAGAAATTCTGTTTTATTTTCAATAATTCACAAATATCTCATTAACTCACTAGTAAATGTAGTGCCTCTGTCCGCTTAATGTTAAACAAACCGTTTTTTGAAATAACTTCTTCTACTAGCGTGGTTGCTACTGAAAATCCTTAATATTTTTTAAGGTGCGAAATTAAAATGGTGGACAGTTCTTAACCGTTTTGTGGTAAACTCGCAGGTAAAAAAAACACGTCTTTTCTTTTTAACAGAATATGAAGCAGTGATTATTTATTGTTTGACATTTATAATGGAGGAAAATGTTTTGTTTCATTGTTTCTTATAACATTAGTGCTTCTCCCGCTTTTCAGGTTCCTGTTATCTACATAACAGAGTTGAAAATGTTAAGTAGTATTTCTACGTGTTTTTTTTTTAATAATAACCAGCACTCAGGGGATGGCCCCTACACATGCATTGCATTGTGTTGGTATCAGGAAAATAGGTTATGGGACGGAGGATAAAGGGAGTAGTGTTTGTGGACATTTGTTTAAAAATTCCTCGATATTTACTGTGGCAGGAAAGACATCACTAGGAAGTTTATTCCACATACGAACTGTGCGACCGAAGAAGGAATTCTCCCTGCAATGAGTGGTGCGATTAGCTGGCCAGTTGACTACGTATGGGTGTGCTCTTCTAGAAAAACGTGTATCACGCAAAAATTTGCGGGTTTCGGGAACAAGTTCCCTGATTTCCTCAGAGCACATTCCATTATAGTATCGATAGAACAGCGAAACACACCCCACATCACGACGGTGTTCGAGTGAATCAAGACGGTTAGATACCACAGCGTCGCCGATGAGTATCTTCGCTCGTTCCTGTACGCGGTCAAGTAGCCCGAAAATAGATTTTGAGGCACCAGCCCATACATGATAGTTGTATTCCATTTTTGGTCGGATATAGGTGGTATAAATATTGAGAAGATCAGATGGTGTAAAGTAATTCCTACACCGTTTAAGAAAACCAAGACATTTCGATGCTTCCTTCGACACAAGAAAAATGTGTTCCGTCCAGCGGACATCGCACTGGATTCTCATGCCCAGAACATCAAGAGTCTCTGTCTTTTCAATACTTACATTATCCATTAATACAGACGAGGCAGCATCGTCTATTGTGCGTTTATGTGTCAAAAGACAACATTGGGTTTTACGGGCATTAAAATCGACCCTATTCGCACGGCCCCATTTGGAGATTACCATCAAATCGCGGTTAATCGAAACATTCATACTCTGTCTCCTAGCTCCAATCTCCAAGGAGCTAGGTCTATGGTCAAACGAGTATGAATGGCATATGCTGCTGTCGTCTGCAAAGGAATAAATAGGATTCGAAGTTTGACATAGAAGGTCATTCAGAAAGATAAGAAATAAGGTAGGAGAGAGGACGGAGCCTTGCGGTACCCCTGAATTGATTTTATACTCGTTGAAAGAGATCCCATCTATAACTCGATATAAATCGAAAACATTTTTCACCGACACCAAAAGCAGTAAGTTTAGATAGAAGCGCACAGTGCCAGACCCTATCAAACACCTTAGATATGTCCAGAGTAAGTGGTGGCGCCAAAATTATGAATTGAGGTACACCATTTTTTGTCAGAAAGGCCAGTATGTACCCCATAGACCGTCCTCTACGAAAGCCATACTGGCGGTCGCTCAAGAAACCGTTTATCTTCCAGATAGTTAACCAGGCGGAAGTTAACCATACTCTCCATAACCTTGGAGATCGCTGAACAAATTGCTATTGGTCGGTAATTCTCAGCCTTGCCCTTTTTGGGGATCGGCGTAACAATAGCTACTTTCGAGCACATCGGAAATACTCCGGCATGATAAATACGGCTGAAAAGGTTAGCTAATGGACGCTACAGCGTCGAAGAACATTGTTTCAAAACCTGTGCTGGTATACCATCCGGCCCTAGGGACTTACTAGTGTTGAGATCCAAAAGAACGTGTCTGGCATAGTCCCAGACAATCTCTCAAGCTCGTGCAGTGGTTGGCTGCTTTCCGGCAAATATGAATTTGCTGCAAATATTTCAGCCAAAAGGTTAGCCTTTTCAACAGGGTCGGTGACTAATATGTCATTTTTTAACAGAGCAGGGATTGAAGAACCAGCGTTGTTCCTTACTCTCTTAACAAATGACCAAAAGTTCCTGCTGCCTTTGGGGGCATCAAGAACCCTTGCACGCAGACGCCGTTCGAACAAAGCGTAGGGAATCAGTATCGGCGTTCTTGTTTGCACGCCATATACTAAATGCTTCCTCTCTGGACCTTACTGCAGGTTTGCAAGTCTGGTTAAACCACGACTTCTGCCGAGGTTTACTGGAGATCGTTTTTACCGGAATAAGAATTTCATTCCCAGTAAAAAAATACTTTCAACCATTTTCGCCATGGCATTGACATTATTGTCCAGGAAACATAGTTTCCAGTTAAACTGCCGAAAGAAATCGTTGAGGTCTGCCCGAAGAGCCTTTTCGTATATAAAAATTGAACGCTTCCGGGTTGCCGTCGAAGCGCCGTGAAGCCCGGAGAACGAAAAGGAGGCGGAAACGGTGCAATGGTCCGAGTTTCCGAGAGGTGCAAGAACAACTTCTTCGTACTTTTCAGGGTGCGAAGTAAGAATAAGGTCGAGGGTATTATTCTGGTGCCCTTCAACACACGAAATGTGCGTTGGTTCGTACACTAGTTGCTCAAGATGATTGTGCACGGCGAATAACTCAACATAGCGACCCTCTGGAGTCGTAAGGCCAGAATGGCGAATCCAAAAATAATTGTGAACATTAAAATCACCAGCAATAACAATTTCACTGTTCGGACCCAAGGATTTTGGTCACGGAGTCAGAAAGGGAGTCGAAGCCACCCATAGTGATATCCCTTCCAGCGTTTGGACTTCTATAAAGAAATCCCAAGTGCAGAGTGTGCCACCTAATCTTGAATTTAACCCGAAGACAGCTAAATTCTGCATCAAACATGTCAAATGGTTGCTGACATTGGTACACAACGTCTGTTCTAATATATATCGCAATGCCCCGATGGAGGGAAAAGAGTGTTAAAATCTGGTACCCAGGTACCTGGAAATCCTGAGGGTCAGCTTTCAGATACCTGAGTCTCACAAAGTGCAAGAACATCCGGCCGATGGAGACTCACGTGAGCATACACTGAGAAGAAATTCGTTCTCTGTCCACGTATATTGCAAAAATGAATTCTGAACCGTCATCATAAAAAGAGAGAAAAATAAATTATACAATGTCGATTACCAATCGCTGCCAACTTGACTACACCAACGGCCAGTGTTATACCTTCGCCGTTGGGCAGTTAACCAGCAATCGACACCACATGGTCCATTTAGCAAAGAAATTGGTTCGTAAGGTGTTAAGAAAAGAATATACAATGACTATTTTGAGGGTACCATAAAAGCCCTGATCTGGTAAAACGACGTAAAAACAGGCCACTCGTTGTCATCACTCGTCAAGTTTGTCCATCACTGGTTGCGCGCGAATTTTGTATAACGATTTCTTGTGAGTGTTTTTAAAAAATCAAGTACTTTGCTCAACTGTGGATATCTAACAACTAACTTTATTTTCAATTTCTTTAATTTTTATAAATACAAATAATTGTTAATTCTGCTTAAAATGCATTTTACAATTTTTGTTTACTTATTCCTAAAATTTACTTTATTTTATATTAATAGTAAACGGTTGCAATTCCTGGAATTGCGACCGAAAAATAATTTTGTGTTCTTAACCGGAAATGAGTTTGCTGTTACAATTTTAATTTTAATTTATTTTGTGCTAATTATATTTTCAATAAACTCATCAATAGTGCAATTTTTTGTATAAGTGTTAATACTTGAATTTGTATATGTAACTCGCGTGTTGTTGATTGTCCCGTTTATTTGGGTTTGTTATTTTGTTTCTTAAAATTTTGTTATGTTTGTTAAGTTTCTTAAGTTTAGTTTTTGTTTTCTTTTTTTTTTTTGCTTTCAAAGAATTTTTGTCAAATGTAAATTTTTTTATTGTTTTTAGTTTGTTTTAGATTGTTTTATTTGATTTAGCTTTTTTTTTATTACTGTTATTAATTTTATTAAGCACAGACGACGCGGACATTAAAAACAAATGAACTATGTACTTTAATAAATAAAAGACGGACAACCGCACAAAAGACGTCTTAACTCCACGAACACTTTACTTTATTGTGTTGTAATTATTCAACATTTTACGTTACATTTGAAATCCAGTTTAATTCAGGGTTTAAATTCAATTAATTAATTTAGTATGCGTAGCCATTAGTAAATTGTCTTCTTTCTTTTTAGTGATAATAGATAAAAAATACAAAATTGAAGATTCGAGGAGACGATACGCTGGTTATTCCAAAATTCAGCATTCCGGCCCCATTGAAGGACTGCGAGTCTTCAATGTAATAGTCAAACGGCAAGTTTTTGAATTGTACGTTAAAGTATGCCGTTTTTGGTTTGAAATTTTGCTAATCTGACTTTGCAGTCTTTGCCTTCTGTTACGGCTACGACTCTCCCGGTCAGCCACTCTTAGGGTTGTCTTTGTGAATTATGACCATTGTGCCTACTTGTAGATTGGGGGTCTGGTGGTGCCATTTGCCTTGTCCTGCTCGTAAAAGCAGGAACTTTGCCTGCTTGACAGCAGCTTCCCACAGACCTCCGAAGGGCAGGGCTCGTGGTGGGATGAAGCTGAACTCTACTCGATACGGCGCACAGTGTGGTGTGAGTGAGTTGATCTCTTAATCTCGTAGTGTACGGACGTGTCTACGCGAGTGCATATTTGTATTAGGTGATATTTGTAATAAGTTACAAAAAAAAAATTGTTAAGATACATATCTACAAGACATAAGTGAGAATCGAAAATAAAAACAAACTAAACAAAACAAAAAAACCAAACGGTTAATGAGTAACAGTAATCGTAGTGACAGTGGGCCTAATAGACGAAATATTTACATTCGTTTAAGCTCAGAAAGCGTTAGCAATGAAAACATTAGAGACCCTGAACATAATAGAAACTATTTAAGTGCAAAACCGAAAACAAATACAAATAATTTAAGTGCAAGTGTGCCTAATTTGAATAAATGTACTGAACAAGGGACAAATTTAGCTCAATCTCTGTTTAAAAATTATAAAAAAAATACCGAGGTGCCATCTTCATCGCGGTCTTCTTTATCAAGTTCTGGTGTCGCACCTACAGCTGCTAAAGGCGCTCCAGGCCCAATTTCTGCGTGTGCTCCTAAGTTCCAGGTAGCGATGGACAGGTACGTAACAGTTCTTAAAAGGGGGAGAAGTCCGAAATCAGCAGAAACATCTCAACCTGTAAAAATGTTGAAAGACGATGAGAGGCCAACCTCATCGCAAAATCGTTTTGCCATTCTGCAAGAAGATAATGATGGCCCCGTTACTGAAAAAAGTCCTTTAAGCCACCTCCGATTTATTTGAGGGAAAGGAATTCGAATGATCTTGTAAAGTTTTTAGTAGGTTTGATTGGGGAAAACAACGTTTACGTTACTAACATTAAACGTGGTAACATATACGAGACAAAAATTCAGGTGAATGAGGAAAACGCTTACCGCACCACTATTCCGGAGCTCGAAAAACTTATGAAAAATTTGAATACTTACCCAATTTAAGAACGCTAAGGGCCTCCAGGTAGTTATAAAAGGTATTGATTCTAATGTTGACCCAGAGGAAATTAAAACCAATTTGTGCATGAAGGGCTTTAGAGTCAAATATGTATCAAACATAAGGAACAGGGAAAAATACCCTCAACCATTATTCCGGGTGGAGCTTAAGCCCAGTGACATTAAATTAAAAAAAAATGAAACACATCCGATATATGATCTAAGATATATTATGCACCGTAGAGTTATAGTGGAGGTGCCACATAAGCGATCTGGGCCCGTACAGTGCTTAAACTGCCAGGAATATGGCCACACCAAAGCATATTGTAAATTGCCTTCTGTTTGTGTTGTATGCGGAGATCTGCACGATACGACCAACTGCGACAAGCCAAAAGAAGATCCTAGGGTGAAGAAATGCAGCAATTGCGGTGGAAACCACACCGCCAGCTATAGAGGTTGCCCTGTTTTTGACTGAGTTAAATGCTCATCCAAGCCAAAAGTAACTCCTGCAGCTCCCCAGCCATTAAATATGCCTACTACAAATATGCCCCCATTATCACAGACAACTACAAGTGAAGTTTCTTACGGTAACGTATTAAAGTTTGACCAGCCCAAAGCACGCAGGCCTGCCCAGCCAACAACACATCAAGACGTGCCAACAAACGAACAAACTGGTTCAAATTTTAGCCGTCTAGAAGCCGTAATTGACAGTATGGTGGTTAAGCAATTTACGCAGTTCATGGCACAAATGGCTGGCATGATGCAAGAAATGCAAAAAATGCTGTCTGTTCTTTTGCAGGCTATGCTTAAAAGGCCATGAACTGCCTGAGGGTTTGTTTCTGGAACGCAAACGGCATCCGCCAACACAAAAACGAACTCGAATATTTTTTAACACACCAAAGCATTTATGAAATGTTGATTTTGGAGACTCATATGACATCTAGAAGCGCTTTTAAAATAAGTGGCTATTTATTTTTCGATTCAAAGGATCCCAGGGATAGATCATGTGGAGGCTCGGCTATACTAATCAAATGAATTAAACACCAATGTTTAGGTGGCATCTCCGAATGCTATATTCAAGCAACAAACGTCTGCATTGATGAATTTTTTCCTAACCTAGTTATTTTGTCGGTTTATTCTCCACCCAGATGTTACAAAACGAAGGATCAGTACAACAGTTTTTACAAATCTTTAGGTCCCCGCTTCATAGCTGCTGGAGACTATAACGCTAAACACACCTACTGGGGCTCCCGCTTAATTAGTCCCAGGGGTCGTATCTTGTATGATTCCGTATCTGAAATGGGTCTTTGTGTTATTTATACCGGACAACCAACCTATTGGCCAACCGACCACAATAAAATTCCAGACGTAATGAAAACATTAAAGCAGCCGTTGAACATGCTTCTTCAACAAACCGTCAGGTCAAATGCAACAAAATTTTTTCTGTCGATCTTGAAAAGCTTTTATCTGAAAAAAGGTGAGCGCGAAGAAAATGGCAACAGCATAGATCGCCCCAACTTAAAACGAAGCTAAAAGAATGTACAAATCGCTTAAAAAACTTGCTGGAGGTACACAGAATTGCATCAATTAAGAAGTATTTAGAAGGTCTAGACCGGACTCCTCAAACAAATTAATCTCTATGGCGATCAGCCAGTCGTCTCAAAAGACCCGTATTCGCAAAACCACCACTGCGCAATCTAAGAGGATCCTGGGCTAGAAATGATGAAGAAAAATGCGATCTGCTCGCAAGCCATTTAAGAAACGTGTTCACTCCTATACATGCACTGACGTGAGGGAATTACCGCCTGTTGTTTCTAGACGTCCTATAAAAATACGTTGCCGATATTCAGATGTGGTAGAAGCTATTGCTAACCTTAATGATAAAAAAGCTCCTGGCGTTGATAAAATAAGCAACAAAATGCTCATTGAGCTACCTTTTACAGCAAAAAGAATAATTCTTTTTATTTTTAATGCCATAATACGGCTTGAACATTTTCCACCAATATGGAAAGTTGCCTTAGTAAAGATGATTCCTAAGCCTGGTAAAGATCCTTCTAAGGTGGAGTCTTATAGGCCTATAAGTTTGTTACCAACTTTGTCAAAACTGTTTGAAAAGCTGCTTAAAAACAAGCTTACTCCGATCCTGAATGAAAACAACTGTATTCCAGATCACCAATTTGGCTTTAGAAGTCAACATAGCACAATAGAACAAACTCACAGACTGGTGCAGGTTATAAGAAAAACTTTCGAGGAAAAAAAGTACTGCTCCGCGCTTTTTTTAGATGTCTCTCAAGCTTTCGATAAAGTATGGCACGAAGGCCTGTTAAACAAACTAAAGCTTAACCTTCCAGCTAATATTTTCAACCTACTAGAAAAGTACATAACCGGCCGACAGTTTAAAATCAAAAAAGGAAACCAAATAAGTTGTTACCAACCAATAGGGGCTGGTGTACCTCAAGGGAGTGTCCTAGCTCCAATTTTGTACTTGCTTTACACGGCAGATATGCCAACAAACAGTTTTACGCACACGTCTACATTTGCTGACGATACCGCTTTTCTCAGTATTCATAAAGATCCTAAAGGGGCTTCGTGCCAATTGCAACAACACGTAACCCAAGTAGAGAAATTAGCAAAATTATGGGGAATAAAAATTAATGAGCAGAAATGTACCCACGTAACGTTTACTTTACGCAAAGAAACGTGCTCTCCAATCCTTATTAACAACCATATGGTGCCTCGACGATTTGAGACGAAATACCTTGGCATTCACCTGGACCGCCTTACATGGAAGACGCATATAGATGCGAAGTTGACGCAAATGAAACTTAAAGCTACACAACTTCATTGGCTAATTGGCAGAAACTCTGTGCTTCGTCTTGATTGTAAACTTCTACTCTACAAATCGATTTTGAAACCAATTTGGTGCTACGGTATACAATTATGGGGCACTGCTTCCGCCTCTAACATAGAAAAAATACAACATCGTCAAAACAAAATCCTAAGAATGATAACTGGTATATTAACTGGTATATTAAAAACAGCAACATCCATAAGGATCTGCAAGTTCCACTAGTTAAATGCGAAATCCTGAACTATGTGGACAAGTATTTAAACAAGCTGGAAACGCATCCGAATTCGCTCGCTCGAAACATCTTGCAACATAGTGGACACACTCGTCTGAAAAGAAGGGACACTATTGAACTTAGATGAAACTGTTTAAATTAATATACTTTGTTATGAGAACTAAAATTTTGGTCTGGTACTGACTGGACTAATATAAATTACTTAGTTTTAAGATTTGAATACTTATTGTTAGTTCGCATTAGCGAAGATTCAATAATAAAAATATGAGAAAAAAAAAGTGTGGTGTGGGTGGCCAAAAATGAAAATAATATTTTTTATAATTTTAGAATTTGATTGATACAGTTTGATTACATAGATTTCAAATCACAATAATTAAAAATAACTTTTAAAATATGTTAATATGTATATACAAAAGTTAGAGCTAATCAAATTTGAATGTTTAAGGTGAATGTGAGGCATGCAAAGAAAAATGTAAAATAATGCGAATATTCTAAAGAGTTAACATAATATAAATTGTGGATAAAGCTGGCAGTATTTGCATTTATATTATAGTTTGATATTACTAAAATATGGTAACGCACTTTTTTTAACCATCTAGCTGTCATATGTGTTTTGCCGTTATTCTGAATGTGAACCAAAAAAAAGTAATAATTATTAACAACTTGCAAGTTTGCCTGGCAATTAAAAAAAAACTATCAAAAACTACTTTTTTTATAATTTAGTATAGTATTAATACAAGTATGTGTATTATAACAAAGTATGTGACATTTGCGAAACGTTGCGAAAGTACGACTTTTTTCATTTTTTCAGTGTCTTCAAAGGTACAAATTAAAGAATTTTTCAATATTTGGCTTAAACATACTTCTTACAGAGCAGCCCATATGGAAATAATTAATTTTTTGGAAAAGAAATTTAAGACTTAAGTGGAAACAAAAACAAAAAAAAGACTTTATTTTATTTTAGCAAACATAAAACGTAAATGGGTAAAGTGCTCTGTGGTAAGGAGCTGTTTGAAAAAAAGCAGTTCGCTGCTTAATTAATTTTTCAATATTAAAGAAGAACACATATGCAATGTAAATATATAATCTAATATTGATTTTAAACAAAATATATGCAGATTTTCTTTGATTTTAAAGAAAATTTTTAGCAGTAAAACAATTATTATTTCAAATTTTAAAAAACTGCTTAGAGAAACATGGACTTTATGTATTGAAAAATATTTCTGGTATTTTATACCTGTTACTGTTCACAAAATACTTGTGCATGGAGCAGAATTTTAACTAAACTCCACGATTCCAGTAGGAATGTTGCCTGAGGAAGCCACTAATAAAGACATAATAGAACGAATGATTTTTCAATCTGAACCAAACTTATCTATTTACACAAAAGAAACTGGAAAGTTATAATAAAAGAAGCAATGAGGAGATAAATAATTTCATTATTGAAGAAAATGCTGGATATAGTTAATAGTAAATTTAATTTAATTTAATTAAGGATATATGGGAAGGACATGAATCCTTGCTCCGAAAACTTAGAAATTTCAAATTTTGTTATCTTTTATTAATTAAAATATTTGTGATAAATTTCAACTCTTTACAATAACTTCTTATATTTATGGCCGCTCGTTATATGAAAACACGACACTCTGCGGTGTACGACAACAGACCGTCTCACTGGTCTTCGAATGCTTTCTGTAACTCCTTCAGTTCTCCGCTGGCTCCTAAAAAATTGGTGGCATTGTCGCAATGAATTTTCCTGGGTCTACCCAGGATGGCAGTTGGATGGCATAGTTTGGGACTTTCCCAATCTGAAAATTTCATCAGAGTAATGCTCAATTTGTACGATTTGCACCATTTTCAGAAAGGATCGGTTATGTTCAACCACTGTTGGTATGCTAGCTTTGCTCGTCTTCAGTTTTCTGGCAGCATCGACGAACCTGAGAATAAAACACATGAACCTTATAAACTTGGTGTAGGACGAATTGTTCGTTACTTGTTGGAGAAACATATTTGTTAAATCTTCCACTTTGCCTCCAAGATAGTTTCCATCATTTGTTAACAGTAAGATAGCAGATTTTCTTTTCTATAACATTTCTTCTTCAGGCTTAAGCCTGCTGTTTCCACTCACTGGCCACTCAGAACATTCCTCTAGAAGGAACATGGGCCCTGTGAACCACATTGAATTATTGAGCTCATCTACGTCACAACCTCTCGAAACAATGTCTGCCGGGTTAAACTTCTTTGGAATATGTCGCCATATGACCCGGTTGGCACATTCTTGAATTTCTGCGACTCTATTGAAGTCAAACGTGGGGAGCAAAAAAAGGATGTGTTTTCACCCAATGTAAAATTATTTCTTAGTCTGTCCAAAAGTTAACAGTCTTAATCTTGAACTCCATCATATTTTTCAATTTGTTCCACAATTTGGCAAGCAAGTGAGCGGCACATAATTCGAGTCTTGGAAGGGGCTCTGTTTTTAGCGGGGCTACTTTGGACTTGGCCGTTAATAACCTGCAATAGGTTTTATCTCCCATGGTGCTTCTTACATATATGCAACACCCGTACGCTCTAAGTGGCGCATCGGAGAATCCGTGGATTTGTATTTTTGCAGCCGACGTTGTTTGAACAAATTTGGGAATGGAAATCACTCCGAGCTTTTATTAATTTTGCTTGAACTTTTCCCATGTGGTGCTTAATCTCATAGGAATAGACTCATCCCAATCTAACTTTTGAAGCCAAAGCTCTTGGAGCAAAACTTTTGCCTTGGTCACAATCGGGCTTAACATTCCGAGCGGATCAAAGAGTCGAGCTGACACTGATAGAATATTCCTTTTTGTTGCTCGTAACTCACAAAATGTAACCTCCAAGTGGAAAACATCAGCATCAATCTTTGGCACCCAGTGGGTTCCCAGCGCTTTAGAAGACTCTGAATCATTTCGCAAAGGTTTTTCCTTGAAGTTAGTATACTGCCCGCTTGAATGATTCGAGAACCATTTGGCCAGTTTGAATCCAGCTGATTTTAAAAAATGTTTGCCTTGGTTACAATCGGGCTTAACAATCCGAGCGGATCAAACAGTCGAGCTGACACTGATAGAACATTCCTCTTTGCTGCTCGTAACTCACTAAATGTATCCTCCAAGTGGAAAACAACAGTATCACTCATTGGCACCCAGTGGATTCCCAGCGCTTTAGAAGACTCTAACATATTTGCAAATAAGTGGTTTTGCCAAAAGCAAATTTGTGAAAAATTTGGAACATTAAATTGACATAAGCTTTTTTGTTAAAAAAATGTTACAGTTTTATTCGATTTACTTTCATAAGTTTTCCACTTTTTTGAAATAATTGTTTTTTTTCAAAAAAATTCTGTTAAATTTCGAAATAAGTTAATTTGACCCGTATTATATCTCTTGATCAAGTAGGCCTAGACTAACTTCGAAAAGACAGAAAATTTCGCCATTAAAAATTATACTCACTATAAAAATTGTCGTATGTCGAGATAAGTGGTTTTATCAAAAGTCCACAGGTTTGTTGACTATAAGGCCGCTTTCGACAGCCCCATACGTTCAAAGATGTTTCAAGCTATGTCTGAGTTTGGTATCCCTGCGAAACTGGTACGACTCGGCAGAATGAGCTTAACTAATACACAATCCTCAGTTAAGATAGGCAAGAATTTTTCTGAGCTCTTCAGTACCAAACGAGGTTTCAGACAAGGAGACAGTCTCTTAGAACATCCTCTTAGAAAAGGTTATACGGGACGCAATGTGAATACAACTGTCACACTATTCACACACCAGTACATGTTACTCGCTTATGCTGTAAACACATAGCATAACGTTGACGATATCGATATAATGGCGAGAACATTGCAGGCAGTAACTTCCAGTTTTGAAAAAGTCGAGAAGGAGTCAGCCAAAGTGGGCCGAAGTAAATGCAGAAAACCAAGTTGATGGTATTAACGCACAAGATGTTTAAGACTACTAGAGTAGATAGTGGAAGTTGAAAACTTCAACTTTGAAATAGTCAACGATTTTATGTACCTCGGCACCACCATTCAAAAAACAAAGAATATGCGTTTTGAAATAAAAAGAAGAACAATATTGGCCAATATATGCTACTTTGGACTAAGTAAGCAGTAAAATTAAAGTCACCTCCCGACAAACAAAAATAACTCCCTACAAGACACTGATACTACTCGTGCTTATTTATGGTTCTCTAACATAGGCACTTGTGGAAGCAGATGAGGAAGTGCTTGGAGTTTTCGAGAGGAAGATTCTTCGGGAAATCTATGGGCCACTCTGCGCTGACGGAGAATACCGGTGTCGTATGAACCGTGAGCTGTATGAGCTGTTTGCCGACATTGACATAGTTACACGTATCAAAATTCAAAGTTTACGTCGACCAGGTCATGTTGTGAGAATGAAAAAAAATGTTTCAGCTAGAAAGTGATGGTGATGGAAGAATCAAGTTGAGAAAGACATCTCGAAACGTGGTGTTAGAAATTGGAGAAGAAGCGCAGAAGATTGAATCGCTTTGAAATCAATTGTAAGTTCGGCTAATGGAACAAACGTTCTGTAATAGCCATCTTAGTTAGTAATAAGTAAGAAACGTACATAACCGGTTGACAATTTTTGATCAATGAGGGAAACCTTTTGAGTTACTCTTAACCAATAGCGGCAGTTTTACACACACGCCAACATTTGCTGGTGACATCACTTTTCTCAGCATTTATAAAGATCTTAAAGATGCCTCGAACCTACTACAACATCACTTTACCTAAGAAGATAAAGGGGAAAAGTTATGGGGAAAAAAATAAATTAACAAAAATGTACCCTCGTAACTTTTACTTTACGCAAAGAAACGTGCTCCCCAATCCTTACTAACAACCATATAGTGCCTCAATGATTTTAGACGAAAAATCTTTACATTCACCTGGATCGCCACCTCATATGGTACCATATAAATGCGAAGTTGACGTAAATTAAACTCAAACTGCCCCAATGTATTGGCTTATTGATATCACTCTGAGCTTCGTCTTGATTGTAAACTTCTGATAAACAACTCAATTTTGAATCCAATTCGGTGCTACGGTATACAATTGTGAGGCACTGCTTCCGCCTCCAACATAGAAAAAATTCAACGCCGTCAAAATGAAATCATAATAATGATAATTTGTGCTCCTTGGTATATCAAAAACAGCAACATTCACAAGTATTTACAAGTTACACTGGTTAAATGTAAATTCCTAAATTGTGTGGGCAAGTATTTAAATAAACTGGAAACACATTCAAATCCGCTCGCTGAAAAAATCTGGCAACATAGAGGATATACTCGTCTGAAAAGAAAGGATACTATTGCGCTTAGATGCAACCATTGCTATTAACTAAGTTTATAATGAGAATTTATGGGAATGGCCTCTTCCCCTGCTTCTATCCAATTTTTTTTTAAATGTAGGCCCTAGTGTCCAATTAATTGTCCGAAATAAAGCGTATCGAAAATTGTACAAAAATTTTTAATTTGTATGGGGGCTACTCATCCTGCTCCTATTCAAATTAAATTTTTCCAAAATGTAAGCATTATTGCAAAATTACTTCTTGTAGAATATTTAAAGTCGAGAGCTATTGTAGTTTCCGAGATATAGCGTATCGAAAAATGTACAAAAGTTGTTGTTAATTTGTATTAGAGCTGCCCCTCCCGCTAGTCGTATCCAAATAAGTTTTTCCCCAAAATGTAGGCCATTTACTCTAATTTACTCTTGTAAAACATTTAAAGTCGCTAGCTGTTGTAGTTTCCAAAATAAAGCGTATCAAAAATTTAATTTTTATGGGGGTGCCCCTCCCACTGCTCCTCTCCAAATAACTTTTTTTCCAAAATGAAGGCATTATTGTAGAACATTTTAATTCCTTAGCTGTAGTAGTTTCTCAGATTAAGCGCATAATATTTTTCACAAAATTTTGGCAACTGTATGGAAAACATTACTTCCCCTGATCCTGTCTGAAGAAAAATATTCCCTAATTTAGGTCCCAATCTTTAAAGTATCCGTGCTAAGTTTTCTGGCAAGAATGATTGTATTTATTAAAATATATAAAAAATACACGGAATTTGGTCTAAAAAATTAGTTATTTTGGCATTTCGCTTAAATCTGGATTAATAGTGAACTGATTATGCTGATTTTAAATAGCGAATGTCTCACGGATTGTTTTGATTGTTCGACACCAAAACGTTTTATATGTGACTTTATTTGAGTCCCGAAACTTTATTTAAACAGACACACATGCGGACGTGTCTATATCGACTTCCCTATCTATAAGGATCCAGAATATACACACTTAATGGTTTCTAAAGGGAATATTTTAGAAATTACAAACGGAATGACAAACTGATATTACCCTTATCGCTATGTGAAGGGTATAATAAAACTACACATGAAGTGGAATATAGAGCATTTACTTCGGATTTTAAAATGGTTGTTAATAGGTGTTGGGCGGGTATGTATGTAAAATGAAATGAAATTAAGAAAAGACGTAGTTTAATCAATGCGATATTGAAAGCCAACAACGCAGGTGTAAACAGAAAATGCTCCAGGAGAAAATATTTAAAAATGCCATTTTTAAAAACCAAGTAATAGCGCTTTATTCGGCTAAATTCGAATATAGCGCGTAGGTGATGGAAATAGAGGGTAAGTATGTTTTTGGAATATGTTTGGGAGAGAAAACTAATGGTGGTCTTCAATTCATTTTATTTCTGTTAGGACGACTCTGGGGAAATTGTAGTGGCTTTTACTATAACTTTTCGTAATTGTGTATGGCAACCCTGTTAGAGGCTGGAGATAGGGGGTAAGTATATTCTAGGAATATGTTTGAAAAGAAAAACTAATGGGGGCCTGGGATACGTGTTATTAAAATTTTTCAAATTTTTTCAAATTTTGTGTGGCAACCTAATAGGGGGTCGAAATAGGAGGTGAGTATGTTCCAGAAAAATATTTTGGAGTATCCTTTTGCTACGTCGAAAGCTACTACGTCTGGAATTTTACTGCGGTCCGCTGACCAATAGGTTGGCTGTCCAGTTGAAATAACGTTAAGTCTTATTTCCGACAAGGAATCATGCAAGACATGACCTAATTTGGCGGGAGCGCCAGTACATGTGCTTAGCACTATAGTCTCCAGCAGCTGTGAAGTGGGAACCTAAAGATTTGTAAAAACTGTCGTAATGATGAAATGATCCTTCGTTATGGAGAACCTGTGTGGGGAATAAATTGATGATATAACTAGGTTCATTCATCAATGCGGACGTTCGTTGCCTGGATATACAACATTCCGAGAGGCCACCCAACCATTGATGTTTAATTTATGATTTGATTAATATAGCCGAGCCATCCCTGGGATATTTCTAATCATAAAAAGTATATGCTCCTAGATGTCATATGAGTGTCGGAAATCCACATTACATAATTTTTTTGGTGTACTAGAAAATACTCGAGTTCATTTTTGCGTTCGCGGATGCCTTTTTGGTTCTAGAAACAAAATTCTAAAGCAGTTCATTGCTTTTTAAGCATGGCCTGCAAAAGAGCGGACCAAATTTTTTGCATTTCTGGCATCACGTCAGCTATTTGCGCCATGATCTGCGTAAACTGCTACACCATATTCTCAATCACGGCTTCCAGGCGGCTAAAATTGTGCCCGGCTAGTTCGTTTGTTGGCACCTTTTGTTGTGTTGTTGGCTGGTTAGGATTATATGCATTGAGCTGGTTAAACTTTAATGCGGAGGTATATTTAACGACTGAAGAGGGGCTGGAACTACATTCGGCTGAGATGAGCGCCTAACTGTAGCAAAAACAGGGCTACCTCTATAGTTTGCAGTGTGGTTTCTACCGCATTTGCTGCATTTCTTCACCCTAGGCATTTGGCAGTTCAACCTCTGTACGGGCACATATCGCTTATGTGGCGCTTTAACTACAACTCTACAGTGAAAAATAAATTTTAGGTTTTAAATGGGGTGAGTTTTATTTTTCTTTAAATTTACATTATCAGGCTCAAGCTCCACTCGGAATAATAGTTGGGGATATCTTTCTCTAGTTCTAACGCTTAATACAGATTTGGCTTTAAAGGCTGCACAAACTGGCCTTAATCTCCTCCGCGTCATCATTTGAATAAATACCTTAAGTAACAATCTAGAGGCAGCTTACGTTATTAAGTTGGTAGGTGTATACGTTTTTCTTGAGTTTTTCAAGTTCTTAAACCGTGGTGCGGTAAGCGTTGTCGGAGGTAGGCTTTTCTTCGTCTTTAAAAATTTTACTGGATTAGTAACCTCTGCCGTTTTGGGCCTTCTGCTCCTTTTAACAACTGCGGTCCATCGCTACCATCTGTAGGTTAAATTCCAGAATTTAATAAAGAAGACCGCGATGAGGATGGTACCTCGGTTTTTTTTAAATTGTTTAAAAAGAGATTGGGCTGAATTTGTCCCTTGTTCAGTGTCAGAAATCCACATTACATAATTTTTTTGATGTACTAGAAAATATTCAGGTTCGTTTTTGCGTTGGCGGATGCCGTTTTCGTTCCAGAAACAAAATTCTATAGTAGTTCATTGCTTTTTAAGCATGGCCTGCAAAAGAGCAGACTACATTTTTTGCATTTCTGGCATTACGCCAGCTATTTGCGCCATGATCTGAGTAAACTGCTACACCATATTCTTAATTACGGCTTCCAGGCGGCTAAAATTGTGCCCGGCTGGTTCGTTTGTTGGCACCTTTTGTTGTGTTGTTTGCTGGTCAGGCTTACATGCATTGGGCTGGTTAAACTTTAATGCGGAGGTATATTTAACGACTGGAGAGGGGCTGGAACTACATTCGGCTGAGATGAGCGCCGAACTGTAGCAAAAACAGGGCAATCTCTATAGTTGGCAGTGTGGTTTCTATCGCAATTTCTGCATTTCTTCACCCTAGGATCATTTGGCAGGTCAAGCTCTGTACGGGCCCAGATCGCTTATGTGGCGCTTCAACTACAACTCTACAGTGAAAAATAAATTTTAGGTTTTAAATGGGGTGAGTTTCATTTTTCTTTAAATAATAAATAAAAAAAAGTGGAAAAATGCAAAAAAATAATAACATAAATAAAATACAAGTATTATTGGTTTTGGTGATATTTAAATATATTTTCATGTGAAATTTGTTTATTAAAATGAAAATGTAAGTGCAACATTTTTGCGCAAATTTTATGTTAAAAGACTTATACGTTTTCCCATTCTCCTGAACATTAGCAATTTGGCATAACAATTCTGCCGGCGCACAGTGGTGCCTTTTGACTTCTTTTTGATTTGAAAGGTACCGTTAAAAAGAGTACTGATGATAAAATTGCGTAGCTCCTTTCGAAAACGCATTCTACTCGGCTAGTATCGGTAGAAAAAACTGCTTTTTTCAAATAAAAAGTTTCTGTCAACATTAACGGAAAAGCATTAATTTCTTCTAATAAAAGGAAATTATATAATGAACTTAAGCCAAAATAAAAAGCAAAACAATTGTTATTAAAAACAATTAGTTCAACAATAAATAAAAATAAGCATATACATTTTTTTTCAATGCGTTTTTTTCTTCGTTTAGCGCTGATGTTAAATTTCGGAAAAACTTAGAATCAAATCTTAATTTTAAGAATATGTTCTTAAATTTAGGAGAAATGCGATCTTAAAATTAAGTTTACGTTCTTGATTTTAAGAATGTGTTTTCAAAGTTTAAGATCACTTTCTTAAATTTAAGAATGCAATCTAAAATTCAAAATTTCATTTTTGATTTTAAAGTCCATTTTAAAAATCAAGAGTTTATGCTTGAATTTGAGAACGTCAATCTTACTGACTAAAATTTAAAATTGAAATCGCAAGATTTTTGTTCTTAAATCTAGATCGCCATTTTTCTCTTAGTGTAAAGTTTTGTTTATTAAAATGAAAATGTAAGTGCAACATTTCTGCGCAAATTTCATGTTAAAAGACTTATACGTTTTCCCATTGTCCTGAATATTAGCAATTTGGCATAACAATTCTGCCGGCGCACAGTGGTGCCTTTTGACTACTTTTTGATTTGAAAGGTACCGTTAAAAAGAGTACTGATGATAAAATTGCGTAGCTGCTTTCGAAAACGCATTCTACTCGGCTAGTATCGGTAGAAAGAACCTGCTTTTTTCAAATAAAAAGTTTCTGTCAACATTAACGGAAAAACATGAATTTCTTCTAATAAAAGGTAATTATATAATGAACTTAAGCCAAAATAAAAAGCAAAACAATTTGTAATAGAAACAATTAGTTTAACAAAAAAACATCCGCATATTAATATATTGATATATGCTTTGTAGTATATTTTTTTTTAACTAGAATAATTGGTTTTTATTAGTTAGTTCTCTTTGAAATAGTCATTAACATTAGGAGCGTTATCTAATAGACTTAAAATATCGGAGCTATAATTATGTTCTTCCAAATTCTTTTGATATCCTACATGTCTTCGTGGTGAAATTAGTGGATCTCAAGAAGCCGCCAACATATTGAAAAGGTCCTCATTCAGTCTGATCCGTAAAATTTTGAAAGTACTCTAAATTTTTGTTGTCTTTGTTTTTGCATTCCTGGACTTCTTCTGACAACTTTTCAACTGGTAAGCATTGATATTCAATTAAACTTTTACCATGAGCCAGAATCTTATGAACCGTAGGAGTAAGGCTCTTCTCAAGGTACATTTGAGCTTAAAGTTGGGCAGTTTTTGATGCATAATTATCAAACTTTGACCCGTGTACCATTTTTCTAGAGTTTATAACAATTAGGATAACTGCCAATCTTTTTACAATATTATTGTCGACCCCAATAATTCAAGCTGTTACCTCATCATTTTCAAAAAATGCGTATTTATCGTTAGTATTTCCATACCCTTGGTTCGGGCATATAATTTTTTTCGAGCAGATAGTTTTTCTTTTTGTGCTGCGTTCATATCAAAACATTCATTCATTCATTTTTAAAGTCTTTCTGTGACTTTTTGCAAACTGCACACTTTAAAGTTCACGAGGTATCTGTTATTACATTTAAGTCTTTGCCATTAATCATTGTAAGAAAAACTTCATAATTAATCGAAACAATTTTTCCATTCTTCATTTCAATAACAGAAGGCTTTCAGAAATGTGCTTTTTTATATGGCGGTGTTATTAGTTGTTTTAAGACATATCAGTTTGCGTGTCTGGTCGGGGCGTTAACACAATGTTAACCTTTCGGCATTCAAGCCGACTGTCATGACGATTACCGGAACTCATTAACCGTTCGGTTTTTTTTTATTTTCATATTTAATTTATTATTGAATCTTCACTTCTGTGAACTAACAATAAGTATTCAAATATTATAAATAAATATTTAAAATTTGTCCAGCCAGTGCCAGACGAAAGTTAATGTTCTCAAATAAAAATAAAAATATTTGGTTCGGTTTTGTATTTAAATTGTTTTTTTTTTGTTTATTTACTTTTCTCAATTATATATATATGAATGTATATTAATTAATTTGGTTGCCTAATATATTCGCTTTAATTAACACTCGTGTAACACTTCCGCACACTACTAGATTAGGACCACTCTTAAATAAAGAAACGAATAGAAAAGTAATATTAAGCTTCATTTCCAATATTGTTGACTATTTTGTACATATATTGCGTAGATAATCAATTGCCAAGACTACAGAAATTACAAAATAAATTAGAGCGCTCAATTCTAAAATGCAATCGATATACCTCAAGAGGACTTATGTTGGATACGCTTACATGGCTAAATATAAGCAAATACTGGAACTTAATACTATTCAATTTGCAAGAAAAATAAAAATGGGTTATGATCCCTAGTATTTGATGGAACTGTAACGATTCTACCCAGAGGCATTCTATCTTGGGGACAGGGCTACCTAGTAACTTTCGGCTGTGCTCGTCGATGGGGGGAGTTTATGAAGCTCCTAAGCTATATGTATTTAAATTGGTTGTATTTCGAACAGGTACCAAATGTTTAACTTTAGGTAGCTCCTATAACTAACCGCGGTTTACTGGCTATTAAATTGAAAGAAAAGCAGAGGTAGATGCTGTTGATGATGGTGTGTAGCCTTAGGTGTTATTAGCTACACGAACTTTCCCGCCCTCCGCACAGTGCTGTGTCCCATAGACAAAAATACAATAAAAAAAAATGTTTTATATTGTAGATAAAAATATATAGGTCGACAGATAACAATAATTTTTAAATCAATTTTAAAGAATTTTTCGATTTAGCTCTTTTTGGTGGCGCTAGGGGGCGCCAAAGTCAAAGAATTTGAAGTAAAAATGGCTAAACAAATACCCGCGTCTTACATGCTTCAGGAAAACAGTTGTAAAAAAATTAATTTTTGGACTATGAGATTGAAATTTTTTCCTGTAGTAAATAACTATATTTGCAACTAACAGTCAAAAAAATTTTTTGTGATTTCTTTTTTTATAAGTATTTCTTATTGCTTTGAAAAATGCTTATTATTCACTTAAGCTCTAAAAATTTTTTAACTTTGATGGAAAATTAAAAAAAAAGAAAAATATGGTCTATGGGTTTTTTTCTGTTTTTAAAAATTTATACTATTTTCTAATAACTACAAGAAAAAAAATTTTAAAAATTTAACCGGAACTTTAAAAAATTTTTTTTTTTAAAAATGGCTATTTTCGTAATTTTTTCTCAAGTTTCGACAGTTGTTATAAGGTTTAAAAGAAAACAAACGACAAATACTAAAAAATATAAATTTAAATTAATATTGTTTAATAAAAAAACCGCAAAATAGTAAAATTTTTGCGTTTCTATGTATTTTACGCTATAAAATGACACTAAAACCCCGAATTACCTAGGTTTTTTATTGTTTTAAAAAAATTATTGTAAAAATTTAATTTTTTGAACTAGGAAATTCAAATTGTTTCTTGTAATAGCTAACTATATTCGAAACCAACTGTGCAAAAAATTTTCATTATATTATTTTGCTATACATAGTTTTTGTTGCTTTGAAAAATGCTTATTATTCACTTAAGCTCCAAAAATTTTTTAACTTTGATGGAAAATTAAAAAAAAAAGAAAAATATGGTCTATGGGTTTTTTTCTGTTTTCAAAAATTCATACTGTTTTCTAATAACTACAAGAAAAAAAATTTTAAAAATTTAACCGGAACTTTAAAAAAATTTTTTTTTAAAAAATGGCTATTTTCGTGATTTTTTCTCAAATTTCGACAGTTTTCTGGAGCTAAAACTATAAAAAAAACTTACAATATAATAACATATAAAACCAAATTGATACCATAAGATTATAATAATTAACGAGATAAATTAAAAAAATAAGTATAAAATTGTGTTTGCCTCTTTTTGACGCTCAAGATGCTGCTAAATTAACAGATTGACGTTGGTGTTTCATTGTTTACCTCCCACCACTGCTGCTAACTTTTTTTTCCCAAAAATATAGATAAGTTAGTATAAAAAATCGCTAGAAGTTAGCTAAATTTTTAAAATGTAAGCTATGAACTGCCAAAAAATTTGTTTTTTCCAGGTCTGTTGTGACTACTTATAACAAAAACTAGGACAAAATATGACAAAAATTTAATGTTTTTCATATATCTTATAAAACTTTGCATCACAACAAACTAATACAGCGGCAATATTTTTTGGGAAGATTCTAATACTGAAGAAGATTTATCGTAAAACAAAATATACATATATAATTTATTAAAAAAAAAAATTATTATTAAAAAACGCACCTATACGTATTTTAAATATAATTTTAATTTAGAAAGATTGTTATTTTGTACTTTCACGTTGTCGTCAAAATCATAATGTAGAAGATTTTTAGCCAATTTAATTTTTATTTTCTATTTTTATAAATCAATTTTAATGTAATTTGGCACTAACATTTGTTTGACACATAATAATAACCATACCACCCAATTCAATGAGAATCGGCTAACTTTTGTAACAGTCTTAGCATTTTTGCAAAAAAGGATATATGGCAGGACCTAGAGTCCTTGCGTCAATCCCAATAAAAATTATAGCACAAGTTACAAGCACGGGATGTAAATAATCTACGGACTATTGTAAGTTTCTGTGCAGTTATGTAGTCAAAATTTAAAATTTCGTCCTTTCTATATATGGGCAGTAGGCGTGTCCTTTGCCCGATTTTTTCAAAAAATTGAATTTTTCTTAATTTAAGTATTTTATACTAGTGTACCAAAGGTCTGCACAAGTCAATTTCTTTGGTAAAGTAAGCCTATATACGTTAGCATTTTTGCAAAAAAGGATATATGGCAGGACCTAGAGTCCTTGCGTCAATCCCAATAAAAATTATCACACAAGTTACTAGCACGGGATGTAAATAATCTACGGACTATTGTAACTTTCTGTGCAGTTATGTAGTCAAAATTGAAAATTTCGTCCTTTCTATATATGGGCAGTAGGCGTGTCCTTTGCCCGATTTTTTCAAAAAATTTAATTTTTCTTAATTTAAGTATTTTATACTACTGTACCAAATTTCAAAGCTCTAGGACCACTCCTTCTATTTTTGTCCCATCACTATATGGGATCAAAGCACTGTGCTCCGTGCTGAAACAATAAAAGGTGGGATTGTCAGCCTTAAAATAAATTCAAAATTTATATTTTTACTATTAAATCTTCGCCTTTGGCGAACTAACAATAAGTATTCAAATCTTAAAACTAAGAAGTTAATATTAGTCCAGCAAGTGTCAGACTTAAATTTAAGTTATCAGTAAATAAAAGAATAAGAATTTTATTATTTGCATCAGTAATATTGATCAAACATTTAATAACAACACTAAATTACTAAGCAATAATATTTATATAAAGCAAATTAAATAGAGAAATAACGATATTAGGCACAAAAATAAATTTATAATTAATAAAGGTGGCCTTTTTTTAAGGTGATTTATGCCATATTAGTTTAAACAAAGACAAAACCAATTAATAAACTGAAAACTAACTTTTATGACCAAACGCTAACGAACCACTTTTATAGATTCGTTTTTATTAAAAACAACAGTTAATTTACATTAAGTAAAAATGTTGATAATTAATCAACCCAAAATTATTAACTAATTTGTACTTTTCCAAAAAAGATTATATTTTTCCCCTATTTCCCTATACCTTAACTAATTTGTATTAGCACTCGACACGAGATTGCGACTTAATTCTTTACCAATATCCATTCGTTCTAAAATTTTTGTATAAGGTATGTATGTACCAATGCTCTGCTAATTATTCAAATGACCAAAACTTCCGGTTATACCAATAACTCAGTAAATCCCGACGAAAACTTTCCTCAACTATAGTGTGGTTTCAGTAATGTTGGTGTATCCTGTAATTTTTAGGATATTGTCGGTTAAATTTGCACCGTCTGCTTAAATTTTTCTTCCAAGAACTCGTTCGTGAACATGTAAAACCTTATGTTAAACAACCAATACTACATATTCTTCCGAACTCCAACCATAAATAATATAAATCTGCAACACAAATTGTGTTCTTGTAATTACCTTGCACCCTAACTAAAATGGGAATTATAAATTCTAATTATATAATTATTTTTTCCAGGGTCAACGACTCAATTTTTTTTTTTTCATATATTTATTATTGAATCTTCGCCTGTGGCGAACTAACAATAAGTGTTCAAATCTTAAAACTAGGTAGTTAATAAAAGTCCAGCCAGTGCCAGACTCAAATTTAAGTTCTCATATTAATTATCAAGCTTTATATAAGCGCAACAGTATCCCTCCTTTTCAGGCGGGTGTGTCCACTATGTTGCAGGATGTTTCGGGCGAGCGGATTAGGATGCGTTTCCAGCTTGTTTAAATACTTGTCCACATAGTTCAGGATTTCGCATTTAACCAGTGGAACTCGTAGATCCTTATGGATGTTGCTGTTTTTAATATACCAAGGAGCACCAGTTATCATTCTTAGGATTTTGTTTTGACGACGTTGTATTTTTTCTATGTAAGAGGCGGAAGCAGTGCCCCATAATTGTATACCGTAGCACCAAATTGGTTTCAAAATCGATTTGTAGAGTAGAAGTTTACAATCAAGACGAAGCACAGAGTTTCTGCCGATTAGCCAATGGATTTGTGTAGCTTTAAGTTTCATTTGCGTCAACTTCGCATCTATATGAGGGTTCCATGTGAGGTGGCGGTCTAGGTGAATACCAAGATATTTTGTCTCGGTTCGTTGAGGCACCATATGGTTGTTAATAAGAATTGGAGAGCACGTTTCTTTGCGTAAAGTAAAAGTTACGTGAGTACATTTTTGCTCATTAATTTTTATTCCCCATAATTTTGCCCACTTCTCTACTTGGGTTACGTGTTGTTGCAATTGGCACGAAGCCTCTTTGGGATCTTTATGAATACTGAGGAAAGCGGTATCATCAGCAAATGTAGACGTATGCGTAAAACAGTTGGTTGGCATATCTGCCGTGTAAAGCAAGTACAAAATTGGTCCTAGTATACTCCCTTGCGGTACACCAGCCCCAATTAGTTGAGAAAAACTTATTTGATTTCCCTCTTTGATTATAAATTGTCGACCGGTTATGTACTTTTCTAAAAGGTTGAAAATATTAACTGGAAGGTTAAGCTTTAGTTTGTTTAACAGGCCTTCGTGCCATACTTTATCGAAAGCTTGAGAGACATCAATAAAAAGCGCGGAGCAGTACTTCTTTTCCTCAAATGTTTTTCTTATAACCTGTACCAGTCTGTGAGTTTGCTCGATTGTGCTATGTTGACTTCTAAAGCCAAATTAGTGATCTGGAATGCAATTGTTTCCATTCATGATCGGAGTCAGTTTGTTTTTAAAGAGCTTTTCGAACAATTTTGACAATGTTGGTAACAAACTTGTAGGCCTATACGACTCCACCTTCGAAGGATCCTTACCAGGCTTAGGAATCATCTTAACTAAGGCAACTTTCCATATTGCCGGGAAATGTTCAAGCCGAACTATGGTATTAAAAATAAAAAGAATAATTCTTTTAGCGATAAACGGTAGCTCTAAAAGCATTTTGTTGCTTATTTTATCAACACCAGGAGCCTTTTTATCATTTAGGTTAACGATAGCCTTTACAACATCAGAAAATCGGAAACGTATTTCCATAGGGCGTCTAGCAACAACAGGCGGTAATTCCCTCACATCAGTACACGTGTTGGGAGTGAACACGTTTCTTAAGTGACTTGCGAACAGATCGCATTTTTCTTTGTCATTTATAGCCCAGGATCCTCTCAGATTTCGCAGTGGAGGTTTTGCGATAACGGGTCTTTTTAGACGTTTGGCAGCTCGCCATAGAGAATAATTTGTCTGGGAAGTCGCGTCTAGGCTTTCTAAATATTTATTCAGTGATGCCATTCTGTGCACCTCCAACAAGTTTTTTAATTGGTTTGTGCATTCTTTCAGTTTATTTTTAAGTTGAGGCGATCTTTGCTTTTGCCATTCTCTTGGGGTTCTCCTTTTTTCAAATAAAAGCTTTTCAACATCTGCAGAAAAAATTTTGTTGTACTTGGCCTGACGATAAGTAGACGAAGCATGTTCAACGGCTTTTATAATGTTTTCATTAAGGCTGTTCAGGCAATCTTCGATGTCTCCGGGTGTTTTTAGTGGTTGGCTTTCCGAGCAGTGGGGGCTGATATATTTTTTATATATCAACCAATCTACTTTTTTAGTTAAGAATAAATCACTAGTTGCTATTTGATGAGGACTGCTAATAGTGATTATTGTTGGTGAGTGGTCAGAAGATAAATCCAAGGAGGCTTGGGCCTCAATAAGCTCCGGGGATATACCTTTTGCTACGCCAAAATTTATTACGTCTGGTATTTTATTGCGGTCTGTTGGCCAATATGTTGGTTGTCCAGTTGAAATAACGAAAAGTCCCATTTCAGACACGGAATCATACAAGACACGACCTTTCGGACTAATTAGGCGGGAGCCCCAGTACGTGTGCTTAGCGTTGTAGTCTCCAGCAGCTATAAAGCGGGGCCCTAAAGAGTTGTAAAAACTGTTGTACTGATCCTTCGTTATGGAGAATCTGGGTGGACAATAAACTGACGAAATAACGAGATCATGGTAAAATTCCTCAATGCAGACGTTTGTTGCTTGTATATAACTTTCGGAGAGACCACCCATCCACTGGTGTTTGATTCTTGATTTAATTAATATAGCTGAGTCACCACATGACCTATCTCTGGGATCTTTTGAGTCGTAAAAAGTATAGTCACATATTTTGAAAGTGCTTTTAGATGTCATATGAGTTTCGGAAATCAACATGACATCAATTTTTTGGTGTTTTAGAAAATATTCGAGTTCGTTTTTGTGTTGGCGGATGCCGTTTGCGTTCCAGAAACAAACCCTGAGGCAGTTCATGGTCTTTTAAGCATAGCCTGCAGAAAAGCAGACTGCATTTTTTGCATTTCTTGCATCATGTTGGTCATTTGCGCCATGATCTGCGTAAATTGTTTTACCATATTGTCTATTACGGCTTCCAGGCGGCTGAAATTGGGGCCCGTAGGTTCATTTGTTGGCACCTCTCTTTGTGTTGTTGGCGGGTTAGACTTGCTTGCGTTGGGCTGGTCAGACTTTAGCGCGTTGGCATAAGAAAGTTGACTCGTAGTTGGCTGTGCTAGTGGAGGCATAGAAGTAGCTGCTATATTTAACTGCTGGGAAGGAGCAGGAACTACTTTTAGCTTTGATGATTGTCTTACTAAATTAAAAACAGGGCAGCCTCTATAGTTGGCAGTATGATTTTAACCGCAATTGCTGCATTTCTTTACACGAGGATCATCTTTTTGTTTGTCGCACTTTGTCGTAGCATGCAGGTCTCCACACACCACACAAACAGAAGGCAATTTGCAGTAAGCCTTGGTGTGACCATATTCTTGGCAATTTAAGCACTGCACGGGCCCAGATCGCTTATGTGGCGCTTCAACCACAACTCTACGATGCAAAATATATTTTAGGTCATATATAGGGTGAGTTTCACTCTTGTTCAATTTTACATCACCAGGCTCAAGCTCCACCCGAAATAATGGTTGGGGATGCCTTTCCCTGTTTCTAATGTTTGACACAGATTTGGCTTTGAAGCCTTTGCTGCACAAACTGGCCTTAATTTCTTCCGGGTCCACATTTGAATCAATACCCAATCTGGAGGCCTTTTGCGGTCTTTAGTTGGTAGGTGTAAAAATTTCTCTTCTGTTTTTTAAATTCCGAAACAGTGGTACGGTAATCGTTTTCGTGATGAACTTGAACTAGTCGAGTAGTGTCGGTAGAAAAAACTAGCTTTTTTTAAATTAAAAGTTTCTTTCAACATTAATGGAAAAAATGTAATTTCTTCTAATAAAAAGAAATTATATAATGAACTTAAGCCAAAATAAAAAGCAAAACAATTTGTAGTAAAGGAAATGTTATTATAAAAAGCAATTCAAAATGGAAAACTAGAACACCGATTAAATGGTGCTAAAACCATACCAGTAAGTGACGATTTGTTACCGATGGCAAGTGGAAGTTATGAGTGATCAGCATGCCAGAGGAATTTGCGTCGAAGTTGTCAGACGACGCATTGCTAAGAAATCTTAGAGTTTAAAATGGATGGATAGAACTAAGTATGTTGTTATTGATATTACAGTATCATTGCGTTTTATTTTTATTTTTAACGCATTGATATATATGTACATATATATATATATTTATATATACATATAAAAATATAAATGTTTAATAAATTAAAATTTTTAAAAAAAAAAATTTGTTTTATTTATTTATTGGTTTAAAACCAATAGCACTGTTTCAAAGAATTCAATCTTAAAACAAAAATTTCATTCTTAACATTAAGGAATTATTCCTTGCTACACTAACTTGTGTACCTGATACAACTAACTCAACTTTTGCTATAGCATGTAATTCTGGCTTAGTTTTACTTCCACCAATTAAGAACATTTATGTGCCTTTGTACGCGTTTTTCATTTCTAAAAGCATTTAGCAACTCACGTAATATGCCATTGTTTGGGTTTAGAGGAATTTTCCATATTTTTGAGTACTGCTTCTTTACAGTCGGATGATGTACTCGACCTGCAGTTTGCATCATCATCAGAAGCTATGTTAAAGTTTTGAGATATGGTGTTTATTCTGACACTAACTCTACAATATGATCAATTGCCCATTCAACTAAGGTACCCTTCAGAACAATATTCCGACGTGGATCCAAGAACAGCGCACTTAGAAAGGCTTCATTCTCAAAAAGAATTGGCTCCTTCTTTTTTATTTCCTTAAGTAAATTGTAAGAAAAATTGTTTTTAACTTTCTGAAGTTCAGTTGTGCATGTAAACTAAGCGTTTTTGGGTTTTAATCACTAAAGTATATAATCGTAACAAAAGTATCAAAGGAAAGTGTATTTTGTTACCGGTAACAAAGGAAACGATATTTTAATGCCGGTATTTTGCGAAAAAAATTATTTATGTATCAGCATCAATACCGGTAACCAAATTTAAACGGTATCGGTAACGGCTGCCAACCTTAATAAATATCCAAAAATTTTAAAATCCTAGTAAGATAAACGCGGTATACTAATCAAATCCAAGGTAACAAAAAACTTAGACGAAAATTTCTTTGTGCTTATATTTGTGACCAATTTAAGTAATTTTATGTACGTTTGAATTAAAAATTGTATAAATTAAAATATAATTATTTTTTTCTTTTTATTTACACAGAGCTCGGCTTTGACATGTATACATGACCTTTTTCAAGCTCTAGTGACAACTAATCTGCCAGGCCTAGACTATCATTCGTTATTAAAAAAGCTTATGGAACCCGTTAAAGTGGAAAACATACCTACTGGAGTATTTTCTATTAGTGGTCATGATCAGCTGCATAAGCAGGCTTTTCATTCGTTGGCAACATGTGTTGCGGCCCTAACCCAGCAATGTCCCAACGAAGCTATACCTTTAGCCATCCAACTTTTGGAAGATCTTCAAAAAAGAACATCAATTAGCAATACACAACTGGTATTTTGCTTGTTAGCAACTGGAGAAATAGGACGTCACTTTAATTTAAATTCAATTTCTGCGCTGCCACAAACAATTATTGAGTGTTTTAGTGCAACGTCGGAGGACATTAAAGCTGCTGCTAGCCACGCTTTAGGCGCTGTAGCTGTAGGAAGTCTTCAAACATTCTTGCCATTAATTTTGAATGAAATAGAAGCTCAACCTCGACGACAGTATTTGCTGTTACATTCGTTGAAAGAAGTCATCTCTTCACTTTCGATCACACCCAAAGGCCTTTCCCAGTTGTTACCATCGGTACCATCAATTTGGAAGCAACTATTTAAACATTGTGAATGCTCCGAAGAGGGTTCGCGCAATGTCGTCGCAGAGTGTTTGGGAAAATTAGTTCTTGTTAGTCCAGAAGAACTTTTACCTAGACTTCAAAGTGCTTTACAATCTGAAAGTTATCTTATACGCACTGTAGTAGTATCGGCGATAAAGTTCACAATATCTGACCAACCACAAGCCATAGATGTTCTTTTAAAACAAAATATTGAAAAGTTTCTTTTCCTGCTTCGTGATCCCGAACCATCAGTAAGGCGTGTAGCTTTGGTTGCTTTTAATTCCGCTGTTCATAATAAACCTAGCCTTGTACGAGATTTACTTCCTACATTGTTACCATGGTTATATTCAGAAACAAAAGTGAAGGTAAGTAAATCTACAAACTCAAAAAACAGAATATGTGAAAACAATTAACAAAAATAAAAGGTTATAACAGTATTCTTAGTTTTTTTTTTAATCAATTTTACTGAAAAAAAAAACCAACTTTGCCAAAAGTTATTCCTATTTAAAAAGAGATTTTCATATTAAAAATTGCTTATCTAATGAATTTTGAAAATTTCATCAAATACTTTTTTTGCTCTTCACAAAACCTCCCTTATGACTTTTGTCAGTTGCATCGCATATCCTTTTATTTTTCTTTATAAGACCCGAAACAAGTGCAATGTAAAACCTGGTTTTATTTAAACAATTTTATTTATTAAAATTTTAGCTTATGAAAACAATTTTTAAATAGATTCCATTCAATTAAATTGTATATATAGGATTTGTTGTAGGCTAAGTTCGTCTAAATGGGTGATTCTGATATAACCGAATAGTTTGTGTCCCTGTTTATATAAATAGGGAAAACACAAATATATTCACTTACTTATTTTTAAATGAAGCCTTAAAAGATATCTGTAATCATAAAAAATATGTTTTTCTAAAAATCTTTTATTTTAAAATAAAAATTGCCTGCCCAAGTCTTCAAATGTGATTCCTCTGGCTATCCCCAGCGTTATCTTAAATTTTCGAGTTACTAAAAAATATAGTATACAATTTTTTAATAAAATTTCCGTAAAACAAAATAACTTTTATATATAAGAACACTATATGAGCTGCGTTGACATGTTGTAGGAATTTCACCAACTTTATTCGGTCCTATTCTGTTAACCGCATCCGAGTAAGTGTGGCGACATGGCGATTTTGTTAGCGAAGTGTTTGGTGCTTCAAACTTAATTGTTTTAATTTATATAGGTAGTTTAAAAAAATTTCTTGAAAAGCCTCAGGAATATCTTCAACCTCTAAATAATAACAAATAAACTTTTTAAGAATCATTATTTCTGGGTTTTTCAAAAACCCAGGAAATAACTTTCGTTATTAGCTGTTTTTATTTTTCTCCCTTTACATATAAAGCCATATGTCATATGTATATGACAATCGTATTTTAAATAATTATATATAATTGGATTAATTTTATTGTGATAAGATTGCTATTAAAGCATATTTTTGAAAAAATTTAGTTCTCCGACACTAGCCGAGTGGAATGCATTTTCAGAGCCCACTACAACTTCTCATCAGCACTCTTTGTTCGGTACTAACCCAAGTTTCAATTGAAATTTGAATACAGATATATTATTTGTATATAATATATACTCATTTTAACAATTGTTAATTCCTGGTTTAGAACGAAATTTACGGCGTGTAATTTTTTCTTTCATGGCAACACTTTGATTTATTCTTCATCTTACCACCTTATATTTGCCTTATTAATATCTATTTAGATGAGTGTGAAGGCAGCATGCTTTTGCATGCATTAGTTTTGTCTCGCTTTCTGTTCTATTTTTAAATCTTAATATGCTGATCATCAGTCATCAGCGAGTTGTTAAACATGTTTTAACATTGAGGGCGTATTTTTTTACACCATGCCTAGTGTTATTTAATACAAATTTATTCTTTAGCGTATTTTGAAAAATTTTTTTTTATTTCAAAAAATTTTCAGGCTTACTGGTTTAATTTTATTGTGATAAGATTTTAATTGAAGTATTGTTTTAAAAAAGTTTAGTGTCCTGACACTAGCCGAGTGGAATGCATTTTCAGAGCCCGCTACAACTCATCAGCAATCTTTGTTTGGTGCTAAACATTGGTAGTAAATACCTTCTATTAATTATTTAATTGAAATTTGAATACAGAAAAAATAATTGCATTTTATATATACTCTTATTACCAATTGTTAATTCCTGGGTTAGAACGAACTTTACGGCCTGCCATTTTTTTCCTCTCAATGCAACACCTTTCATTTTCTATATTTTTTTGCATCTCACACTTTATTTTTGCCTTATTCATCTCGTTTTAGATTAAGTTTTAATTTGCTGATTATCAGTCGTCAGCGAGTTGTTTAACATGTTTTTTTACATTGCGAACGTGCTTTTTAATAGAAATTTATTTTTTTAGCGTATTTTGAACAATTTTTTTTTATTTCTAAAATTTCTTAATAGTTTATCGGACTAATTGGTTAAATTTAATTGTGATAAGATTTTTATTGAGGAATTATTTTGAAAAAGTTAAGTTTTCATACACTAGGTGAGTGGAATGCATTTTCAGTGCCCGCTATAACTCCTCATCAGCACTCTTTGTTCGGTACTGAGCATTGGTAGTAAATATCTTCTATTTGACCCAGGTTTTAATTGAAATTTGAATACAGAAATATAATGCATTCCACTCGGCTAGTGTCGGGAAACTAAACTTTTTCAAAGTAATTCTACAATAAAAATCTTATCACCATAAAATTGAACCAATTAGCCTATAAACTAAGATCCAGGTAGGGATGGACCGCTACGTAACAATCCTTAAAAGAGGAAGAAGCCCGAAATCGGCAGAAGCATCTCAACCTGCAAAGATTTTAAAAGACGATGAAAGGCCAGCCTCATCGCAAAATCGTTTTGCAATTTTGCAAGAGGATAATGAGGCACCTGTTACTGAAATAAAGCCTATTAAGTCACCACCCATTTACCTGAGAGAAAAAAATTCAAATGACCTGATTTAGTTTTAAGTTAAATTAAACGGCGTAAATAATTTTTATGTGACAAGCACAAAACGTGGTAACATATACAAACCAAAATCCAAGTTAATCACAAAAATGCTTACCGCACCACGGTAACGGTATCAACAGGTCTTCATGCAAAACTTTATCAAAAGTTTGAGAGACATCAATAAAGAGCGCGGAGCAGTACTTCTTTTCCTCAAGCGCTTTTCTTATAACCTGTACCAATCTGTGGGTTTGTTGGATGGTACCATGTTGACTCCGAAAGCCAAATTGGTGATTTGGAGTACAATGATTATCATTCAAGATCAGGCTTGTTTGTATGGAATTTCTCGAGCAACTTGGACATAGTTGGCAACACACTTATAGGTCTGTAAGGCTCCACCTTTGCATGATCTTTTCCAGGCTTAGGAATCATTTTTACCAGTAAACTTTCCATACTGGCGGAAAATTATTCTTTTTGCTATGCAAGGCAGCTCTTAAAGCAGTTTATTTTTTTTTTCGTCAAAGCCAGGCGCTTTTTTAGCATTTAGATCATTAATAACCTTAACGACATTTAAACGTATTTCCATAGGGCATCTGGCAACAACCGGCGGTAATTTACTCACTTCAATGCACGTATTTGGATTAAACTTATTTGTTAAATGACTTGCGAGCAGATCACACTTCTCTTCATCAGTTCTTGCCCAGGATCCCTTTAGATTTCTTAGGGGTGGTTTTGCGATAACGGGTCTCCAATTCCTGGCCCCAAGTTTTAAGATGTCTTCCTCCACTTGATTCTTCTGTCAGAGTTTCGGTCTTCTTCTGCGTGATTCAACACCAGGCTCGCAATCAAATGATTTTTTAGCTGGAGCATCTTCATTCATTCTCCCAACATGGCCTAGCCAACCTAAACGTTGTATTTTGATACGTGTATTTATGTCGGCAAACATCATGTCATGTCGGTGCCGAGGTAGATAAAATCGTTGACCATTTCAAAGTTGTAGTTTTCAACTTCCACTGTCTGCTCAAGTCTACTGAGCCTCTTGTGCGTTAATACCATCAACTTGGTTTAATCTGCATTTACTGCGTGGAAGTTACTTCTCGATGTCGATATCATCATCGTAAGCGAGTAACATGTGCCGTTTTGTGAATAGTGTGCCAGTTATATTCACATTTGCGTCTCGTATAACCTTTTCTAAGTGGATGTTAAAAAGGTCACACGAAATAATGTCTTCTTGTCTGAAACCTCGTTTTATAAGCCCTACATATAAATATTCGTGCCTATCTTAACTGATTGTGTATCAGTTAAGCTTATCCTGCAGATTCGTACTAGTTTCGCAGGGATACCAAACTCAGACATAGCTTGAAACATCTTTAAACGTATTGGGCTGTCGAAAGCGACCTTATAGTCAACAAAAAGATGGCACGTGTCGATCTGTCTTGGGTGTTTTCCAGGATTTGGCGTAATGTGTATATTTGGTCGATTGTGGATTTGCCAGGTCTAAAGCCGTATTGATATGGCTCAATTAACTCGTCGACTTTAATTTCAATCTTCTAATTTCTAACCAATAGGAAAGAAAGTTATCCCTCTGTGGTTGGCACATACTGTCTTGCCTCATTTTTCGTGCACAGAACATAAAACACTGATGTTACAATCCTCGGATATGCGTTCCTTTAGCCAGATTGTACAAACAAGCTGATCCATACGCCGTATTAGCGTGTCGCCTCCGATCGTAAATAATTCAGCTGGAAACCCATCGGCTTATGCTGCCTTGTTATTTTTAAGCCGGGTGTTGGCTTGGCAACATCAAAATTATGAAAAATACTTTTTAACAGCACTCGTTTTATTTTATTTTAAAATTTATTTATTAATTCTTTTTTACAAATATAATTCACTTTAAAATTATTTTATTTATTATATAAAAACGAGATGAGCTTTAAAATTTAATATTTTTTTACTCGTAATGTTCAGTTGCTTTAACTAAAGTAACTGTCGCAAAATTACTTCATCAAAAATTCTTTACATATTTTTATGCACATATGTATATACAAATTCTTTAAAAACACAAACGTGTGTACATATGTGTATTCTGTATATAATAATAAAGTAACTAATAAAAATGTTTTGTCTTCATTAACATTTACTTTAAAAGAAATTGAACAGGAACAGGATATGACAACACTTTTGTTTGATGTGTAATTTTTTAAGTCATGGAAAAATAACCATATACGGGCATCACTACGTGAAAGAAGACCAAAAAAGAAAAGACCCGTGTCTCCCAGTTTTTCCCAAAGTCATGCACTTTTTTTGTTATGGGCCCCAAAGATTTGGGGCCTTGGTACCATTTTTACAAAAAGTGATAATTTTCTCAGGCTCATATCTTGCAAACCGTTCGGAATTTTAATTTACTCTTTGAGGCAAAGTTGTAGCCCTTTTTATAAAGAACAAAGCTATGAACATAAAAAATTGAAAAAACAATAATTTTAAATCAAAATCGCAAAAAACTTTAAAAAATTCAAATTTTTTTTACCTTTTTTCCCCTGTTCAGGTCCATAGGTAGCAAACCGTTCAAAATTCAAGGAAACAGTCAACTACAAAAATTTACCTAACATCCCAATAAACAACTTTTTAGAACATATAAACTTCCTAGGAATGATTCTTAACACCGTTTAGGTAGCCGCAAAAGTTAAAAATTTCCCCAAAATGTGTGTACATACATGCAGTTATGAAGCTATCTCTTCCTTACGTTTAATCAAATTGCCTTAATTACATATATTATATCTGTCTTTCGTGTAATAGAGAACTCTAGTGCATATAAATATGTGTATATGCATGTGAGATAGCCGCGAAAAGTCTTGGAACTTAAACAGGTAGGCAAACATTAAAATTGCTGGAAACCCTAAACAACAAAATACATCATACACAAATCGAAATAATGATCGTTAACGGCCTTTAATTAAATGATGTACATATTTTTTTTATTGCTTTGTTATTACTTTTTAATAATTATTGTTTATACCAACAATAAATTACCTACATATGTACCTACTACCAATTTTTTTAATAAGTGAGGACAATTCAAAATAAAATAGCAATTGGATAAATTTAAAAAGAAGAAATTATTGCACCCAAACTTATCAAGAAATCAACTACAAAAATTTACCTAAGATTTCAGTAAACAGCTCACGCGATCACGCACCGATCGCACACGCATCAAGGAACGCAGATCACAATATAAAAGCGACGCGACTCTCACATCGAGGCATTACACAGCGCGACGTCAACGAGATCTCAGCGGTGAAAGTTATAGAGAAAGTTCTACAGCATAATTCGCACACAATATTGGCAACTGACAATTTCAATATGCAGTGTAAAAATATTTATTTCTTTTGCTACATTTGCGGTCATCAAATCAGAAAAAATAATTCTACAAGATTTCAAAAGGAAAATAATCTTTTAACTAGTGAATTTAAAAGAGCATATAAGTCATTTTTCGACGAAATAGATTTGATCAGTGAAAATTACACACCTAACGCAGTGTGTCGCCAATGTTATAATAATCTCATAGCATGGTTGAATGGAGGCAAACATAGTATGAAATATTGTAAGCCGGTAAACTGGATTAATCGCCCAGGTGATCATGATGAAACCAGTTCTTATGCATGCGTTAATTACCCAAATAGACGTGATGAGAAGAACAAAATTTATAAAGCAACTGTAACAGCCACACTACCAGTGCTTGCACCTGAAAATTTTGTATTCCCAAGGCCGCAAACTCCAGATCGTAGGACAAAATGTACAGAAATGACTACAGTAAGTGGTGTTACTAATCGAGATCGATTTAATACCGACTATGAGCCCCAACAGGGAAGAGATGGACCAAAACTAATAACTAATAAAAAATCAAATGGAAAAACGGTACAAAGGCAAAAAATTCGACGCATTGCTTGCAGAGGTAATATCAATTTTATTATTGCATGGTTTGCATTATTTTTGATTTCTTTTCTTATTCATTTCAGGTATGTTGGTGGAGTCACAAGATAACCTTTTATGATGTTAATAAGGTATGTTAAAAAGAAAAAGCTAATGATGGAAGACATTCTGGAAGCAACGTGCCTGTGGACACTGTAAGTTCTGAATCAGAGTCAGATTCGGACGACGATTTAGATCCTCAACTTAAGAGGCGCGATTTGCAAGTCCAGGGCCATCAACTTTATAAAAATAATACGAATATTTTTTTATAATTTTTTTGTAATAGACAGCACAGTATCTCAATGTTGAAGAAAATAAAAAACAAATGAAATTCAAAAATTTTCGTAAAATTTTTAACTTTTGCGACTACCTAAGCGCTACCTAAACGGTGTTAAAAATCATTCCTAGGAAGTTTATATGTTCTACAAAGTTGTTTATTGGGATGTTAGGTAAATTTTTGTAGTTCACTGTTTCCTTGAATTTTGAACGGTTTGCTACCTATGGACCTGAACAGGGGGAAAAAGGTAAAAAAAAATTGAATTTTTTAAAGTTTTTTGCGATTTTGATCTAAAATTAATTTTTTTTTTAATTTTTTATGTTCATAATTTTTGTTCTATATAAAAAGGGCTACAACTTTGCCTCAAAGAGTTAATTAAAATTCCGAACGGTTTGCAAGATATGAGCCTGAGAAAATTATCACTTTTGGCAAAAATGACACCAAGGCCCCAAATCTTTGGGGGCCCATAAAAAAAAGTGCATGACTTTGGGCAAAACTGGGAGACACGGGTCTTTTCTTATTTGGTCTTCTTTCACGTAGTGATGTCCGTATATGGTTATTTTTTTCGTGTTGCACTGTGTTATTTAACTATTTGTGGACGGTGGTAACATTCCCCTTCTTTTAAGCGTGTAAGAGTCATGGATACGAGCTTTCTGATGATCTTCGCTGACGTTCAAATAGCTACTCTTTTTACCGGTCTATTAAGTATACCAGATTTTGTCTTTACTGTGACTCTGCACTTGTCCATCTGCAGCTACTACTGTATCAAGAACTTCACCTTTTTGCAATAATAACTACAGTTCCTATTTTATCGGGTCGAACTTTCGTAAACCATTTACTTCTGCGAAATATAACTGGAACGTTATATTTCGCCTTTTGGCGCCAAAAGTGATCTGCGAATGCTTGCGTTTGCTGCCATCGTTGACGAATATTTGCGCTATCGTGGAAAAGGGGTTTGTAACCATCACAAGAGCCTATATGTACATAGATGGTTGGGAGTAATGGCGCCGTCATCTTCGTGTTCAATGGAAACAAATGCCAGTGGTCGAGAATTTATAATTGACTCGATTTCGCAAGGCGCACTTTTTCAAGTTTTGTCATTGAAATTTAGTGTAGGGAACAGACTATAAAAATGTTTTTTTATTGATCTGATAGGTCTTTCCCAGGCACCGCCCATGTGGAGTGCCCCTTGTGGGTTAAAAGAACTATTTAGTTTCGTCGCACTTCATTGAGAGTCTCAACAAGCCCACTTGACTGATTTCAACTTTGAGAATTTTTTTTTACCGCTTTATAGTTTGTCCCATTATCTGTTTAGATATAGCAAGGTGTGCCACGCCTGACAATGAAATTTCGTATACACAAGATGCACGAACTGGTTTCTAAACTGTGCGCAACTTCTATATGAATAGATCGTACCGTCAGGCAAGTAAAAATTATGCCTAATCGTTTTTCCTTTCTTCTGCCAATTGTTACGAGAAGTGGACCAAAAAATTCCATGTCAACAAATGTAAATGGCCGCTGAAATCCTCCTAGACGCTCAGCTGGTAGCATTTCGGCGTAGTCGTGGGAACTTGCATTTATGTACAAAAACGTATTTTGCTGGTTTCCAGAACATACCTAAGACCTTTTTGGTGGTGCCCCATTGCTAAGCGTCTTGAGTCGTCATTGAAATCTGGCTGACTTAGAATTTCGGTGAAGTTGGAAGCCCAGTTTCTGATATGAAAGCCTGCGGTGGAGTGAATTTCTGCAACATGTTTCGCCAGCTTAATTGCGCCTTCTACGGTATCTTCGCTGTCTATAAGATCGTCGACGTAGTGATGATTCTGGACGGGCTATGCATATGTACTTGGCTGATGTAGTGTCATTTTTGTTCCACTATAGGAACCGTTGAGCGTGCTTATCATCGTAAGTACATTGATTCTGTAAAATATTTCGGCGATGTCACCGCATATTGCAAATTTTCGAAAGGCTAACAGTACGTCCACTAAAGGGTTGAGTAGATCTGCTCCTGTATGCAAAAAATCATTTAATAAAGCTCCGTTTGATTTTGCAGCAGCATCCCATACTAGCCGAACTTTATAGTGTCGCAAGAATTAAAAAAAACTTTAGAAATTCATATTTAAAAGATTAAAATGTATCATATTTATTGTAAAATTAAAAGTTCATAAAAAAAACTTTTTCAATAAGATAAGATATAAGATGAAAAAACCAAAACAAGAAATATCTTTGTTTATTAAAAAAAGAAAGAGGAAAAAATGCATAAGTAAAAAAATTGTAATTAGCAAATATGATTAAAAGCTAATAATGGAAAAAATAAAATTTGTTTATAATTCACTTTAAAATTATTTTATTTATTATATAAAAACGAGATGAGCTTTAAAATTTAATATTTTTTTACTCGTAATGTTCAGTTGCTTTAACTAAAGTAACTGTCGCAAAATTACTTCATCAAAAATTCTTTACATATTTTTATGCACATATGTATATACAAATTCTTTAAAAACACAAACGTGTGTACATATGTGTATTCTGTATATAATAATAAAGTAACTAATAAAAATGTTTTGTCTTCATTAACATTTACTTTAAAAGAAATTGAACAGGAACAGGATATGACAACACTTTTGTTTGATGTGTAATTTTTTAAGTCATGGAAAAATAACCATATACGGGCATCACTACGTGAAAGAAGACCAAAAAAGAAAAGACCCGTGTCTCCCAGTTTTTCCCAAAGTCATGCACTTTTTTTGGGGCCTTGGTACCATTTTTACAAAAAGTGATAATTTTCTCAGGCTCATATCTTGCAAACCGTTCGGAATTTTAATTTACTCTTTGAGGCAAAGTTGTAGCCCTTTTTATAAAGAACAAAAACTATGAACATAAAAAATTGAAAAAACAGTAATTTTAAATCAAAATCGCAAAAAACTTTAAAAAATTCAAATTTTTTTTACCTTTTTTCCCCTGTTCAGGTCCATAGGTAGCAAACCGTTCAAAATTCAAGGAAACAGTCAACTACAAAAATTTACCTAACATCCCAATAAACAACTTTTTAGAACATATAAACTTCCTAGGAATGATTCTTAACACCGTTTAGGTAGCCGCAAAAGTTAAAAATTTCCCCAAAATGTATGTACATACATGCAGTTATGAAGCTATCTCTTCCTTACGTTTAATCAAATTGCCTTAATTACATATATTATATCTGTCTTTCGTGTAATAGAGAACTCTAGTGCATATAAATATGTGTATATGCATGTGAGATAGCCGCGAAAAGTCTTGGAACTTAAACAGGTAGGCAAACATTAAAATTGCTGGAAACCCTAAACAACAAAATACATCATACACAAATCGAAATAATGATCGTTAACGGCCTTTAATTAAATGATGTACATATTTTTTTTATTGCTTTGTTATTACTTTTAAATAATTATTGTTTATACCAACAATAAATTACCTACATATGTACCTACTACCAATTTTTTTAATAAGTGAGGACAATTCAAAATAAAATAGCAATTGGATAAATTTAAAAAGAAGAAATTATTGCACCCAAACTTATCAAGAAATCAACTACAAAAATTTACCTAAGATTTCAGTAAACAGCTCACGCGATCACGCACCGATCGCACACGCATCAAGGAACGCAGATCACAATATAAAAGCGACGCGACTCTCACATCGAGGCATTACACAGCGCGACGTCAACGAGATCTCAGCGGTGAAAGTTATAGAGAAAGTTCTACAGCATAATTCGCACACAATATTGGCAACTGACAATTTCAATATGCAGTGTAAAAATATTTATTTCTTTTGCTACATTTGCGGTCATCAAATCAGAAAAAATAATTCTACAAGATTTCAAAAGGAAAATAATCTTTTAACTAGTGAATTTAAAAGAGCATATAAGTCATTTTTCGACGAAATAGATTTGATCAGTGAAAATTACACACCTAACGCAGTGTGTCGCCAATGTTATAATAATCTCATAGCATGGTTGAATGGAGGCAAACATAGTATGAAATATTGTAAGCCGGTAAACTGGATTAATCGCCCAGGTGATCATGATGAAACCAGTTCTTATGCATGCGTTAATTACCCAAATAGACGTGATGAGAAGAACAAAATTTATAAAGCAACTGTAACAGCCACACTACCAGTGCTTGCACCTGAAAATTTTGTATTCCCAAGGCCGCAAACTCCAGATCGTAGGACAAAATGTACAGAAATGACTACAGTAAGTGGTGTTACTAATCGAGATCGATTTAATACCGACTATGAGCCCCAACAGGGAAGAGATGGACCAAAACTAATAACTAATAAAAAATCAAATGGAAAAACGGTACAAAGGCAAAAAATTCGACGCATTGCTTGCAGAGGTAATATCAATTTTATTATTGCATGGTTTGCATTATTTTTGATTTCTTTTCTTATTCATTTCAGGTATGTTGGTGGAGTCACAAGATAACCTTTTATGATGTTAATAAGGTATGTTAAAAAGAAAAAGCTAATGATGGAAGACATTCTGGAAGCAACGTGCCTGTGGACACTGTAAGTTCTGAATCAGAGTCAGATTCGGACGACGATTTAGATCCTCAACTTAAGAGAGCGCGATTTGCAAGTCCAGGGCCATCAACTTTATAAAAATAATACGAATATTTTTTTATAATTTTTTTGTAATAGACAGCACAGTATCTCAATGTTGAAGAAAATAAAAAACAAATGAAATTCAAAAATTTTCGTAAAATTTTTAACTTTTGCGACTACCTAAGCGCTACCTAAACGGTGTTAAAAATCATTCCTAGGAAGTTTATATGTTCTAAAAAGTTGTTTATTGGGATGTTAGGTAAATTTTTGTAGTTCACTGTTTCCTTGAATTTTGAACGGTTTGCTACCTATGGACCTGAACAGGGGGAAAAAGGTAAAAAAAAAATTGAATTTTTTAAAGTTTTTTGCGATTTTGATCTAAAATTAATTTTTTTTTTAATTTTTTATGTTCATAATTTTTGTTCTATATAAAAAGGGCTACAACTTTGCCTCAAAGAGTTAATTAAAATTCCGAACGGTTTGCAAGATATGAGCCTGAGAAAATTATCACTTTTGGCAAAAATGACACCAAGGCCCCAAATCTTTGGGGGCCCATAAAAAAAAGTGCATGACTTTGGGCAAAACTGGGAGACACGGGTCTTTTCTTATTTGGTCTTCTTTCACGTAGTGATGTCCGTATATGGTTATTTTTTTCGTGTTGCACTGTGTTATTTAACTATTTGTGGACGGTGGTAACATTCCCCTTCTTGTAAGCGTGTAAGAGTCATGGATACGAGCTTTCTGATGATCTTCGCTGACGTTCAAATAGCTACTCTTTTTACCGGTCTATTAAGTATACCAGATTTTGTCTTTACTGTGACTCTGCACTTGTCCATCTGCAGCTACTACTGTATCAAGAACTTCACCTTTTTGCAATAATAACTACAGTTCCTATTTTATCGGGTCGAACTTTCGTAAACCATTTACTTCTGCGAAATATAACTGGAACGTTATATTTCGCCTTTTGGCGCCAAAAGTGATCTGCGAATGCTTGCGTTTGCTGCCATCGTTGACGAATATTTGCGCTATCGTGGAAAAGGGGTTTGTAACCATCACAAGAGCCTATATGTACATAGATGGTTGGGAGTAATGGCGCCGTCATCTTCGTGTTCAATGGAAACAAATGCCAGTGGTCGAGAATTTATAATTGACTCGATTTCGCAAGGCGCACTTTTTCAAGTTTTGTCATTGAAATTTAGTGTAGGGAACAGACTATAAAAATGTTTTTTTATTGATCTGATAGGTCTTTCCCAGGCACCGCCCATGTGGAGTGCCCCTTGTGGGTTAAAAGAACTATTTAGTTTCGTCGCACTTCATTGAGAGTCTCAACAAGCCCACTTGACTGATTTCAACTTTGAGAATTTTTTTTTACCGCTTTATAGTTTGTCCCATTATCTGTTTAGATATAGCAAGGTGTGCCACGCCTGACAATGAAATTTCGTATACACAAGATGCACGAACTGGTTTCTAAACTGTGCGCAACTTCTATATGAATAGATCGTACCGTCAGGCAAGTAAAAATTATGCCTAATCGTTTTTCCTTTCTTCTGCCAATTGTTACGAGAAGTGGACCAAAAAATTCCATGTCAACAAATGTAAATGGCCGCTGAAATCCTCCTAGACGCTCAGCTGGTAGCATTTCGGCGTAGTCGTGGGAACTTGCATTTATGTACAAAAACGTATTTTGCTGGTTTCCAGAACATACCTAAGACCTTTTTGGTGGTGCCCCATTGCTAAGCGTCTTGAGTCGTCATTGAAATCTGGCTGACTTAGAATTTCGGTGAAGTTGGAAGCCCAGTTTCTGATATGAAAGCCTGCGGTGGAGTGAATTTCTGCAACATGTTTCGCCAGCTTAATTGCGCCTTCTACGGTATCTTCGCTGTCTATAAGATCGTCGACGTAGTGATGATTCTGGACGGGCTATGCATATGTACTTGGCTGATGTAGTGTCATTTTTGTTCCACTATAGGAACCGTTGAGCGTGCTTATCATCGTAAGTACATTGATTCTGTAAAATATTTCGGCGATGTCACCGCATATTGCAAATTTTCGAAAGGCTAACAGTACGTCGGCTAAAGGGTTGAGTAGATCTGCTCCTGTATGCAAAAAATCATTTAATAAAGCTCCGTTTGATTTTGCAGCAGCATCCCATACTAGCCGAACTTTATAGTGTCGCAAGAATTAAAAAAAACTTTAGAAATTCATATTTAAAAGATTAAAATGTATCATATTTATTGTAAAATTAAAAGTTCATAAAAAAAACTTTTTCAATAAGATAAGATATAAGATGAAAAAACCAAAACAAGAAATATCTTTGTTTATTAAAAAAAGAAAGAGGAAAAAATGCATAAGTAAAAAAATTGTAATTAGCAAATATGATTAAAAGCTAATAATGGAAAAAATAAAATTTGTTTACATTATTGATTTAGCAGAACGGACGGAATCGGAATATGATGCAAATGAGAAGTTAAGCATGTACCAATATGATAAGACGTGAAGAGAGTAATAGAAAATTATCACTGAATCAGTTTTGTTTACTCACCGAAAAATAGTTGCTGTTATAAGTTGTTTAGTTACCATGAAAGGGATTTCTATTTTAGAATCAAAAACCTAACTTTTAATAATAATTGACATACTTCCCCCAGTTAAAGATGCATACATAAATTAGCAAAGCAAACAAATAGTTTGTAGAAATAAAAGTTAGTGTTAGCAGTACATACAGACAAAATTAGTTTTGGTTTTAATTTAGGAATTTAAGTTATTATTTTAGAATACTTGAATCGGATCGTTATAAGTATGTATATGTTAAAGAAAATTCAGAAATATTATAGTCTTAATTCTAAAGATTTTTTAAAGTTGTAAGTAATTATATTAATAATTTTTAAACTGTTTTTAAGAATAATAATAAATTTATGAAAAACGATAGTAGTATTGATTTTAAGTACATATTTTTAACTCATTTTCGACTTTACTATATTTTGAGTTTCCTAATTCAAAAAAGTATGGATTGTGCAAAAATAGTTTTTCATTTCAAATTTTTCTCTTTTAAATATTAAATTATAAAACTTAAACTCAATATTAATACTGAGTGCTCCTAGATTGATGAAACTTGGCAGAAAAATGTATTGTAGTCTAAGGCATTTAAGAATTAAAAAATAATAAAATTCAAACCAAGGTGGAAAAAGTTCCCCTTAGAAGAACTAATACCACCTCTGAAAAATTAAAATTTTTTTCAAGTTTTCAATACTATTGCTATGCAAATGCAACTTTAAACGTAAGCGAAAGCTTAATAAACCTACACTTGGTCAGTGTCGTCCTCTCCCCTTTCGTGGGCGGCGGCATAAAGTAAAATTTGCTAAAATAATGTATATAATAAAAATAATGGGAAACTTAAACCCAAATACTACAAAAGTAAAATTTTTAAGCTTTTATGGGTAGGGGCAGAAATGCCCCCAAACCCCACCCCCCGAAACGGCTCTGCACAAAAAAAAATTTTTTATATATATTTTGCTATTTTTTTTTACAAAAAATTTATTTTTAAGCTTGTTTTTCGCTTTTTTTGTACCTTAATGTATTAAATATATCTGAAAATAAGTAATTTATATATAACAATAACTTAGTGCAACACGAAAAAAAATAACCATATACGGACATCACTACGTGAAAGAAGACCAAAAAAGAAAAGACCCGTGTCTCCCAGTTTTGCCCAAAGTCATGCACTTTTTTTTTTATGGGCCCCCAAAGATTTGGAGCCTTGGTGTCATTTTTGCCAAAAGTGATAATTTTCTCAGGCTCATATCTTGCAAACCGTTCGGAATTTTAAATAACTTTTTGAGGCAAAGTTGTAGCCCTTTTTATAAAGAACAAAAATTATGAACATAAAAAATTAAAAAAAAAAAATAATTTTAGATAAAAATCGCAAAAAACTTTAAAAAATTCAATTTTTTTTTTTACCTTTTTCCCCCTGTTCAGGTCCATAGGTAGCAAACCGTTCAAAATTCAAGGAAACAGTGAACTACAAAAATTTACCTAACATCCCAATAAAGAACTTTTTAGAACATATAAACTTCCTAGGAATGACTCTTAACACCGCTTAGGTAGCTGCAAAAGTTAAAAATTTTTCTAAAATTTTTGAATTTCATTTGTTTTTTATTTTCTTCAACATTGAGATACTGTGCTGTCTATTACAAAATAATTATTTTTATTTTCTTTATCAGGCTCAAGTTCATTACTATACTAAATTCTCATTTATTTTCAAATGAAGAAATTAATATTTTTACTTTTTACTACTTTATTAGCGTTAGTTAAAAAGAAAAAACCAGATTTTTACCGATAATAGATAATAGATACTCGGCTAGTATCGGTAAAAATCTTGTTTTTTTCAATAAAATTTTCCTTTCTTAACTAACGTTAATAAAGTAGTAAAAAGTAAAAATATTAATTTCTTCATTTGAAAATAAATGAGAATTTAGTATAGTATTGAACTTGAGCCTGATAAAGAAAATAAAAATTGTCTTAAAACAAATAGTTCAACTAATAAATAAAACGAAAACAAAATAATTATAAAAAAATATTCGTATTATTTTTATAAAGTTGATGGCCCTGGACTTGCAAATCGCGCTCTCTTAAGTTGAGGATCTAAATCGTCGTCCGAATCTGACTCTGATACAGAACTTACAGTGTCCACAGGCACGTTGCTTCCAGAATGTCTTCCATCATTAGCTTTTTCTTTTTCACATACCTTATTAACATCATAAAAGGTTATCTTGTGACTCCACCAACATACCTGAAATGAATAAGAAAAGAAATCAAAAATAATGCAAACCATGCAATAATAAAATTGATATTACCTCTGCAAGCAATGCGTCGAATTTTTTGCCTTTGTACCGTTTTTCCATTTGATTTTTTATTAGTTATTAGTTTTGGTCCATCTCTTCCCTGTTGGGGCTCATAGTCGGTATCAAATCGATGTCGATTAGTAACACCACTTGCTGTAGTCATTTCTGTAAATTTTATCCATGATCCGGAGTTTGCGGCCTTGGGAATACAAAATTTTCAGGTGCAAGCACTGGTAGTGTGGCTGTTACAGTTGCTTTATAAATTTTGTTCTTCTCATCACGTCTATTTGGGAAATTAACGCATGAATAAGAACTGGTTGCATCATGATCACCTGGGCGATTAATCCAGTTTACCGGCTTACAATATTTCATACTATGTTTGCCTCCATTCAACCATGCTATGAGATTATTATAACATTGGCGACACACTGCGTTAGGTGTGTAATTTTCACTGATCAAATCTATTTTGTCGAAAAATGACTTATATGCTCTTTTAAATTCACTAGTTAAAAGATTCTTTTCATTTTGAAATCTTGTAGAATTATTTTTTCTGATTTGATGACCGCAAATGTAGCAAACTAAATAAATATTTTTACACTGCATATTGAAATTGTCAGTTGCCAATGTTGTATGCGAATTATGCTGTAGAACTTTCTCTATAACTTTCACCGCTGAGATTTCGTTGACGTCGCGCTGTGTAATGCCTCGATGGGGGAGTCGCGTCGCTTTTATATTGTGATCTGCGTTCCTTGATGCGTGTGCGATCGGCGCGTGATCCCGTGAGCTGTTTACTGAAATCTTAGGTAAATTTTTGTAGTTGATTTCTTGATAAGTTTGGGTGCAATAATTTCTTCTTTTTAAATTTATCCAATCGCTATTTTATTTTGAATTGTCCTCACTTATTAAAAAAATTGGTAGTGGGTACATATGTAGGTAATTTATTGTTGGTGTAAACAATAATTATTAAAAAGTAATAACAAAGCAATAAAAAAGTATGTACATAATTTAATTAAAGGCCGTTAACGATCATTATTGCGATTTGTGTATGATTTATTTTGTTGTTTAGGGTTTCCAGCAATTTTAATGTTTGCCTACCTGTTTAAGTTCCAAGACTTTTTGCGGCTATCTCACATGCATATACACATATTTATATGCACTAGAGCTTCTATTACACGAAGGACAGATACAATATATGTAATTAAGGCAATTTGATTAAACGTAAGGAAGAGATAGCTTCATAACTACATGTATGTACATACATTTTGGGGAAATTTTTAACTTTTGCGGCTACCTAAACGCTACCTAAACGCTACCTAAACGGTGTTAAGAATCATTCCTAGGAAGTTTATATGTTTTAAAAAGTTGTTTATTGGGATAGGTAAATTTTTGTAGTTGACTGTTTCCTTGAATTTTGAACGGTTTGCTACCTATGGACCTGAACAGGGGGAAAAAGGTAAAAAAAATTTGAATTTTTTAAAGTTTTTTGCGATTTTGATTTAAAATTATTGTTTTTTCAATTTTTTGTGTTCATAATTTTTGTTCTTTATAAAAAGGGCTACAACTTTGCCTCAAAGAGTAAATTAAAATTCCGAACGGTTTGCAAGATATGAGCCTGAGAAAATTATCACTTTTTGTAAAAATGATACCAAGGCCCCAAATCTTTGGGGCCCATAACAAAAAAAGTGCATGACTTTGGGAAAAACTGGGAGACACGGGTCTTTTCTTTTTTGGTCTTCTTTCACGTAGTGATGTCCGTATATGGTTATTTTTCCATGACTTAAAAAATTACACACAGTGTTATTTACAGAAGTAACAATTAATTTAAAGTATGAAAAAAAACTGATTTATTTAGAAAAATATCCTTTTACACTAAGAACAGGAGTGCTACTGTTCTTCTTCATCTGTTTTTTTAAAGACCTTTTCTAAATCTGAATTCTCTTAAAAATCAAGCATTAAAGAAACTGCTTCTATCGTAAAGGGAAATGATTTCTTTTTTGGAGTTTGTCTTATGCTAGTCATCAGTGGGTCAGAACTGAGCAAAAGTCTATTAATAATATCTACGTTACACTGAACTCTTAAAAACTTTCTTGCAAAATTCCGCCTGTAAATCCGAAATTTTTTTCTGATAGCAGCCCAATAGGCAATTGATCCATGTATTAAAATCGTATGCATTGTATATAAAAAAATTTTCTGAAACTGTATAAACACTGTTTCACCGCTGACATGTCGCCATCTCCTTGTCATTTTGAAAGTTCTCACAATTTTCTATCTAAAAACCGCAATTTCTCCTCAACAGATTTATCTTTACATTTATGTACCATTTATAATAACTCTTTTCTGTTTAAACTTTTTCCATTTTACTCTCGTAGTTTTAAAATTGTTCTGAAAACAATTCGTGCAATAACCACAATATACATATATACACTAAAAATTTAGTACTTGAAGCACAGATTTGTTTTTCTTTAAAAAATATTTTTTTTTAAACAAGTTTTGAAGGCAGGTACATTTATTTTGTTGAATAAAATAGCGTTATTATAAAGCTGTCGCACAGGTATACATTACCACTTTAGGGGTGGGTAAAAACTACTGCCTCGCACATTCCTTTTTATACATGCAATGTCAGCGTAAAACCCAATTTAACCTGTTAAAAAATAATTTCAATTTACCTGTAATAATTTAAATAAAAAGCAATTAATTATCAAAACGTTTTATGAACCACAAAAAAGTTTCTTACTCATATGTAAACACACAAGATGAGAACAAACAGAAAAAAGTGAAATTTTCAAAAATTCGCCAAAAAAAAAAAATGGCGCTTAAACGCGCAACGGTTTTTTTTCGTCTAAAAGTAGAGATTTCAGGTTTTATTGTGATGAAAAAGATTTTTAGGATAATGACTGCCGTCACTTTCAAAAACCTTTTGATTTTATTTTTTTTAATGAAAAATTGAACAAGAAAATCTCTTCTTTTAATTTCGAAGGATTTTTTTTTAATAAAACTTAAAATAAAAAATAAAACAAGGTAGTTGTTTATATGATCTTTCGCAGTGAAAAAATCAATGTAAAATCTTTTTTTGTTTAGCTACAAAAAATATATTATCAAAAGTTAATAAATTGCTGGCAAATTTACTTAACTTTCCTGCCTTTGACAGTGCCTCAAAACGACAAATTGCAAGGAAAAGATTTGAAAATTCACTATCCGATACAGATCTGTCGAGCTGCGCACTTAAATTTTTACATTTCTTAAATTTCAATTTTGGATTAATGTCCGGCTAGATTGGCAAAATACCCCTATGTGCAGCGTAAACGTAAAATTCTTCTACGCGTAACTATGCCAATGTCGGCAAACAGCTCACGGTTCATACGACACCAGTACTCTCCGTCAACGCAGATCGCTCCATCTGCTTTCGCAAGTACCCATGCTTCAGAACCATAAATAAGCACGGGTAGTATCAGTATCTTGTAGAGAGTAATTTTTGTTTGTCGGGAGGTGGCTTTTAAATTGCTACTCAGTCCAGTGTAGCATCTATGGCCAATATTGTTCTTCTTTTAATCTCAAAATTGAAGTTGTTTGTTTTTTAATTACGATGCCGAGGTATAAAAAATCGTTGACTATTTCAAAGTTGTAGCTTTTAACTTCCACTGTCTGCGAAAGTCTACTGGACGTCTTGTGCGTTAATACAATCAATTTGGTTTTATCTGCATTTACTTCCATGCCTACTTTGGCTGACTCTTTCTCGACTTTTTCAAAGGTGGCAGGTATTGCGAGCAGTTCCCCCATATTGTCGATATCGTCAGCGTAAGCAAGTAACATGTGTTGTTTTGTGAATAGTGTTCCAGTTCTATTTACACTTGCTTCCCGTATAACCTTTTTAAGGGGATGTTAAAAAGATCACACGAAAGGCTGTGTCCTTGTCTGAAACCTCGTTTGGTACTGAAGGGCTCAGAAATATTCCTGCTTATCTTAACTGAGGATTGTGTATCAGTTAGGTCATCCTGCAGGTGCTATTAATTTTTCAGGGATACTAAACTCAGACATAGCTTGAAACACCTTTGAACGTATGGAGTTGTCGAAATCGGCTTTATAGTCAACAAATAAATGGTATGTGTCGATCTGTCCTTCTTGAGTGTTTTCCAGGACTTGGCGTAATGTGTATATCTGGTCGATTGTAAATTTGCCAGGTCTAAAGACGCATTGATATGACTCAATTCATTTATTTATTTATTCATTTATTGGCTTCCTGTACAACAAGACAAGTCTTACAATTAAAGTACAGGAATTTTTATGTAAGTTCAAAAGCGCCTAATTTAACTAATTGTACTGAACCAGGGACAAACGTAGCCCAATCTATTTTTAAAAATTAAAAAAAAAGTTCTGATGCACCATCTTTGTCGCGGTCATCGTTCTGGAGTTCTGAAGTTAAACCTGCAGCTGCTAAAGTCGCATCAAGCTCAATTTCTGCATCTGCACCTAAGATTCAGGTAGGGATGGACCGCTACGAAACAGTTCTTAAAAGAGGAGGAAGCCCGAAATCGGCAGAAGCATCTCAACCTACAAAAATTTTAAAAGACGATGAAAGGCCAACCTCATCGCAAAATTGTTTTGCAATTTTGCAAGAGGATAATGAGGCTCCTGCTACTAAAATAAAGATCTTTAGGCCACCTCCCATTTATCTGAGAGAGAGAAACTCAAATGACCTGATTAAGTTTTTAGTTAAGTTTTCGTTTTTTATTTATTAGTTGAACTCTTTGTTTTTAAGACAATTTTTTATTTTCTTTATCAGGCTTAAGTTCAATACTATACTAAATTCTCATTTATTTGCAAATGAAGAAATAAATATTTTTAGTTTTTACTACTTTATTCGCGTTAGTTAAGAAAGGAAATTTTATTGAAAAAACAAGATTTTTACCGATACTAGCCGAGTAGAATGCATATTCGAAAAACAGCTACGATTTTCATCATCAGTACTCTTTGTTCGGTTGTTAGTTATTTTTGGTTGTAAACATCAGCCATTTAACCCACTGATCCATGTGGCGAGGTGAGTCGGCACGAAGTTTTTTCCACTTAAACCAACTAAACCAAAGCTTTTTCTTTTTTCCATTTCTTATTACTAACGCCATCTCTATTTTAGTTTTAACACTAATTAGCGTAGCGTAGCCTTAACCATCTATCAGATGGTATTAAGAGCTACCATATTTTTTTTATATGTACAATTTTTCCAAATTGTTATATATCACCGTGCCATGTGTGCTTTATGAGTTTTCGTTTTTTATTTATTAGTTGAACTATTTGTTTTTAAGACAATTTTTTATTTTCTTTATCAGGCTTAAGTTAAATACTATACTAAATTCTCATTTATTTGCAAATGAAGAAATTAATATTTTTAGTTTTTACTACTATATTATTTTTATTTATTGGAAAAATTGTACATATAAAAAATATGGCAGCTCTTAATACCATCTGATAGATGGTTAAGGCTACGCTAAGCTAACTAGTGTTAAAACTAAAATAGAGATGGCGTTAGTAATAAGAAATGGAAAAAAAAGCTTTGGTTTTGTTGGTTTAAGTGGAAAAAACTTCGTGCCGACTCACCTTGCCACATGGATCAGTGGGTTAAATGGCTGATGTTTACAACCAAAAATAACTAACAACCGAACAAAGAGTACTGATGATTAAAAAATGTAGCTGTTTTTCGAAAATGCATTCTACTCGGCTAGTATCGGTAAAAATCTTGTTTTTTCAATAAAATTTCCTCTCTTAACTAACGCTAATAAAGTAGTAAAAACTAAAAGTATTAATTTCTTCATTTGCAAATAAATGAGAATTTAGTATAGTATTGAACTTAATCCTGATAAAGAAAATAAAAAATTGTCTTAAAAACAAATAGTTCAACTAATAAATAAAAAACGAAAACTCATAAAGCACACATGGCACGGTGATATATAACAATTTGAAAAAATTGTACATATAAAAAATATGGTAGCTCTTAATACCATCTGATAGATGGTTAAGGCTACGCTACGCTAATTAGTGTTAAAACTAAAATAGAGATGGCGTTAGTAATAAGAAATGGAAAAAAGAAAAAGCTTTGGTTTAGTTGGTTTAAGTGGAAAAAACTTCGTGCCGACTCACCTCGCCACATGGATCAGTGGGTTAAATGGCTGATGTTTACAACCAAAAATAACTAACAACCGAACAAAGAGTACTGATGATGAAAATCGTAGCTGTTTTTCGAAAATGCATTCTACTCGGCTAGTATCGGTAAAAATCTTGTTTTTTCAATAAAATTTCCTTTCTTAACTAACGCTAATAAAGTAGTAAAAACTAAAAATATTAATTTCTTCATTTGCAAATAAATGAGAATTTAGTATAGTATTGAACTTAAGCCTGATAAAGAAAATAAAAAATTGTTTTTAGTTAAGTTAATCGGTGAAAATAATTTTTATGTGACAAGCATAAAACGTGGTAACATATATGAGACCAAAATCCAAGTTTAGCAAGAGAATTCTTACCGCAACACGGTAACAGAACTTGAAAAACAAAACAAAAGCTTTTACACTTATCAACTTAAAAATGCAAAAGGCCTCAAGTAGTGTTTAAAGGTATTGACTCAAATGTTGACCCGGAAAAATTTAAAACCAGTTTGTGCATGAAGTGACTTAGAGTCAAATATGTAGCAAACATGAGAAACAGGGAAAAATACCCGCAATCACTATTCCGAGTGGACGTCAAATTAAGGAAAAATGAGACGCACCTGATTTATGATTTGAAATACATTTTGCATCGTTGAGTAGTAGTGGAAGCGCCACATAAGCGATCTGGGCCCGTACAGTGTTTGAACTGCCAGGAATATGGCCACACCAAAACTTATTGCAAGTTGCCTTTTGTTTGGTTTTTGTCGGAACCTGCAAGATAACACCAAGTGTGACAAACCACAAAATGATCCTAGGGTAGAGAAATGCAGTAATTATGGAGGTAGCCCTGTTTTTAATTCAGGTAAGCGCTCAACTAAGCCAAAAATAGTTCCTGCCCTCTCCAACCTTTAAATATACCAACTACAAATATGCCTCCATTAGCACAACCAACTACAAATCAAGTTTCTTATGCCACCGCATTAAAGTCTAACCAGCCTTATGCACGTTAGTCTACCCAGCCTAGAACATAACAAGAAGTGCCAACAAGCGAACCAACCTGACCCAATTTAAGCCGCCCGGAAGCCGTAATTGACAATATGGTCAAAAAATTTACGCAGATTATGGCGCAAATGGACGGCATGATGCAATAAATGCAGTCTGCCCTTTGCTGGCCATGCTTAAAAGGCCATGAACTGCCTCAGGATTTGTTTCTGGAACGCTAACGGCAGTCGCCAACACAAAAACGAGCTCGAGTATTTTTTAATGCACCAAAAAATTTATGTCATGTTGATTTCCGAGACTCATATGACATCTAGGAGCACCTTTAGAATAAGTGGATATAATTTTATGATTCAAAGGACCCCAGGGATATATCTTGTGGTGGCTCTGCTATATTATTCTAATGAAGAATTAAGCACTAATGGTTGGGGGGCCTATCCGAATGTTAAATCCAAGCAACAAACGTCTGCATTGATTCTTCTGTAACCTAGTTTTTTCGTCAGTTTACTGTCCTCGTACGTTCTCCATAACGACGGATCAGTACAAAAGTTTTTACAAATCCTTAGGTCCCCGCTTCATAGCTGCTGGAGACTATAACGCTAAGCACACGTATTGGGGCTCCCGTCTTATTAGTCCCAGAGGTCGGGTCTTGTATGGTGTCGTGTCTGAAATGGGGCTTTACGTTATTTCAACTAGACAACCAACCTACTGACCAACGGACCACAATAAAATTCCAGACGTAATCGATTTTGGCGTAGCAAAAGGTATATCCTCGGAAGTTATTGAGGCTCAGGCCTCATTGGATTTATCTTCTGACCACTCACCCACAAGTATCACTACTATTTGCAGTCCTCAACAAACAGCAACTAGTGATTTTTTGTTATCTAAAAAAGTAAATTGGTTAAAAAATAAAGAACGTATTAGTACCCACTGCTCGGAGAACCAACCGCTAAAAACCCCTGGAGACATAGATGATTGTCTAAGCGTCCTAAATGAAAACATTAAAAAAACCGTTGAACATGCGTCTTCTACCTACCGGAAGGCGAGGTACAACAAAATTTTCTCTGATGATGTGGAAAAGCTTGTAGCTGAAAAAAAAAGAGAGGCCGCAGGGAACGGCAAAAACATAGATCGCTCCAACTCAACACTATGCTGAAAGAATGTACAACCCAACTAAAAAGCTCGCTGCAGTTTCACAGAATGGCATCACTGAAAGAATACCTGGAAGGTCTAGATACGGCTCCTCATACAAATTATACCCTATGGCGATCAGCCAGGCGTTTTAAAAGACCCATTATCGCAAAACCACCACTGCGTTTCCGATTTAGAGATATTGTAGAGGCTATCGCTAACTCAAATGGTAAAAAATCTCCTGGCGTTGATAAAATAAGCAACAAAATGCTCTTTGAGCTACCTTTTACAGCTAAAAGAATAATTCTTTTTATTTTTAACGCGATAATTCGGCTTGGACATTCCCCGCCTATATCGAAAGTTGCCTTAGTAAAGATGATTCCTTATCCTGGCAAAGATCCTTCGAAGACCTATAATTTGTTACCCACAATGTCAAAATTGTTTGAAAAATTGCTTAAAAACGTGCTGAATACGATCTTGAACAACGACAACTACATTTCAAATCACCAATTCGGCTTTAGAAGTCAACATAGTACCTTCGAACAAACTCGCAGATTGGTACAGATTATAAGAAAAGCCTTAAAGGAAAAAAGTACTGCTCCGCGCTATTTATCGATGTTTCACAAGCCTTCGACAAAGTATGGCATGATGGCCTGTTAAACAAACTAAAATTCAACCTTCCAGCTAATATTTTCAACCTTTTAGAAAAATACATAACCGGCCGACAATTTATGATCAGAGAGGGAAACCAAATAAGGTCTTCTCAACCAATAGGGGCTGGTATACCTCAAGGGAGAATACTGGGTCCAGTTCTGTACTTGCTTTAAACAGCAGATATGCCAACCAATAGTTTAACATACACGTCGACATTTGCTGATGATACTGCTTTCCTTAGTATTCAGACCCTAAAGAGGCTTCGAACCAACTGCAACAACACGTAACCCAAGTTGATAAATGGGCAAAGTTATGGGGAATAAAAATAAATAAACAAAAATGAGCCCACGTAACTTTTACTTAACGCAAAGTAAACCGAGACAAAATATCTTGGTATTCACCTAGATCGCCGCCTCACATGGAAGCCTCATATAGATGCGAAGCTGACTCAAATGAAACTTAAAGCTGCTCAAATCCACTGGCTAATTGGTAGAAACTCTGTGCTACGTCTGGGTTGTAAACTTCTACTCTACAACTCGAATTTAAAACCAATTCGGTGCTACGGTATACAATTATGGGGCACTGCTTCCGCCTCCAACATAGAAAACATACAACGTCGTCAAAACAAAATTACGAGAATGATAACTGGTGCTTCTTGGTATATACAGCAACATCCACATGTTTCTATAAGTTTCACTAGTAAAGTGCAAAATCTTAAACTATGTGGACAAATCCGCTCGCTCGAAGCGTCTTGCAACAAGGTGGGCACACCCGTCTAAAAAGAAGGGATACTACTGCGCTTAGATGATACGTTTTAAATTAATAAATTTTTTTGTAAAAATTTAAATTTTAGCCTGGTACTGACTGGACTGCTATTAAACACACTTAGTTTTAAGATTTGAATACTTATGTTAGTTCGCTTAAGCAAAGATTCAATAATAAAAATATGACAAAAAAAAAATTAAAAATAAAATTTTTTAAAAAATTTTAAATTAAAACAAAAGTAGGACAAAAAGACAAATGTAAAATATTTATGAAACTATGTTAAGAGATAGCAAAAAAATTTAACAAAAAAAATGTTTAAAATGCATTGCGAATTTTAATTTCAACCTTTCGCACAGTACGCTGGATAGAATTTAATAACCAATGGGAAGGAGGCTTATTCCTCTATATTCCTTTTTTGGGCACAGGACATAAAAAACTGACGTTCCTATCCTCGGGTATTCGTTCCTTTAGCACATGTAAAACATAAAGCTGGCCCACACACAAACAAATGAAAAAAATGCATAGTATACAAGAATCGTTTTTGTTTGTGTTTAATTGCACTAAGCGTTACATAATTTTGTTTTAGAATTTTTTTTGATATCACAACTAATGTGATAAGTTATTTACTGTTTTACAAAAGCCCTGAAAAGTCGACAAAAAACCAACGAAACGTTGGCAAAATTGTATTAAAACAAGTTTTTATTTACACACCAAAAATTAGGCCCTACTGCCAAAGAAGTTAATATATAAAAATAATCAGCTAATGTTGCGCTGCTACCTTCTATGGCCCGCAATTGCCGACGGATATTATGACTCTTAATTTTTTAAATTTTTTTATATATAAGTTTGGCACATCTATTAAAAGAGAATTGCTATTTTAATGTCAAACTCCATTAAAAAAAAGTAATAAGGAAACGACTAATAAATTCTTGAAATAACCTTGCATCGATGCACCTTGATCTACTATATAAAATTGTTTTAGCTTCATAACTCGAAAATTATACCATTCCGAAAATTTTGCTAATTAATAACTTCTTAATATTCAATTTGCTAATGCTCATGTAGTGTTTTTACAGTTAAATGCATGAGTTATCCGTTGCGGATTTGGCGAATTTTGGATTATATCTAGCTTACCGGAAAAAAGTTAAAAAATCTACATAAGGAGGCAAACAATTTAAAAATAAAAAGGAAACATCAAGTGGAAAAAATTTGTAAACACAGTTTAGGATCCGCATAAACAAAATAAAAAGAATAAAGATGCAACTAATAGAAAAAAACTACATTGAGAGTTAGAAAATACAAAACTTAGAAGAAATTGTTAAATGAAAAAAGTTTTCGGTAGGTAAAGTTTTCGAGTTATATACCTATAGATATTTTATATAGAAAACGGCAGATCTTGGCTTATGTCTAGCTTACTTTAAGCATTGTTGTGGAACATTCGAAGTCGATAGATGTTATAACCTCCGAGATATAGCCTATTAAAAATTTTATAAAAATTGTTTTTATACCCTTCACATAAGTGATAAGGGTATATATAAGTTTGTCATTCCGTTTGTAATTCCTTTATTATCCATTTGGGACCCCATAAAGTATATATATTCTGGATCCTTATAGATAGGGAAACCGATTTAGCGATGTCCGTCTGCCCGTCTGACCGTCTGTCCGTGTTATGGTTGAAATCAACTTTCTGAAGCCCCCCGATATCGCATAGACCCGAATGTGGTATCAAACTGTCACAGATAGTCGCAAAAAAATCGGTATTGAAATTCAGCAAAATCGCCCGATAAATAACCGAGATATAAGCAAAAAACCAAGACTACCTCGGTTTTTTGAGTCTAAAACAACAACAAAGAACATACTTTTACATGTAATAATAAAAAAAAAACACAAAAAAAGAAAAAAACAAAATCAGTCATGTCTATATTATTGAAACAAAAATTTTATTAGTATTAGTGTTCATACATATAAAAGCGTTGCCATACAAAGCTTAATTTAAACATTTTTAAAATCGCTCCTACGGCTTCCAGGGTTCTCCTACAAAGGTAAAATGTAAAGCCGACCCGAATTATTTTTTCCATCCAAACATTTTTGTGGAACATACTTACCCTCTATCTCCAGTCCCTGACATGGTTGCCATACAAAATTTTAAAAAATAAGGTAAACACCGCTATAACTTCCTCGGACTCGCCCGTAGAGGAAACAAATGTATCACAGACCCCCATTAATTTCTACTCCCAATCGTATTACTAGAATATACTTACCCCCTATCTCCACGCCCTAAGGGGGTTGCCATACAAAATTTACAAAAATGATATGAAAATGCCCACAACTTCTTTGAGTTGGCCTTAGAGCAATAAAGTGTACGACCGACCCCCATTAGTTTGTCCTCTTAAACATATTCCTAGAACATACTTACCCCCTATCTCCACGCCCTAAGGGGGTTGCCATACAAAATTTACAAAAATGATAAAATGCTCACAACTTCTTCAGAGTTGGCCTTAGAGCAATAAAGTGTACGACCGACCCCCATTAGTTTGCCCTCCCAAACATATTCCTAGAACATACTTACCCCCTATCTCCACGCCCTAAGGGGGTTGCCATACAAAATTTACAAAAAGGATATGAAAATGCCCACAACTCCTTCACAGTTGGCCTTAGAGCAATAAAGTGTACGACCGACCCCTATTAGTGTCTTCTCCCAAACATATTTCTAGAACATACTTACCACCTATCTCCACGCCCTAAGGGGGTTTCCATACAAAATTTACAAAAATGATAAAATGCTCACAACTTCTTCAGAGTTGGCCTTAGAGCAATAAAGTGTACCACCGACCTCCATTAGTTTGCCCTCCCAAACATATTCCTAGAACATACTTACCTCCTATCTCCACGCCCTAAGGGGGTTGTCATACAAAATTTACAAAAAGGATATGAAAATGCCCACAACTCCTTCAGATTTGGCCTTAGAGCAATAAAGTGTACGACCGACCCCTATTAGTTTCTTCTCCCAAACATATTCCTAGAACATACTTATCACCTATCTCCACGCCCTAAGGGGGTTGCCATACAAAATTTACAAAAATGATAAAATGCTCACAACTTCTTCAGAGTTGGCCTTAGAGCAATAAAGTGTACCACCGACCTCCATTAGTTTGCCCTCCCAAACATATTCCTAGGACATACTTACCTCCTATCTCCACGCCCTAAGGGGGTTGTCATACAAAATTTACAAAAAGGATATGAAAATGCCCACAACTCCTTCAGATTTGGCCTTAGAGCAATAAAGTGTACGACCGACCCCTATTAGTGTCTTCTCCCAAACATATTTCTAGAACATACCACCACCTATCTCCACGCCCTAAGGGGGTTGCCTTACAAAATTTACAAAAATGATAAAATGCTCACAACTTCTTCAGAGTTGGCCTTAGAGCAATAAAGTGTACGACAGACCCCCATTAGTTTGCCCTTCCAAACATATTCCTAAAACATACTTACCCCCTATCTCCACGCCCTAAGGGGGTTGCCATACAAAATTTACAAAAATTATGTAAAAATGCCCACAACTTCTTTAGAGTTGGCCTTAGAGCAATAAAGTGTACGACCGACCCCCATTAGTTTGCCCTCCCAAACATATTCCTAAAATTTACTTACCCCCTATCTCCACGCCCTAAGGGGGCTGCCATACAAAATTTACAAAAAGGATATGAAAATGGCCACAACTCCTTCAGAGTGGGCCTTAGAGCAATAAAGTGTACGACCGACCCCTATTAGTTTCTTCTCCCAAACATATTCCTAAAACATACTTACCACCTATCTCTACGCCCTAAGGGAGTTGCCATACAAAATTTACAAAAATGATAAAATGCTCACAACTTCTTCAGAGTTGGCCTTAGAGCAGTAAAGTGTACGACCCAACCCCATTAGTTTGCCCTCCCAAACATATTCCTAGAACATACTTACCCCCTATCTCCACGCCCTAAGGGGGTTGCCATACAAAATTTACAAAAAGGATATGAAAATGCCCACAACTCCTTCAGAGTTGGCCTTAGAGCAATAAAGTGTACGACCGACCCCTATTAGTGTCTTCTCTCAAACATAATCCTAGAACATACTTACCACCTATCTCCACGCCCTAAGGGGGTTGCCATACAAAATTTACAAAAATGATAAAATGCTCACAACTTCTTCAGAGTTGGCCTTAGAGCAACCCCATTAGTTTGCCCTGCCAAACATATTCCTAGAACATACTTACCCCCTATCTCCACGCCCTAAGGGGGTTGCCATTCAAAATTTACAAAAAGGATATGAAAATGCCCACAACTCCTTCAGAGTTGGCCTTAGAGCAATAAAGTGTACGACCGACCCCTATTAGTGTCTTCTCTCAAGCATATTCCTAGAACATACTTACCACCTATCTCCACGCCCTAAGGGGGTTGCCATACAAAATTTACAAAAATGAAAAAATGCTCACAACTTCTTCAGAAATGGCCTTAGAGCAATAAAGTGTACGACCGACCCCCATTAGTTTGCCCTCCCAAATATATTCCTAGAACATACTTACCCCCTATCTCCACGCCCTAAGGGGGTTGCCATACAAAATTTACAAAAATTATGTAAAAATGTCCACAACTTCTTTAGAGTTGGCCTTAGCGCAATAAAGTGTACGACCGACCCCCATTAGTTTGCCCTCCCAAACATATTCCTAGAATATACTTACCCTCTATCTCCACGCCCTAATGGGGTTGCCATACAAAATTTACAAAAATTATATGAAAATGCCCACAACTTCTTAAGAGTTGGCCTTAGAGCAATAAAGTGTAAGACCGACCCCTATTAGTTTCTTCTCCCAAACATATTCCTAGAACATACCTACCCCCTATATCCACACCCTAAGGGGGTTGCCATACAAAATTTACAAGAAATGATATGGAAATGCCCATAACTTCCTCAGAGTTGGCCTTAGAGCAATAAAGTGCACGACCGACCCCCATTAGTTTGCCCTCCCAAACATGTTCCTAGAATATACTTACCCCCTATCTCCACGCCCTAATTGGGTTGCCATACAAAATTTACAAAAATGATATGAAAATTCCCACAACTTCTTCAGAATTTGTCTAAGAGTAATAAAGTGTACGACCGACCCCCATTAGTTTCCCCACCAAAACATATTCCTAGAATATACTTACCCCGTATCTCCACCCTCTAAGTGGGTTGCCATACAAAATTTGTAAAAATTAGGATAAAAACCCCTACAACTTCCTCGCCACCCGTGGAGCGTTAAAAAATGACACCGACCGCTATTTAAAAATTAGAAATATTTCATAGGTAAAAAAATGGTTAAAAATAAAAAAAGTTTGAGATTGCGAAAGGTCAATGTGAAGGGTATATAAGATTCGGCACAGCCGAATATAGCGCTCTTACTTGTTTTTTTTACAAAATCTGCCATTTTCTATAAATAAAATATTAGTAACTATATATTCCGAATCTTTTACTTACAACTATGCCATTCCGAATCTTTTTATTTGAAATTTTAAATTTTTAACTCTCTGTGTATGTATTTTTTTACTACCAATTGCATCGATATTCATTTAAACATATTCATGCGGCAAAAAAGAATTCACACGACGATATATAAGTTGATATCTCGAAAACCATGCGTTTATAAAACTTTTTCCACTTAATATTTGCTTTTTATTTTCCAAATTTAAAATAATTGAATATTAGTAAAAATTTGCCATTTTATATATAAGATATCTAAAGTTTAAAAAATTGAAATATTTGCGTATAGGAAACTTTTTAGTTTTAAAAATTTCTTCTTAATTTTCTAACTCTCTATGTAGTTTTTATACATTTAATTGCATCCTCATTCTTTTTAACATGTTTATGCGGCAAACAAGAAATAACACGGCGCAATGTATTTGGTTACAAAAAATGCATTTGCTTGGAAGGATGGTAAGATTTTAATTTTCTGATTATTGGCAGACATTGGCTTATAATTAAAAATTTCACTAAAAAGCTTCTACGGGCGACTTTATGAATTTAAGCTTTTTAAAATTTGGTTTTTATATATTATTCTGTAACACATCCCAAAAACGCAGACAAATATATAATAAAGTTGATTGTTTAACGTATTTTGCATTAAATAATTTGTTTTTTCATAAAACGTATTTTTTTATATGAAACTTTAAAAAAAAAATAAAGGAAGTGATTTTTTACCAAAACGATCATTCAGTATGTGATCCTTTTGCACTTTATTTAGATACAAAAATTAACGGAAAAATATTTATTTCTTCTAATAAAAGATTTTAAAAATGAACTTAAGCCAGAATAAAAAAATCAGAAATTAGTATTAAAATAATAAGTTCGACACAAAATTAAAATAAGCACATAAACTCACACGTGGCATGGTGAAAATGGATCTTTAATTTCAGTTCAGTTGTCGTGGATAGAAAATTAGCGGCAAAATTAAAAATGACAGATGGTTGATGCAATTCTCAGCAAAACCTTTGCTTACCTTGTAAGTTAACAAGTAATATTGAATATGAGGAAACACTAGTTACCTCTTGACTGAATAACTAGTAATTTTTGTTTGACTTGTCCAGAAATTTACGACCCTCGCCTACAAATGTACTTACAAAAACCGAATAATTAGTTACCAGGCATTAGCTATAAAAAATATTAACATTTTATGGTTTCTAAAACAAAAATGTTGTACAAGGTCTTTTCCAGTAACCTTTTTTCCATTCATAACTATAAATGTAATTACAAGCGCCCTTACCATAATGTAATTTTTCTGCAGTAGTGCCCCCATTGCCTAATAACCTATGAAATAATAAGAGCCTATTACACAATTTCAATAAGATTTCACTGGGTTACGGCATTCGATTCAAATCGAAATCTAAAAATTCTTATTCGAAATTCTATATTAAAAGCATTGACAACTCGATCAATCTTAGTCCGAAAGGTCGTGTCTTGTATGATTCCGTGCCTGAAATGGGACTCTTCGTTATTTCAACTGGACAACCTACCTATTAGCCAACAGACCACAATAAAATACCAGACGTATTAGATTTTGGCGTAGCAAAAGTCATATCCACTGAGCTTATTGAGGCCCAAGCCTCCTTTGATTTATCTTCTGACCACTCACCAACAATAATCACTATTTGCAGTCCTCATCATATAGCAACTAGTGATTTTTTCTTAGCTAAGAAATCAGATTGGCTGAAAACCAACCACTAAAAACACCCGGAGACATCGATGACTGTCTGAAAAGCCTTAATGAAAACATGATAAAAGCAGTTGAACATGCTTCTTCTACTTATCGTCAGGCCAAGTACAACAATTTTTTTTCTGCAGATGTGAAAAAGCTTTTATCTGAAAAAAGGAGAACCCGGAGAGAATGGCAAAAGCATAGATCGCCTCAACTTAAAAATAAACTGAAAGAATGCACAAACCAATTAAGAAACTTGTTGGGGGACGCGACTTCCCAGACCAATTATTCTCTATGGCGAGCTGCCAGACGTCTAACAAGACCCGTTATCGAAAACCTCCACTGCGTTATCTGAGAGGATCCTGGGCTATAAATGACATACAAAAATGCGATCTGTTTGCAAATCACTTAAGGAACGTGTTCACTCCCAACACGTGCACTGACGTGAGGGAATTACCACCTTTTGTTGTTAGACGTCCTAAGGAAATACGTTTCTGATTTTCAGATGTTGTAGAGGCTATCATTAGCCTAAATGATAAAAAGCTCCTGGTGTTAATAAAATAAGCAACAAAATGATTTTAGAGCTACCCTTTATCGCTAAAGGAATTATTCATTTTATTTTTAATGCCATAATTCAGCTTGAATATTTCCCGCCAATATGGAAAGTTTCCTTAGTAAAGATGATTCCTTAGCCTGGTAAAGATCTTTCGTAGGAGGAGTCTTATGGACCTACAAGTTTGTTACCAACTTTGTCAAAATTGTTCAAAAAGCTCTTTAAAAACAAACTGACTCCGATCATGAATGGAAACAACTGCATTCCAAATCACCAATTTGGCTTTAGAAGTCAACATAGTACAACCGAACAAACTCACCTCAAGGGAGTATATTAGGTCCAATTCTGTACTTGCTTTACACGGCAGATATGCCAACCAACTGTTTTACGCACACGTCTACATTTGCTAATGATACCGCTTTTCTCAGAATTCATAAGGACCCTAAAGAGGCTTCGAGTCAACTGCAACAACACGTAACCCAAGTTGAGAAATGGGCAAAGTTATGGGGAATAAAAATCAATAAGCAAGAATGTACCCACGTAACGTTTACTTTACGCAAAAAAACATGCTTCTCAATCCGTATTAACAACAATATAGTGCCCCAGCGATTTAAAACGAATTATCTTGGCATTCACCTGGATCGTCCCCTTACATGGAAGACACATATAGATGCTTTAAACTACAGAAATCGGCAGAAACTTTGTGCTTCGTTTTGATTGTAAACTGATACTCTACAAGTCGATTTTGAAACCAATTTGGTGCTACGGTATACAATATGGGGCACTGCTTCCGCATCCAACATAGAAAAAATTCAACGCCATCAAAACAAAATCCTAAGAATGATAACTGGTGCTCCCTGGTATGTTAAAAACAACAACATCCACAAGGATCTACAAGTTCTACTAGTTAAGTGCGAAATCCTGAACTATGTGGACAAGTATTTAAATAAGCTGGAAACATCCTGCAACATAGTGGACACACCCGTCTAAAAAGGAGGGATACTATTGCGCTTATATGAAGCTTATTAATTAATATGAGAACTTAAATTTTAGTCTGGCACTAGCTGGACTAATATTAACTACTTAGTTTTAAGATTTGAATACTTATTGTTCTTTCGCCAAAGGCGAAGATTCAATAATAAAAATATGAAAAAAAACTCAATCGATCGAGTAGAATTTCCATTCGGATCGAATGCTTTCATATGCCCCTTGTTGTTATTGTATTTTCGTTAAGGGGGGCTGTGTTATCTTTGTGGTTTTTTTATATCATATTATTTTTTGTCGTATTTTTTATCCCAGCAAACAAACGTTAGAAATTTAATTGAGTAGATAATGCCCATTGGGCCTTATTGTGCTTGGCATGGTCGTGTCGAATACGCCACAAAAACGACAAGGGTGCTATTCATATAGCATTGGCGTTTTTGTTAGACGGTACCAAAAAACCAAAAACGACTACTCGAACGTCGAATCACAATAAGGGTGAATAAAGTGTTTGTTGGAAAAGTAGTTATCAACTCCATAACTAATTAATTTTTTTTAGAAAACTTGCAAATAAATGAACTTCTACTGTTTGATATAAAAAAATAGCATATAAGTGGCTATCTATATATTAATACGTAAAGCGAATTTTTCGTACTTATTTTGTGATCACAATATATATCCGATTTGGACAAAAAATATACCACTCGATAGTGATTTTTATACAGCCACTTTATCCTGTTACTCGCTAAAGTTAAATTTCTATCGCTAAAAGTGTAAAAAGCTTTTTGGAAATTTTAAGGAACGAGTGCAATTTTGTAATTATACCCTTCACATAAGTGATGAGGGTATATATAAGTTTGTCATTCCGTTTGTAATTCCTTTATTATCCATTTGGGACCCCATAAAGTATATATATTCTGGATCCTTATAGATAGGGAAGCCGATTTAGCGATGTCCGTCTGTCCGTGTTATGTTTCTGAAGCCCCCCGATATCGCATAGACCCGAATGTGGTATCAAACTGTCACAGATAGTCGCGAGAAAATCGGTATTGAAATTCAGCAAAATCGCCCGATAAATGACCGAGATATAAGCAAAAAACCAAGACTACCTCGTTTTTTTGAGTCTACAACAACAACAAAGAACATACTTTTACATGTAATAATAAAAAAACAACAAAAAAAACAGCAAAAAAAGAAAAAAACAGAATCAGTCATGTTGATATTATTGAAACACACCCAAAACAAAAATTTTATTAGTATAAGTGTTCATACATATAACAGCGTTGCCATACAAAGCTTAATTTAAACATTTTTAAAATCGCTCCTACGGCTTCCAGGGTTCTCCTACAAAGGTAAAATGTAAGACCGACCCAAATTATTTTTTCCCTCCAAACATTTTTGTGGAACATACTTACTCTCTATCTCCAGCCCCTGACATGGTTGCCATACAAAATTTTAAAAAATAAGGTAAAAATCGCTACAACTTCCCCGGAGTCGCCCGTAGAGGAAAAAAATGTATCACAGACCCCCATTAGTTTTTCCTCCCAAACATATTTCTAAAATATACTTACCCCTTATCTCCATGCCTTAAGGGGGTTGCCATACAAAATTTACAAAAATTATAAAATGCCCACAACTTATTCAGTGTTGGCCTTAGAGCAATAAAGTGTACGACCTACCCCCATTAGTTTTCCCTCCAAAACATATTCCTAGATTATAGTTACCCTCTATCTCCACGCCCTAAGGGGGTTGCCATACAAAATTTACAAAAATGATATGAAAATGCCCACAACTTCTTTAGAGTCGTTCTTAGAGCAATAAAGTGTACGACCGACCCCCATTAGCTTGCCTTCCCAAACATATTTCTAGAATATGCTTACCCTCTATCTCCAAGCCCTAAAGGGGTTGCCATACAAAATTTACAAAAATGATAAAATGCCCACAACTTCTTCAGAGTTGGCCTTAGAGCAATAAAGTGTACGGCCGACCCCCATTAGTTTGCTCTCCCAAACATATTCCTAGAATATACTTACCCTCTATCTCCAAGCCCTAAGGGGGTTGCCATACAAAATTTACAAAAATGATAAAATGCCCACAACTTCTTCAGAGTTGGCCTTAGAGCAATAAAGTGTACGACCGACCCCCATTAGTTTGCTCTTCCAAACATATTCCTAAAACATACTTACCCCCTATCTCCACGCCCTAAGGGGGTTGCCATACAAAATTTACAAAAATGATAAAATGCCCACAACTTCCTTAGAGTTCGCCTTAGAGCAATAAAGTGTACGACCGATCCCCATTAGTTTTCCCTCCCAAACATATTCCTAGAACATACTTACCCCCTATCTCCACGCCCTAAGGGGGTTGCCATACAAACTTTATAAAAATGATAAAATGCTCACAACTTCTTCAGAGTTGGCCTTAGAGCAATAAAGTGTACGATTGACCACCATTAGTTTGCCCTCCCAAACATATTTCTAGAACATACTTACCCCCTATCACCACGCCTTAAGGGGGTTGCCATACAAAATTTACAAAAAGGATATGAAAATGCCCACAACTCCTTCAGAGTTGGCCTTAAAGCAGTAAAGTGTACGACCGACCCCCATTAGTTTCTTCTCCGAAACATATTCCTAGAACATACTTACCACCTATCTCCACGCCCTAAGGGGGTTTCCATACAAAATTTACAAATATGATAAAATGCTCACAACTCCTTCAGAGTTGGCCTTAGAGCAATAAAGTGTACGTCCTACCCCCATTAGTTTGCCCTCCCAAACATATTCCTAGAACATACTTACCCCCTATCTCCACGCCCTAAGGGGGTTGCCATACAAAATTTACAAAAATGATAAAATGCCCACAACTTCTTCAGAGTTCGCCTTAGAGCAATAAAGTGTACGACCGATCCCCATTAGTTTTCCCTCCCAAACATATTCCTAGAACATACTTACCCCCTATCTCCACGCCCTAAGGGGGTTGCCATACAAAATTTATAAAAATGATAAAATGCTCACAACTTCTTCAGAGTTGGCCTTAGAGCAATAAAGTGTACGATTGACCACCATTAGTTTGCCCTCCCAAACATATTTCTAGAACATACTTACCCCCTATCTCCACGCCTTAAGGGGGTTGCCATACAAAATTTACAAAAAGGATATGAAAATGCCCACAACTCCTTCAGAGTTGGCCTTAAAGCAGTAAAGTGTACGACCGACCCCTATTAGTTTCTTCTCCGAAACATATTCCTAGAACATACTTACCACCTATCTCCACGCCCTAAGGGGGTTGCCATACAAAATTTACAAATATGATAAAATGCTCACAACTCCTTCAGAGTTGGCCTTAGAGCAATAAAGTGTACGACCGATCCCCATTAGTTTTCCCTCCCAAACATATTCCTAGAACATACTTACCCCCTATCTCCACGCCCTAAGGGGGTTGCCATACAAAATTTACAAAAAGGATATGAAAATGCCCACAACTTCCTCAGAGTTGGCCTTAGAGCAATAAAGTGTACGACCGACCCCCATTAGTTTGCCCTCCCAAACATGTTTCTAGAATATACTTACCCCCTATCTCCACGCCCTAATTGGGTTGCCATACAAAATTTACAAAAATGATATGAAAATTCCCACAACTTCTTCAGAATTTGTATTAGAGCAATAAAGTGTACGACCGACCCCCATTAGTTTCCCCTTCAAAACATATTCCTAGAATATACTTACCCCGTATCTCCACCCTCTAAGTGGGTTGCCATATAAAATTTGTAAAAATTAGGATAAAAACCCCTACAACTTCCCCGCCACCCGTGGAGCGTTAAAAAATGACACCGACCCCTATTTAAAAATTAGAAATATTTCATAAGTAAAAAAATGGTTAAAAATAAAAAAAGTTTGGGATTGCGAAAGGTCAATGTGAAGCGTATATAAGATTCGGCACAGCCGAACATAGCGCTGTTACTTGTTTTTTTTACAAAATCTGCCATTTTCTATAAATAAAATATTAGTAACTATATATTCCGAATCTTTTACTTACAACTATGCAATTCCGAATCTTTTTATTTGAAATTTTAAATTTTTAACTCTCTGTGTATGTATTTTTTTACTACCAATTGCATCGATATTCATTTAAACACATTCATGCGGCAAAAAAGAATTCACACGACGATATATAAGTTGATATCTCGAAAACCATGCGTTTATAAAAGTTTTTCCACTTAATATTTGCTTTTTATTTTCCAAATTCAAATTAGTTGAATATTAGAAAAAATTTGCCATTTTATATATAAGATATCTAAAGTTTAAAAAATTTAAATATTTGCGTATAGGAAACTTTTTAGTTTTAAACATTTTTTCTTAATTTTCTAACTCTCTATGTAGTTTTTATACATTTAATTGCATCCTCATTCTTTTTAACATGTTTATGCGGCAAACAAGAAATAACACGGCGCAATGTATTTGGTTACAAAAAATGCATTTGCTTGGAAGGATGGTAAGATTTTAATTTTCTGATTATTGGCAGACATTGGCTTATAATTAAAAATTTCACTAAAAAGCTTCTACGGGCGACTTTATGAATTTAAGCTTTTTAAAATTTGGTTTTTATATATTATTCTGTAACACATCCCAAAAACGCAGACAAATATATAATAAAGTTGATTGTTTAACGTATTTTGCATTAAATAATTTGTTTCTTAATAAAACGTATTTTTTTATATGAAACTTTTAAAAAAAAATAAAGGAAGTGATTTTTTACCAAAACGATCATTCAGTATGTGATCCTTTTACACTTTATTTAGATACAAAAATTAACGGAAAAATATTTATTTCTTCTAATAAAAGATTTTAAAAATGAACTTAAGCCAGAATAAAAAAATCAGAAATTAGTATTAAAATAATAAGTTCGACACAACATTAAAATAAGCACATAAACTCACACGTGGCATGGTGAAAATGGATCTTTAATTTCAGTTCAGTTGTCGTGGATAGAAAATTAGCGGCAAAATTAAAAATGACAGATGGTTGATGCAATTTTTTAGCAAAACCTTTGTTTACCTTGTAAGTTAACAAGTAATATTGAATATGAGGAAACACTAGTTACCTTTTGACTGAATAACTAGTAATTTTTGTTTGACTTGTCCAGAAATTTACGACCCTCGCTTACAAATGTACTTACAAAAACCAAGTAACTAGTTACCAGGCATTAGCTATAAAAAATATTAACTTTTTATGGTTTCTAAAACAAAAATGTTGTACAAAGTCTTTTCTAGTAACCTTTTTTCCATTCATAACTATAAATGTAATTACAAGCGCCCTTACCATAATGTAATTTTTCTGCAGTAGTGCCCTCATTGCCTAATAACCTATGAAATAATAAGAGCCTATTACACAATTTCAATAAGATTTCACTGGGTTACGGCATTCGATTCAAATCGAAATCTAAAAATTCTTATTCGAAATTCTATATTAAAAGCATTGACAACTCGATCAATCTTAGTCCGAAAGGTCGTGTCTTGTATGATTCCGTGTCTGAAGTGGGACTCTTCGTTATTTCAACTGGACAACCTACCTTTTAGCCAACAGACCACAATAAAATACCAGACGTATTAGATTTTGGCGTAGCAAAAGTCATATCCACTGAGCTTATTGAGGCCCAAGCCTCCTTTGATTTATCTTCTGACCACTCACCAACAATAATCACTATTTGCAGTCCTCATCATATAGCAACTAGTGATTTTTTTTAGCTAAGAAAGCAGATTGGCTGAAAACCATCCACTAAAAACACCCGGAGACATCGATGATTGTCTGAAAAGCCTTAATGAAAACATGATAAAAGCCGTTGAACATGCTTCTTCTACTTATCGTCAGGCCAAGTACAACAAATTTTTTTCTGCAGATGTGAAAAAGCTTTTATCTGAAAAAAGGAGAACCCGGAGAGAATGGCAAAATCATAGATCGCCTCAACTTAAAAATAAACTGAAAGAATGCACAAACCAATTAAGAAACTTGTTGGGGGACGCGACTTCCCAGACCAATTATTCTCTATGGCGAGCTGCCAGACGTCTAACAAGACCCTTTATCGAAAACCTCCACTGCGTTATCTGAGAGGATCCTGGGCTATAAATGACATGCAAAAATGCGATCTGTTTGCAAATCACTTAAGGAACGTGTTCACTCCCAACACGTGCACTGACGTGAGGGAATTACCACCTTTTGTTGTTAGACGTCCTAAGGAAATACGTTTCCGATTTTCAGATGTAGAGGTTATCATTAACCTAAATGATAAAAAGCTCCTGGTGTTACTAAAATAAGCAACAAAATGCTTTTAGAGCTACCCTTAATCGCTAAAGGAATTATTCATTTTATTTTTAATGCCATAATTCAGCTTGAATATTTCCCGCCAATATGGAAAGTTTTCTTAGTAAAGATGATTCCTTAGCCTGGTAAAGATCTTTCGTAGGAGGAATCTTATGGACCTACAAGTTTGTTACCAACTTTGTCAAAATTGTTCAAAAAGCTCTTTAAAAACAAACTGACTCCGATCATAAATGGAAACAACTGCATTCCAAATCACCAATTTGGCTTTAGAAGTCAACATAGTACAACCGAACAAACTCACCTCAAGGGAGTATATTAGGTCCAATTCTGTACTTGCTTTACACGGCAGATATGCCAACCAACTGTTTTACGCACACGTCTACATTTGCTAATGATACCGCTTTTCTCAGAATTAATAAGGACCCTAAAGAGGCTTCGAGTCAACTGCAACAACACGTAACCCAAGTTGAGAAATGGGCAAAGTTATGGGGAATAAAAATCAATAAGCAAGAATGTACCCACGTAACGTTTACTTTACGCAAAAAAACATGCGTCTCAATCCGTATTAACAACAATATAGTGCCCCAGCGATTTAAAACGAATTATCTTGGCATTCACCTGGATCGTCCCCTTACATGGAAGACACATATAGATGCTTTAAACTACAGAAATCGGCAGAAACTTTGTGCTCCGTTTTGATTGTAAACTGATACTCTACAAGTCGATTTTGAAACCAATTTGGTGCTACGGTATACAATATGGGGCACTGCTTCCGCATCCAACATAGAAAAAATTCAACGCCATCAAAACAAAATCCTAAGAATGATAACTGGTGCTCCCTGGTATGTTAAAAACAGCAAAATCCACAAGGATCTACAAGTTCTACTAGTTAAGTGCGAAATCCTGAACTATGTGGACAAGTATTTAAATAAGCTGGAAACATCCTGCAACATAGTGGACACACCCGTCTAAAAAGGAGGGATACTATTGCGCTTATATGAAGCTTATTAATTAATATGAGAACTTAAATTTTAGTCTGGCACTAGCTGGACTAATATTAACTACTTAGTTTTAAGATTTGAATACTTATTGTTCTTTCGCCAAAGGCGAAGATTCAATAATAAAAATATGAAAAAAAACTCAATCGATCGAGTAGAATTTCCATTCGGATCGAATGCTTTCATTTGCCCCTTGTTGTTATTGTATTTTCGTTAAGGGGGGCTGTGTTATCTTTGTGGTTTTTTTATATAATATTATTTTTTGTCGTATTTTTTATCCCAGCAAACAAACGTTAGAAATTTAATTGAGTAGATAATGCCCATTGGGCCTTATTGTGCTTGGCATGGTCGTGTCGAATACGCCACAAAAACGACAAGGGGGTCTATTCATATAGCATTGGCGTTTTTGTTAGACGGTACCAAAAAACAAAAAACGACTACTCGAACGTCAATCACAATAAGGGTGAATAAAGTGTTTGTTGGAAAAGTAGTTATCAACTCCATAACTAATTAATTTTTTTTTTAGAAAACTTGCGAATAAATGAACTTCTTCTGTTTGATTTAAAAAAATAGCATATAAGTGGCTATCTATATATTAATACGTAAAGCGAATTTTTCGTACTTATTTTGTGATCACAATATATATCCGATTTGGACAAAAAATATACCACTCGATAGTGATTTTTATACAGCCACTTTTTCCTGTAACTCGCTAAAGTTAAATTTCAATCGCTAAAAATGTAAAAAGCTTTTTGGAAATTTTAAGGAACGAGTGCAATTTTGTAATTATACCCTTCACATAAGTGATGAGGGTATATATAAGTTTGTCATTACGTTTGTAATTCCTTTATTATCCATTTGGGACCCCATAAAGTATATATATTCTGGATCCTTATAGATAGGGAAGCCGATTTAGCGATGTCCGTCTGTCCGTGTTATGGTTGAAATCAACTTTCTGGAGCCCCCCGATATCGCATAGACCCGAATGTGGTATCAAACGGTCACATATAGTCGCGAGAAAATCGGTATTGAAACTCAGAAAAATCGCCCGATAAATGACCGAGATATAAGCAAAAAACCAAGACTACCTCGTTTTTTTGAGTCTACAACAACAACAAAGAACATACTTTTACATGTAATAATAAAAAAACAACAAAAAAAACAGCAAAAAAAGAAAAAAACAGAATCAGTCATGTTGATATTATTGAAACACACCCAAAACAAAAATTTTATTAGTATAAGTGTTCATACATATAACAGCGTTGCCATACAAAGCTTAATTTAAACATTTTTAAAATCGCTCCTACGGCTTCCAGGGTTCTCCTACAAAGGTAAAATGTAAGACCGACCCAAATTCTTTTTCCCTCCAAACATTTTTGTGGAACATACTTACTCTCTATCTCCAGCCCCTGACATGGTTGCCATACAAAATTTTAAAAAATAAGGTAAAAATCGCTACAACTTCCCCGGAGTCGCCCGTAGAGGAAAAAAATGTATCACAGACCCCCATTAGTTTTTCCTCCCAAACATATTTCTAAAATATACTTACCCTTTATCTCCATGCCTTAAGGGGGTTGCCATACAAAATTTACAAAAATTATAAAATGCCCACAACTTATTCAGTGTTGGCCTTAGAGCAATAAAGTGTACGACCTACCCCCATTAGTTTTCCCTCCAAAACATATTCCTAGATTATACTTACCCTCTATCTCCACGCCCTAAGGGGGTTGCCATACAAAATTTACAAATATGATAAAATGCTCACAACTCCTTCAGAGTTGGCCTTAGAGCAATAAAGTGTACGACCTACCCCCATTAGTTTGCCCTCCCAAACATATTCCTAAAACATACTTACCCCCTATCTCCACGCCCTAAGGGGGTTGCCATACAAAATTTACAAAAATGATAAAATGCCCACAACTTCTTCAGAGTTCGCCTTAGAGCAATAAAGTGTACGACCGATCCCCATTAGTTTTCCCTCCCAAACATATTCCTAGAACATACTTACCCCCTATCTCCACGCCCTAAGGGGGTTGCCATACAAAATTTATAAAAATGATAAAATGCTCACAACTTCTTCAGAGTTGGCCTTAGAGCAATAAAGTGTACGATTGACCACCATTAGTTTGCCCTCCCAAAGATATTTCTAGAACATACTTACCCCCTATCTCCACGCCTTAAGGGGGTTGCCATACAAAATTTACAAAAAGGATATGAAAATGCCCACAACTCCTTCAGAGTTGGCCTTAAAGCAGTAAAGTGTACGACCGACCCCTATTAGTTTCTTCTCCGAAACATATTCCTAGAACATACTTACCACCTATCTCCACGCCCTAAGGGGGTTGCCATACAAAATTTACAAATATGATAAAATGCTCACAACTCCTTCAGAGTTGGCCTTAGAGCAATAAAGTGTACGACCGATCCCCATTAGTTTTCCCTCCCAAACATATTCCTAGAACATACTTACCCCCTATCTCCACGCCCTAAGGGGGTTGCCATACAAAATTTACAAAAAGGATATGAAAATGCCCACAACTTCCTCAGAGTTGGCCTTAGAGCAATAAAGTGTACGACCGACCCCCATTAGTTTGCCCTCCCAAACATGTTTCTAGAATATACTTACCCCCTATCTCCACGCCCTAATTGGGTTGCCATACAAAATTTACAAAAATGATATGAAAATTCCCACAACTTCTTCAGAATTTGTCTTAGAGCAATAAAGTGTACGACCGACCCCCATTAGTTTCCCCTTCAAAACATATTCCTAGAATATACTTACCCCGTATCTCCACCCTCTAAGTGGGTTGCCATATAAAATTTGTAAAAATTAGGATAAAAACCCCTACAACTTCCCCGCCACCCGTGGAGCGTTAAAAAATGACACCGACCCCTATTTAAAAATTAGAAATATTTCATAAGTAAAAAAATGGTTAAAAATAAAAAAAGTTTGGGATGGCGAAAGGTCAATGTGAAGCGTATATAAGATTCGGCACAGCCGAACATAGCGCTGTTACTTGTTTTTTTTACAAAATCTGCCATTTTCTATAAATAAAATATTAGTAACTATATATTCCGAATCTTTTACTTACAACTATGCAATTCCGAATCTTTTTATTTGAAATTTTAAATTTTTAACTCTCTGTGTATGTATTTTTTTACTACCAATTGCATCGATATTCATTTAAACACATTCATGCGGCAAAAAAGAATTCACACGACGATATATAAGTTGATATCTCGAAAACCATGCGTTTATAAAAGTTTTTCCACTTAATATTTGCTTTTTATTTTCCAAATTCAAATTAGTTGAATATTAGAAAAAATTTGCCATTTTATATATAAGATATCTAAAGTTTAAAAAATTTAAATATTTGCGTATAGGAAACTTTTTAGTTTTAAACATTTTTTCTTAATTTTCTAACTCTCTATGTAGTTTTTATACATTTAATTGCATCCTCATTCTTTTTAACATGTTTATGCGGCAAACAAGAAATAACACGGCGCAATGTATTTGGTTACAAAAAATGCATTTGCTTGGAAGGATGGTAAGATTTTAATTTTCTGATTATTGGCAGACATTGGCTTATAATTAAAAATTTCACTAAAAAGCTTCTACGGGCGACTTTATGAATTTAAGCTTTTTAAAATTTGGTTTTTATATATTATTCTGTAACACATCCCAAAAACGCAGACAAATATATAATAAAGTTGATTGTTTAACGTATTTTGCATTAAATAATTTGTTTCTTAATAAAACGTATTTTTTTATATGAAACTTTTAAAAAAAAATAAAGGAAGTGATTTTTTACCAAAACGATCATTCAGTATGTGATCCTTTTACACTTTATTTAGATACAAAAATTAACGGAAAAATATTTATTTCTTTTAATAAAAGATTTTAAAAATGAACTTAAGCCAGAATAAAAAAATCAGAAATTAGTATTAAAATAATAAGTTCGACACAACATTAAAATAAGCACATAAACTCACACGTGGCATGGTGAAAATGGATCTTTAATTTCAGTTCAGTTGTCGTGGATAGAAAATTAGCGGCAAAATTAAAAATGACAGATGGTTGATGCAATTTTTTAGCAAAACCTTTGTTTACCTTGTAAGTTAACAAGTAATATTGAATATGAGGAAACACTAGTTACCTTTTGACTGAATAACTAGTAATTTTTGTTTGACTTGTCCAGAAATTTACGACCCTCGCTTACAAATGTACTTACAAAAACCAAGTAACTAGTTACCAGGCATTAGCTATAAAAAATATTAACATTTTATGGTTTCTAAAACAAAAATGTTGTACAAAGTCTTTTCTAGTAACCTTTTTTCCATTCATAACTATAAATGTAATTACAAGCGCCCTTACCATAATGTAATTTTTCTGCAGTAGTGCCCTCATTGCCTAATAACCTATGAAATAATAAGAGCCTATTACACAATTTCAATAAGATTTCACTGGGTTACGGCATTCGATTCAAATCGAAATCTAAAAATTCTTATTCGAAATTCTATATTAAAAGCATTGACAACTCGATCAATCTTAGTCCGAAAGGTCGTGTCTTGTATGATTCCGTGTCTGAAGTGGGACTCTTCGTTATTTCAACTGGACAACCTACCTTTTAGCCAACAGACCACAATAAAATACCAGACGTATTAGATTTTGGCGTAGCAAAAGTCATATCCACTGAGCTTATTGAGGCCCAAGCCTCCTTTGATTTATCTTCTGACCACTCACCAACAATAATCACTATTTGCAGTCCTCATCATATAGCAACTAGTGATTTTTTTTTAGCTAAGAAAGCAGATTGGCTGAAAACCATCCACTAAAAACACCCGGAGACATCGATGATTGTCTGAAAAGCCTTAATGAAAACATGATAAAAGCCGTTGAACATGCTTCTTCTACTTATCGTCAGGCCAAGTACAACAAATTTTTTTCTGCAGATGTGAAAAAGCTTTTATCTGAAAAAAGGAGAACCCGGAGAGAATGGCAAAATCATAGATCGCCTCAACTTAAAAATAAACTGAAAGAATGCACAAACCAATTAAGAAACTTGTTGGGGGACGCGACTTCCCAGACCAATTATTCTCTATGGCGAGCTGCCAGACGTCTAACAAGACCCGTTATCGAAAACCTCCACTGCGTTATCTGAGAGGATCCTGGGCTATAAATGACATGCAAAAATGCGATCTGTTTGCAAATCACTTAAGGAACGTGTTCACTCCCAACACGTGCACTGACGTGAGGGAATTACCACCTTTTGTTGTTAGACGTCCTAAGGAAATACGTTTCCGATTTTCAGATGTAGAGGTTATCATTAACCTAAATGATAAAAAGCTCCTGGTGTTACTAAAATAAGCAACAAAATGCTTTTAGAGCTACCCTTTATCGCTAAAGGAATTATTCATTTTATTTTTAATGCCATAATTCAGCTTGAATATTTCCCGCCAATATGGAAAGTTTTCTTAGTAAAGATGATTCCTTAGCCTGGTAAAGATCTTTCGTAGGAGGAGTCTTATGGACCTACAAGTTTGTTACCAACTTTGTCAAAATTGTTCAAAAAGCTCTTTAAAAACAAACTGACTCCGATCATAAATGGAAACAACTGCATTCCAAATCACCAATTTGGCTTTAGAAGTCAACATAGTACAACCGAACAAACTCACCTCAAGGGAGTATATTAGGTCCAATTCTGTACTTGCTTTACACGGCAGATATGCCAACCAACTGTTTTACGCACACGTCTACATTTGCTAATGATACCGCTTTTCTCAGAATTAATAAGGACCCTAAAGAGGCTTCGAGTCAACTGCAACAACACGTAACCCAAGTTGAGAAATGGGCAAAGTTATGGGGAATAAAAATCAATAAGCAAGAATGTACCCACGTAACGTTTACTTTACGCAAAAAAACATGCGTCTCAATCCGTATTAACAACAATATAGTGCCCCAGCGATTTAAAACGAATTATCTTGGCATTCACCTGGATCGTCCCCTTACATGGAAGACACATATAGATGCTTTAAACTACAGAAATCGGCAGAAACTTTGTGCTCCGTTTTGATTGTAAACTGATACTCTACAAGTCGATTTTGAAACCAATTTGGTGCTACGGTATACAATATGGGGCACTGCTTCCGCATCCAACATAGAAAAAATTCAACGCCATCAAAACAAAATCCTAAGAATGATAACTGGTGCTCCCTGGTATGTTAAAAACAGCAACATCCACAAGGATCTACAAGTTCTACTAGTTAAGTGCGAAATCGTGAACTATGTGGACAAGTATTTAAATAAGCTGGAAACATCCTGCAACATAGTGGACACACCCGTCTAAAAAGGAGGGATACTATTGCGCTTATATGAAGCTTATTAATTAATATGAGAACTTAAATTTTAGTCTGGCACTAGCTGGACTAATATTAACTACTTAGTTTTAAGATTTGAATACTTATTGTTCTTTCGCCAAAGGCGAAGATTCAATAATAAAAATATGAAAAAAAACTCAATCGATCGAGTAGAATTTCCATTCGGATCGAAGCTTTCATTTGCCCCTTGTTGTTATTGTATTTTCGTTAAGGGGGGCTGTGTTATCTTTGTGGTTTTTTTATATAATATTATTTTTTGTCGTATTTTTTATCCCAGCAAACAAACGTTAGAAATTTAATTGAGTAGATAATGCCCATTGGGCCTTATTGTGCTTGGCATGGTCGTGTCGAATACGCCACAAAAACGACAAGGGGGTCTATTCATATAGCATTGGCGTTTTTGTTAGACGGTACCAAAAAACAAAAAACGACTACTCGAACGTCAATCACAATAAGGGTGAATAAAGTGTTTGTTGGAAAAGTAGTTATCAACTCCATAACTAATTAATTTTTTTTTAGAAAACTTGCGAATAAATGAACTTCTACTGTTTGATTTAAAAAAATAGCATATAAGTGGCTATCTATATATTAATACGTAAAGCGAATTTTTCGTACTTATTTTGTGATCACAATATATATCCGATTTGGACAAAAAATATACCACTCGATAGTGATTTTTATACAGCCACTTTTTCCTGTAACTCGCTAAAGTTAAATTTCTATCGCTAAAAATGTAAAAAGCTTTTTGGAAATTTTAAGGAACGAGTGCAATTTTGTAATTATACCCTTCACATAAGTGATGAGGGTATATATAAGTTTGTCATTACGTTTGTAATTCCTTTATTATCCATTTGGGACCCCATAAAGTATATATATTCTGGATCCTTATAGATAGGGAAGCCGATTTAGCGATGTCCGTCTGTCCGTGTTATGGTTGAAATCAACTTTCTGGAGCCCCCCGATATCGCATAGACCCGAATGTGGTATCAAACGGTCACATATAGTCGCGAGAAAATCGGTATTGAAACTCAGCAAAATCGCCCGATAAATGACCGAGATATAAGCAAAAAACCAAGACTACCTCGTTTTTTTGAGTCTACAACAACAACAAAGAACATACTTTTACATGTAATAATAAAAAAACAACAAAAAAAAACAGCAAAAAAGGAAAAAAACAGAATCAGTCATGTTGATATTATTGAAGCACACCCAAAACAAAAATTTTATTAGTATAAGTGTTCATACATATAACAGCGTTGCCATACAAAGCTTAATTTAAACATTTTTAAAATCGCTCCTACGGCTTCCAGGGTTCTCCTACAAAGGTAAAATGTAAGACCGACCCAAATTCTTTTTCCCTCCAAACATTTTTGTGGAACATACTTACTCTCTATCTCCAGCCCCTGACATGGTTGCCATACAAAATTTTAAAAAATAAGGTAAAAATCGCTACAACTTCCCCGAAATCGCCCGTAGAGGAAAAAAATGTATCACAGACCCCCATTAGTTTTTCCTCCCAAACATATTTCTAAAATATACTTACCCTTTATCTCCATGCCTTAAGGGGGTTGCCATACAAAATTTACAAAAATTATAAAATGCCCACAACTTATTCAGTGTTGGCCTTAGAGCAATAAAGTGTAAGGCCGACTCCTATTAGTTTCTTCTCCCAAACATATTCCTAGAACATACCTACCCCCTATATCCACACCCTAAGGGGGTTGCCATACAAAATTTACAAGAAATGATATGGAAATGCCCACAACTTCCTCAGAGTTGGCCTTAGAGCAATAAAGTGTACGACCGACCCCCATTAGTTTGCCCTCCCAAACATGTTCCTAGAATATACTTACCCCCTATCTCCACGCCCTAATTGGGTTGCCATACAAAATTTACAAAAATGATATGAAAATTCCCACAACTTCTTCAGAATTTGTCTTAGAGTAATAAAGTGTACGACCGACCCTAATTAGTTTCCCCACCAAAACATATTCCTAGAATATACTTACCCCGTATCTCCACCCTCTAAGTGGGTTGCCATACAAAATTTGTAAAAATTAGGATAAAAACCCCTACAACTTCCCCGCCACCCGTGGAGCGTTAAAAAATGACACCGACCGCTATTTAAAAATTAGAAATATTTCATAGGTAAAAAAATGGTTAAAAATAAAAAAAGTTTGAGATTGCGAAAGGTCAATGTGAAGGGTATATAAGATTCGGCACAGCCGAATATAGCGCTCTTACTTGTTTTTTTTACAAAATCTGCCATTTTCTATAAATAAAATATTAGTAACTATATATTCCGAATCTTTTACTTACAACTATGCCATTCCGAATCTTTTTATTTGAAATTTTAAATTTTTAACTCTCTGTGTATGTATTTTTTTACTACCAATTGCATCGATATTCATTTAAACATATTCATGCGGCAAAAAAGAATTCACACGACGATATATAAGTTGATATCTCGAAAACCATGCGTTTATAAAACTTTTTCCACTTAATATTTGCTTTTTATTTTTCAAATTCAAATTAGTTGAATATTAGTAAAAATTTGCCATTTTATATATAAGATATCTAAAGTTTAAAAAATTGAAATATTTGCGTATAGGAAACTTTTTAGTTTTAAAAATTTCTTCTTAATTTTCTAACTCTCTATGTAGTTTTTATACATTTAATTGCATCCTCATTCTTTTTAACATGTTTATGCGGCAAACAAGAAATAACACGGCGCAATGTATTTGGTTACAAAAAATGCATTTGCTTGGAAGGATGGTGTTGGAGCATATAAATGAATTATATATTTTTTAATAATAATAATAATAATAATAATAATAATAATAATAATAATAATAATAATAATAATAATAATAATAATAATAATAATAAGAATAAAAATGAATTTAATAAACAATACCCTACTAATATAGAAATTTCTAGAACATTTATATAAAATGTTAAGTATAGCGGTAATGCTGAATTAGCACTAGTTTTAAGAATTTAAAGTAAATAAAGGCACTTGTAAAGTATTGATGAAATTGTGCGGTTCTTTTTTCTGAGTTCAAAGTTATTTTCCGTAGTCCATTTTCTTTTCGAAAATAAAAATTATAATTTATTTAATTTTTTAAAAAACCCTTCCTTAAAAACTATTAAGGAATAACATTTTGGCGCCCGAGCAGGGACTTGATGAAAATAACGAATAAGCAAGTGTGAAAAAAAATCAAATAAAAGTTGAACAAAAAGTGAAAGTGTTATTATTTATTTAAATTGATAATATATGATTAAACTTTCATAACCAAACTAATTTAAAATAAAAAGCATTAAATTTGTGTAAAAGTTTTATTAAAAATTAGTTAATAAAACAAACAAACAAATAAACAAAACAATACAACAAACTTTAAGAAACAACAACAACACAGTGAAACATTTGTTCAAAACAACTTGTGCCAAAAGCTTGTCCAGATTTGGAGTGTCCAGATGCCTCGTCGTTGCCGCTGTATACTTTGTAGAGCAGAAAACAACCAGGGGAGTAATTCCGAGTCTGAAACAGAGGTAAAAAGTGTAGAAAATATTTGTGTTATACATAACCTTAAATTTGTAATTTAATCAAATTTAAGAGATTTTTGTAAATTAATCAAAAATTTCCTTTTTCGCTTTACAAGTCGAACACAATAAATATTTTCTTACACTTCACTGTGAAACATTTTCTTTATTTATAAAATATATTTTATATATTTAAACAAAAAACCACCCTTAAAAGTGAAGTTAATTTACATTGCTTAAATTAACATACACACACACACACATATATTGTTATCATTGCAATAATTTTGTCACGATTGTATATTTGATATTTCTACCGTCGGTAAATTAAACACGGCTAAGATTTTTTATTTTAAAAATATACAAAATATTCGCGGATTTAATTATATTTATAGTACACAAAATATTTAACATTTTATTCGATTTTCTTTTGTTATTTTGTTTGGCGATCATCAGTGTTCCATTTCGTGCGTTCCTATACCACTTACATATAACAGCTGTAACAGTGGGGTGCATTCACACTAGCATCGAAAAGTTAATTTCATACGAACTAAATTTGCAAAGTTGTTTGAGTGTTCACACTAGCATCGAAAATTGTTAGTACATGTTGGTGAATATAATTACTGTGTTCATCAATATTGTATTTCTTCCTACTGTATTGGATTAATAAAATTCGATTTTACTTGATTAGATAATTGTTATTTTTTTTAATCAAAGGCTGTAAAGTGGTTTTACGAGCAATTGAACAATTTATTTAATTTGGGAACAGCCGATCATATTGAATAATTTTCTAACGCGAAAGAATAGAATATACATAGGAAGAAAAGTAAATTTCGTATATCGTGTACGCATTTTGGAAATAAAATTGGATTTTATAATTCTTATAAACCAAAGCAATTTTAATTTTTGCATATTCGGCCAATAAATTGATTTGGTAATTGTTAGTTGCTTTGAGGAATAAATTGACAAGATGACTGGTAAAAAACGTCAAGATTCTCCTTCCAAAACGGAATCGCTGGATAAATTATTAACAAGAAAGGCAAAAGTTGTACAAAATATTCTTCGAATTCGCCAGTCGGTTAGAGAGAAATCCATATCGTTTAATCCTGTTGAATTAGAATGTCGTTTAGATATTTTGAAGACTTATATAGACCAGGCCATGATGCTCCAGTCTGACGTGGATAACTTAGATCCTGATAACGATGACAGAGCTGAGCTTGAAGACGTTTGTGTAACCACCAAATCTTTGTTTTTAAGTCTTTTGTCTAAAAATAGACATTCAAGTGTGCCTGAAACGTCATTTAGTGTACAAACACACACATCAAGACTCCCAAATATGAAGCTCCCTAAATTTAGTGGAAAATATTCTGATTATAAGAATTTTATGAGCTTATTTGAGAATTTGGTCCACAATGATCCGACATTGACAGGTATAGAGAAGTTCAATCATTTAATTTCATGCTTGTCCGATTCAGCTTTAGGTACTGTTAAAGCTTTTCAGATTTCTGAAGAAAATTATCCCAAGGCACTATTGAGTTTAAAGAAGGTTTATGATAATGAGTGTTTAATATTTTTTGATAATATTGCACAGCTTTTTGATTTGCCGGAAATTACAAAACCTTCAGCTACTGCTTTGAGAAGCATGATTGATACTGTTTCTGCTATATACGATTCATTGCTGTCAATTGGTGATGACAAGAAAATTACGAACGCTATTTTGATACATTTGGTGATGTCTAAAGTAGACCCAGCGACCAAATCAAAGTGGGAAGAACAGCTTGACTTCCAGAAGCTGCCACTGTGGTCAGACTGTGAAGCCGCCTTGAACAAACGCTACCAGCATATTGCAGCTGATGAATCTTCAAGTTCAAGACCGAGGTTTGGTAAACAAAAAACTGAAAATTTTACGAAAAAAACTAGCAAAACATCACTAAACTGTACTAAATCGAAGCAATCTGCGGATAAATGCTTATTTTGTAGATCGAACCAGCATACTATAGTAAATTGCCCTTCTTTTGCTGCTGAGTCTGTGACTCGAAGATTTGATTTTATAAAATCTGTGCCAGCATGTATTAACTGCTTGAAAAAAGGTCATACTGTAGCGAGATGTACAGCATCTAGGTGTAGAGTTTGTAATAGTGGTCACAATTCACTTTTGCACAGGTACGCTACGAATGCAAGCTCTAATAATAATAGTTCTTCGAATGCCGATGTTGAGCAACCATCTACTTCTCACGCATCGGTAAATTATTCGTCTTCGGACGAAAGAATTATTCTTGCAACAGCCGTTGTGAAAGTAAGAAATAGTTCTGGTGATTTTATGTCAGCTAGAGCTCTTTTAGACTCCGGTTCTCAACCGAATTTGATTACTGAGGAGCTTGCACAGTTTTTACGATTGAAAAGAGAAAGAGGCAGATTGACTTTGAATGGCATAAGCGAAACAAATTCACTATCGAGGTCATCTGTAAACTTAACTGTCATGTCGAGGGTTAATCATACTCAATTTTCTTCGAAGTTTTGGGTACTAAATTCAATAACAGACTTGCAACCTGAATATAGAATAAGTACGACTAACCTAAAAATTCCTAAGAATATAGAATTAGCTGATCCTTGCTTCCATGAGCCGCGGAAAATTGATTTACTTATTGGCGCAGAGATATTTTTCGATTTACTTTGTGTTGGACAAATCAAATCTGGCCCAAGCCTTCCAATTCTCCAGAAGACCTCGTTTGGATGGATTGTTACTGGAAAATATAACCAGTCAAAAGGCTCTAGTGAAACTAACAAGGTATTTTGTTTGAGTACTTCAATAGAAGACGAGAGCAATATTGATTCCATTGTTAGGAAATTCTGGGAATTGGAAGAATTGCCGAATGAGTCAACGAAGTTATACTCAGAGGAACAGCAAAAATGTGAGGAAATGTTTAAGAAAACGATACGACGTATACCGTCAGGACGATTTGAAGTCTCGTTGCCTTTCAAATCTGATACGAAAACTCTTGGTTCATCTTTCGAGACTGCTAAAAAGCGATTTCTTTCATTGGAACGAAAACTCTGTAAAGATGTCATAATGAGAGAAATGTATCATGATTTTATGAAAGAGTATTTGGACCTAGGTCATATGTCAATAGTGGACAACATACCAGATTTTCCACACTATTTTATTCCACATCAATGTGTTTTGCGACCTCAGAGTACTACTACAAAACTTCGGGTAGTTTTTGATGCTTCGTGTCGAACGTCTACACATGTATCACTTAACGATTTGTTAATGGTTGGACCAACAGTGCAAGAAGAGTTATATGCGACCCTGATCCGGTTTCGATTTCATAAATATGTTATCACTGCAGATATTGAGAAAATGTATCGTCAAGTATTAGTTAGCAAAGATGATAGAAATTTTCAACTGATCCTTTATAGACAAACGCCATCTGATCCGATAAACATTTACCGTTTAAACACTGTCACTTACGGCACGGCCTCTGCACCATTTTTGGCTATTAGATGTTTAACTCACCTGAGCGATTTATATAAAGAGACGTTACCGATTGGTTCGAAGGTTATTCGCAGTGATTTTTATGTTGATGATTTGTTAACTGGAGCGGAGACCTACCAAGACCTCACTAATATTCGTGACCAGGTCACTGAAATTTTGGGTTCAGCTGGTTTTAGGCTTGCAAAATGGTTTTCAAACCATCCGGAATTCATGGGCTCATTACAGAATGAAAAATTGTTACATAGCGAATCCGATTCAGCGAAAGCTCTAGGCATACACTGGTCTCCAAAGAATGATTCATTCAGGTTTCATTTGAAGGATGACTTTCAAGGGCTAAAAGCAACAAAAAGGAACATATTATCGGTTTCTTCTAGATTATTTGATCCTCTCGGACTGTTATGCCCTATAGTAACAAAATCCAAGATGTTGTTGCAGGAACTATGGATTCAAAAACTTGACTGGGATGAATCAATTCCTATGAGACTGAATACATCATGGGAAAATTTCAAATCTAATTTACTGGAAATTGATTCAATTAAAGTCCCAAGATTCGTACACACAACTTCAACAGCGAGAATACGTATTCATGGATTTGCTGATGCCTCAATTCGAGCTTATGGGTGCTGCATTTACGTTATAAGCTCCGACTCAGAAAAAACTGTGTCGAGACTACTTACGGCAAAATCAAGAGTTGCTCCACTCAAGACAAAATCTCTTCCGAGACTTGAGTTATGTGCTGCGCACCTACTGGCTAAGTTGTGGAACCGAATTAAGTTTATGTTCAATTTTAGAATCGAAAGTGTTAATTTCTGGACAGATTCAGAAATAACGCTACACTGGATTAGGACCCATCCATCCTCACTATTAACTTTCGTTTCGAATCGTGTAGCTGAGATCCAAGAGTGGTCAGACCAAGTTTCATGGCGTCATGTACCAACTAAGGAAAATCCAGCTGATATTGTATCAAGAGGATGTGACGTAAATGAATTAAAAAATTCTATCTGGTTTGAGGGACCGTCGTTTTTATTAGGCGACAGTTCCGACTGGCCTGTTAACGAGCATTTCGAGTTAACAGAGAACCAAAAATCATTGGAGACGAGAAAAGCAAACGTATTTCTTGCAGTAGAGGATCCGCGGAACTGTTTTCTGGATCTGATAGAAAAATTTTCATCGTACAAGAAATTGCTGCGAGTAACATCTTTTGTACTTAGATTTATTGATGCTTTGAAAAAACGTAAAATATATAAAGATTCTGTACCTACTGCAACGGAATTAAAGTGGTCATTTTATCGGCTTGTAGAGACAATCCAGAAAGGTAATTTTGCTGAGGAAATTTCTAAATTGCAGAAATCTCTGGTCTTGCCGTCAAATATTCAAAGGTTGACACCATTTATCCATACATTTATTGAAGGGAAACGAACATTTTCACTTATAAGGGTAGGTGGGAGACTGATTAATGCAGATTTAGGGTATAATGCGAAGTTCCCACTTTTATTACCGAAATCAAATGGTTTTGTCACACTTTATCTGCGAAATTTGCATTTCGAAAATTGTCACGCTGGCACAAAAGCGCTAATAGCCCTTTCGCGGGAAAATATTTGGCTTATTAATGCGAAAGAAGAATGCAGTCGAATTGTTCGCAAGTGTGTACATTGCTTCCGCTATAAACCAAAACTTATGTCCCAAATAATGGGCAATTTACCCACTAGTAGAGTGAGAGCTAATCGACCATTTTTAATAGTCGGTGTAGATTTTTGTGGTCCTATCAACGTTTCATTGAGAATTCGTGGTAGAGCTCCATTAAAGATGTATATAGCGGTTTTCGTGTGTTTCACTTCTAAGGCTGTGCATTTAGAATTAGTGTCAGACCTGTCGACTGATTCTTTTCTTCTTTCTTTTAAAAGGTTTTCTGCCAGGAGAGGACTTCCGCAGACTGTGTTTTGCGACAACGCAACCAATTTCGTCGGAGCCAGCCGAGCGCTCAAGGAGCTTCATCAAGCGTTCGACAGGAGCAAGGAAGCCGTAGAGTCGTACGCAGCGTCATTCGGGGTGAAGTTCAGCTTCATACCACCCCGCGCGCCCCATTTCGGAGGACTATGGGAAGCCGCAGTGAAGCAAGCGAAGTTCCTACTTTTGCGCGCCGTAGGCAACGCGTCGCTGACGCAAGAAGAAATGTCGACAATGCTGGCAGAAGTAGAGGCGGTGCTCAACAGTCGACCTATTGCACCGCTGTCTCCAGACCCCAACGACGGAGAAGCCCTAACACCGGCGCACCTGATAATAGGAGAGGGTCTGCGTTCGCTGCCGCAAGAATCCGCAGAAGACGTGAGCGGCAAAGAAGCGAAGTTATGGAAACGTTGGCGTCTGCTTTGCGCTCTCAAGCAGACATTCTGGCGAATTTGGTCTCGCGACTACATCCTGGGTCTTCAGGGCAAAGGCAAATGGTGCCAAGAAATGCCCAACCTCAGAGTCGGTCAAGTGGTAATAATCCACGAAGACAATTGCCCGCCGCAACAGTGGTTGACCGGCAGAGTCGTCAACGTCATCGAAGGCGCCGACGGCAAGGTCAGGGTGGCGGAGGTCAAAACGAAAAGCGGCACTTATAAACGTCCGGTACATAAGTTGGCTCCATTACCTGATGGTTGAAGATACTTCAATGGGGCCGGAATGTTGGAGCATATAAATGAATTATATATTTTTAATAATAATAATAATAATAATAATAATAATAATAATAATAATAATAATAATAATAATAATAATAATAATAATAATAATAATAATAATAATAATAAGAATAAAAATGAATTTAATAAACAATACCCTACTAATATAGAAATTTCTAGAACATTTATATAAAATGTTAAGTATAGCGGTAATGCTGAATTAGCACTAGTTTTAAGAATTTAAAGTAAATAAAGGCACTTGTAAAGTATTGATGAAATTGTGCGGTTCTTTTTTCTGAGTTCAAAGTTATTTTCCGTAGTCCATTTTCTTTTCGAAAATAAAAATTATAATTTATTTAATTTTTTAAAAAACCCTTCCTTAAAAACTATTAAGGAATAACAGATGGTAAGATTTTAATTTTCTGATTATTGGCAGACATTGGCTTATAATTAAAAATTTCACTAAAAGCTTCTACGGGCGACTTTATGAATTTAAGCTTTTTAAAATTTGGTTTTTATTTATTATTCTGTAACACATCCCAAAAACGCAGACAAATATATAATAAAGTTGATTGTTTAACGTATTTTGCATTAAATAATTTGTTTCTTAATAAAACGTATTTTTTTATATGAAACTTTTAAAAAAAAATAAAGGAAGTGATTTTTTACCAAAACGATCATTCAGTATGTGATCCTTTTACACTTTATTTAGATACAAAAATTAACGGAAAAATATTTATTTCTTCTAATAAAAGATTTTAAAAATGAACTTAAGCCAGAATAAAAAAATCAGAAATTAGTATTAAAATAATAAGTTCGACACAACATTAAAATAAGCACATAAACTCACACGTGGCATGGTGAAAATGGATCTTTAATTTCAGTTCAGTTGTCGTGGATAGAAAATTAGCGGCAAAATTAAAAATGACAGATGGTTGATGCAATTTTTTAGCAAAACCTTTGTTTACCTTGTAAGTTAACAAGTAATATTGAATATGAGGAAACACTAGTTACCTTTTGACTGAATAACTAGTAATTTTTGTTTGACTTGTCCAGAAATTTACGACCCTCGCTTACAAATGTACTTACAAAAACCAAGTAACTAGTTACCAGGCATTAGCTATAAAAAATATTAACATTTTATGGTTTCTAAAACAAAAATGTTGTACAAAGTCTTTTCTAGTAACCTTTTTTCCATTCATAACTATAAATGTAATTACAAGCGCCCTTACCATAATGTAATTTTTCTGCAGTAGTGCCCTCATTGCCTAATAACCTATGAAATAATAAGAGCCTATTACACAATTTCAATAAGATTTCACTGGGTTACGGCATTCGATTCAAATCGAAATCTAAAAATTCTTATTCGAAATTCTATATTAAAAGCATTGACAACTCGATCAATCTTAGTCCGAAAGGTCGTGTCTTGTATGATTCCGTGTCTGAAGTGGGACTCTTCGTTATTTCAACTGGACAACCTACCTTTTAGCCAACAGACCACAATAAAATACCAGACGTATTAGATTTTGGCGTAGCAAAAGTCATATCCACTGAGCTTATTGAGGCCCAAGCCTCCTTTGATTTATCTTCTGACCACTCACCAACAATAATCACTATTTGCAGTCCTCATCATATAGCAACTAGTGATTTTTTTTTAGCTAAGAAAGCAGATTGGCTGAAAACCATCCACTAAAAACACCCGGAGACATCGATGATTGTCTGAAAAGCCTTAATGAAAACATGATAAAAGCCGTTGAACATGCTTCTTCTACTTATCGTCAGGCCAAGTACAACAAATTTTTTTCTGCAGATGTGAAAAAGCTTTTATCTGAAAAAAGGAGAACCCGGAGAGAATGGCAAAATCATAGATCGCCTCAACTTAAAAATAAACTGAAAGAATGCACAAACCAATTAAGAAACTTGTTGGGGGACGCGACTTCCCAGACCAATTATTCTCTATGGCGAGCTGCCAGACGTCTAACAAGACCCGTTATCGAAAACCTCCACTGCGTTATCTGAGAGGATCCTGGGCTATAAATGACATGCAAAAATGCGATCTGTTTGCAAATCACTTAAGGAACGTGTTCACTCCCAACACGTGCACTGACGTGAGGGAATTACCACCTTTTGTTGTTAGACGTCCTAAGGAAATACGTTTCCGATTTTCAGATGTAGAGGTTATCATTAACCTAAATGATAAAAAGCTCCTGGTGTTACTAAAATAAGCAACAAAATGCTTTTAGAGCTACCCTTTATCGCTAAAGGAATTATTCATTTTATTTTTAATGCCATAATTCAGCTTGAATATTTCCCGCCAATATGGAAAGTTTTCTTAGTAAAGATGATTCCTTAGCCTGGTAAAGATCTTTCGTAGGAGGAGTCTTATGGACCTACAAGTTTGTTACCAACTTTGTCAAAATTGTTCAAAAAGCTCTTTAAAAACAAACTGACTCCGATCATAAATGGAAACAACTGCATTCCAAATCACCAATTTGGCTTTAGAAGTCAACATAGTACAACCGAACAAACTCACCTCAAGGGAGTATATTAGGTCCAATTCTGTACTTGCTTTACACGGCAGATATGCCAACCAACTGTTTTACGCACACGTCTACATTTGCTAATGATACCGCTTTTCTCAGAATTAATAAGGACCCTAAAGAGGCTTCGAGTCAACTGCAACAACACGTAACCCAAGTTGAGAAATGGGCAAAGTTATGGGGAATAAAAATCAATAAGCAAGAATGTACCCACGTAACGTTTACTTTACGCAAAAAAACATGCGTCTCAATCCGTATTAACAACAATATAGTGCCCCAGCGATTTAAAACGAATTATCTTGGCATTCACCTGGATCGTCCCCTTACATGGAAGACACATATAGATGCTTTAAACTACAGAAATCGGCAGAAACTTTGTGCTCCGTTTTGATTGTAAACTGATACTCTACAAGTCGATTTTGAAACCAATTTGGTGCTACGGTATACAATATGGGGCACTGCTTCCGCATCCAACATAGAAAAAATTCAACGCCATCAAAACAAAATCCTAAGAATGATAACTGGTGCTCCCTGGTATGTTAAAAACAGCAACATCCACAAGGATCTACAAGTTCTACTAGTTAAGTGCGAAATCGTGAACTATGTGGACAAGTATTTAAATAAGCTGGAAACATCCTGCAACATAGTGGACACACCCGTCTAAAAAGGAGGGATACTATTGCGCTTATATGAAGCTTATTAATTAATATGAGAACTTAAATTTTAGTCTGGCACTAGCTGGACTAATATTAACTACTTAGTTTTAAGATTTGAATACTTATTGTTCTTTCGCCAAAGGCGAAGATTCAATAATAAAAATATGAAAAAAAACTCAATCGATCGAGTAGAATTTCCATTCGGATCGAAGCTTTCATTTGCCCCTTGTTGTTATTGTATTTTCGTTAAGGGGGGCTGTGTTATCTTTGTGGTTTTTTTATATAATATTATTTTTTGTCGTATTTTTTATCCCAGCAAACAAACGTTAGAAATTTAATTGAGTAGATAATGCCCATTGGGCCTTATTGTGCTTGGCATGGTCGTGTCGAATACGCCACAAAAACGACAAGGGGGTCTATTCATATAGCATTGGCGTTTTTGTTAGACGGTACCAAAAAACAAAAAACGACTACTCGAACGTCAATCACAATAAGGGTGAATAAAGTGTTTGTTGGAAAAGTAGTTATCAACTCCATAACTAATTAATTTTTTTTTAGAAAACTTGCGAATAAATGAACTTCTACTGTTTGATTTAAAAAAATAGCATATAAGTGGCTATCTATATATTAATACGTAAAGCGAATTTTTCGTACTTATTTTGTGATCACAATATATATCCGATTTGGACAAAAAATATACCACTCGATAGTGATTTTTATACAGCCACTTTTTCCTGTAACTCGCTAAAGTTAAATTTCTATCGCTAAAAATGTAAAAAGCTTTTTGGAAATTTTAAGGAACGAGTGCAATTTTGTAATTATACCCTTCACATAAGTGATGAGGGTATATATAAGTTTGTCATTACGTTTGTAATTCCTTTATTATCCATTTGGGACCCCATAAAGTATATATATTCTGGATCCTTATAGATAGGGAAGCCGATTTAGCGATGTCCGTCTGTCCGTGTTATGGTTGAAATCAACTTTCTGGAGCCCCCCGATATCGCATAGCCCCGAATGTGGTATCAAACGGTCACATATAGTCGCGAGAAAATCGGTATTGAAACTCAGCAAAATCGCCCGATAAATGACCGAGATATAAGCAAAAAACCAAGACTACCTCGTTTTTTTGAGTCTACAACAACAACAAAGAACATACTTTTACATGTAATAATAAAAAAACAACAAAAAAAAACAGCAAAAAAAGAAAAAAACAGAATCAGTCATGTTGATATTATTGAAACACACCCAAAACAAAAATTTTATTAGTATAAGTGTTCATACATATAACAGCGTTGCCATACAAAGCTTAATTTAAACATTTTTAAAATCGCTCCTACGGCTTCCAGGGTTCTCCTACAAAGGTAAAATGTAAGACCGACCCAAATTCTTTTTCCCTCCAAACATTTTTGTGGAACATACTTACTCTCTATCTCCAGCCCCTGACATGGTTGCCATACAAAATTTTAAAAAATAAGGTAAAAATCGCTACAACTTCCCCGGAGTCGCCCGTAGAGGAAAAAAATGTATCACAGACCCCCATTAGTTTTTCCTCCCAAACATATTTCTAAAATATACTTACCCTTTATCTCCATGCCTTAAGGGGGTTGCCATACAAAATTTACAAAAATTATAAAATGCCCACAACTTATTCAGTGTTGGCCTTAGAGCAATAAAGTGTACGACCTACCCCCATTAGTTTTCCCTCCAAAACATATTCCTAGATTATACTTACCCTCTATCTCCACGCCCTAAGGGGGTTGCCATACAAAATTTACAAAAATGATATGAAAATGCCCACAACTTCTTTAGAGTCGTTCTTAGAGCAATAAAGTGTACGACCGACCCCCATTAGCTTGCCTTCCCAAACATATTTCTAGAATATACTTACCCTCTATCTCCAAGCCCTAAGGGGGTTGCCATACAAAATTTACAAAAATGATAAAATGCCCACAACTTCTTCAGAGTTGGCCTTAGAGCAATAAAGTGTACGACCGACCCCCATTAGTTTGCCCTCCCAAACATATTCCTAGAATATACTTACCCTCTATCTCCAAGCCCTAAGGGGGTTGCCATACAAAATTTACAAAAATGATAAAATGCCCACAACTTCTTCAGAGTTGGCCTTAGAGCAATAAAGTGTACGACCGACCCCCATTAGTTTGCTCTTCCAAACATATTCCTAGAACATACTTACCCCCTATCTCCACGCCCTAACGGGGTTGCCATACAAAATTTACAAAAATGATAAAATGCCCACAACTTCTTCAGAGTTCGCTTAGAGCAATAAAGTGTACGACCGATCCCCATTAGTTTTCCCTCCCAAACATATTCCTAGAACATACTTACCCCCTATCTCCACGCCCTAAGGGGGTTGCCATACAAACTTTATAAAAATGATAAAATGCTCACAACTTCTTTAGAGTTGGCCTTAGAGCAATAAAGTGTACGATTGACCACCATTAGTTTGCCCTCCCAAACATATTTCTAGAACATACTTACCCCCTATCTCCACGCCTTAAGGGGGTTGCCATACAAAATTTACAAAAAGGATGAAAATGCCCACAACTCCTTCAGAGTTGGCCTTAAAGCAGTAAAGTGTACGACCGACCCCTATTAGTTTCTTCTCCGAAACATATTCCTAGAACATACTTACCACCTATCTCCACGCCCTAAGGGGGTTGCCATACAAAATTTACAAATATGATAAAATGCTCACAACTCCTTCAGAGTTGGCCTTAGAGCAATAAAGTGTACGACCTACCCCCATTAGTTTGCCCTCCCAAACATATTCCTAGAACATACTTACCCCCTATCTCCACGCCCTAAGGGGGTTGCCATACAAAATTTACAAAAATGATAAAATGCCCACAACTTCTTCAGAGTTGGCCTTAGAGCAATAAAGTGTACGACCGATCCCCATTAGTTTTCCCTCCCAAACATATTCCTAGAACATACTTACCCCCTATCTCCACGCCCTAAGGGGGTTGCCATACAAAATTTATAAAAATGATAAAATGCTCACAACTTCTTCAGAGTTGGCCTTAGAGCAATAAAGTGTACGATTGACCACCATTAGTTTGCCCTCCTAAACATATTTCTAGAACATACTTACCCCCTATCTCCACGCCTTAAGGGGGTTGCCATACAAAATTTACAAAAAGGATATGAAAATGCCCACAACTCCTTCAGAGTTGGCCTTAAAGCAGTAAAGTGTACGACCGACCCCTATTAGTTTCTTCTCCGAAACATATTCCTAGAACATACTTACCACCTATCTCCACGCCCTAAGGGGGTTGCCATACAAAATTTACAAATATGATAAAATGCTCACAACTCCTTCAGAGTTGGCCTTAGAGCAATAAAGTGTACGACCTACCCCCATTAGTTTGCCCTCCCAAACATATTCCTAGAATATACTTACCCTCTATCTCCAAGCCCTAAGGGGGTTGCCATACAAAATTTACAAAAATGATAAAATGCCCACAACTTCTTCAGAGTTGGCCTTAGAGCAATAAAGTGTACGACCGACCCCCATTAGTTTGCTCTTCCAAACATATTCCTAAAACATACTTACCCCCTATCTCCACGCCCTAAGGGGGTTGCCATACAAAATTTACAAAAATGATAAAATGCCCACAACTTCTTCAGAGTTCGCCTTAGATCAATAAAGTGTACGACCGATCCCCATTAGTTTTCCCTCCCAAACATATTCCTAGAACATGCTTACCCCCTATCTTCACGCCCTAAGGGGGTTGCCATACAAAATTTATAAAAATGATAAAATGCTCACAACTTCTTCAGAGTTGGCCTTAGGGCAATAAAGTGTACGATTGACCACCATTAGTTTGCCCTCCCAAACATATTTCTAGAACATACTTACCCCCTATCTCCACGCCCTAAGGGGGTTGCCATACAAAATTTACAAAAAGGATATGAAAATGCCCACAACTCCTTCAGAGTTAGCCTTTGAGCAACAAAGTGTACGACCGACCCCTATTAGTTTCTTCTCCCAAACATATTCCTAAAATTTACTTACCCCCTATCTCCACGCCCTAAGGGGGTTGCCATACAAAATTTACAAAAAGGATATGAAAATGCCCACAACTCCTTCAGAGTTAGCCTTAGAGCAATAAAGTGTACGACCGACCCCTATTAGTTTCTTCTCCCAAACATATTCCTAGAACATACTTACCACCTATCTCCACGCCCTAAGGGAGTTGCCATACAAAATTTACAAAAATGATAAAATGCTCACAACTTCTTCAGAGTTGGCCTTAGAGCAATAAAGTGTACGACCGAACCCCATTAGTTTGCCCTCCCAAACATATTCCTAGAACATACTTACCCCCTATCTCCACGCCCTAAGGGGGTTGCCATACAAAATTTACAAAAATGATAAAATGCTCACAACTTCTTCAGAGTTGGCCTTAGAGCAATAAAGTGTACGACCTACCCCCATTAGTTTTCCCTCCAAAACATATTCCTAGATTATAGTTACCCTCTATCTCCACGCCCTAAGGGGGTAGCCATACAAAATTTACAAAAAGGATATGAAAATGCCCACAACTCCTTCAGAGTTGGCCTTAGAGCAATAAAGTGTACGACCGACCCCTATTAGTTTCTTCTCCCAAACATATTCCTACAACATACTTACCACCTATCTCCACGCCCTAAGGGGGTTGCCATACAAAATTTATAAAAATGATAAAAATCTCACAACTTCTTCAGAGTTGGCCTGAGAGCAATAAAGTGTACGACCGACCCCCATTAGTTTGCCCTCCCAAACATATTCCTAAAATTTACTTACCCCCTATCTCCACGCCCTAGGGGGGTTGCCTTACAAAATTTACAAAAAGGATATGAAAATGCCCACAACTCCTTCATAGTTGGCCTTAGAGCAATAAAGTGTACGACCGACCCCTATTAGTTTCTTCTCCCAAACATATTCCTTGAACATACTTACCACCTATCTCCACGCCCTAAGGGAGTTGCCATACAAAATTTACAAAAATGATAAAATGCCCACAACTTCTTCAGAGTTCGCTTTAGAGCAATAAAGTGTACGACCGATCCCCATTAGTTTTCCCTCCCAAACATATTCCTAGAACATACTTACCCCCTATCTCCACGCCCTAAGGGGGTTGCCATACAAAATTTACAAAAAGGATATGAAAATGCCCACAACTTCCTCAGAGTTGGCCTTAGAGCAATAAAGTGTACGACCGACCCCCATTAGTTTGCCCTCCCAAACATGTTTCTAGAATATACTTACCCCCTATCTCCACGCCCTAATTGGGTTGCCATACAAAATTTACAAAAATGATATGAAATGGATTGCGAAAGGTCAATGTGAAGCGTATATAAGATTCGGCACAGCCGAACATAGCGCTGTTACTTGTTTTTTTTACAAAATCTGCCATTTTCTATAAATAAAATATTAGTAACTATATATTCCGAATCTTTTACTTACAACTATGCAATTCCCAATCTTTTTATTTGAAATTTTAAATTTTTAACTCTCTGTGTATGTATTTTTTTACTACCAATTGCATCGATATTCATTTAAACACATTCATGCGGCAAAAAAGAATTCACACGACGATATATAAGTTGATATCTCGAAAACCATGCGTTTATAAAAGTTTTTCCACTTAATATTTGCTTTTTATTTTCCAAATTCAAATTAGTTGAATATTAGAAAAAATTTGCCATTTTATATATAAGATATCTAAAGTTTAAAAAATTTAAATATTTGCGTATAGGAAACTTTTTAGTTTTAAACATTTTTTCTTAATTTTCTAACTCTCTATGTAGTTTTTATACATTTAATTGCATCCTCATTCTTTTTAACATGTTTATGCGGCAAACAAGAAATAACACGGCGCAATGTATTTGGTTACAAAAAAATGCATTTGCTTGGAAGGATGGTAAGATTTTAATTTTCTGATTATTGGCAGACATTGGCTTATAATTAAAAATTTCACTAAAAAGCTTCTACGGGCGACTTTATGAATTTAAGCTTTTTAAAATTTGGTTTTTATATATTATTCTGTAACACATCCCAAAAACGCAGACAAATATATAATAAAGTTGATTGTTTAACGTATTTTGCATTAAATAATTTGTTTCTTAATAAAACGTATTTTTTTATATGAAACTTTTAAAAAAAAAATAAAGGAAGTGATTTTTTACCAAAACGATCATTCAGTATGTGATCCTTTTACACTTTATTTAGATACAAAAATTAACGGAAAAATATTTATTTCTTCTAATAAAAGATTTTAAAAATGAACTTAAGCCAGAATAAAAAAATCAGAAATTAGTATTAAAATAATAAGTTCGACACAACATTAAAATAAGCACATAAACTCACACGTGGCATGGTGAAAATGGATCTTTAATTTCAGTTCAGTTGTCGTGGATAGAAAATTAGCGGCAAAATTAAAAATGACAGATGGTTGATGCAATTTTTTAGCAAAACCTTTGTTTACCTTGTAAGTTAACAAGTAATATTGAATATGAGGAAACACTAGTTACCTTTTGACTGAATAACTAGTAATTTTTGTTTGACTTGTCCAGAAATTTACGACCCTCGCTTACAAATGTACTTACAAAAACCAAGTAACTAGTTACCAGGCATTAGCTATAAAAAATATTAACATTTTATGGTTTCTAAAACAAAAATGTTGTACAAAGTCTTTTCTAGTAACCTTTTTTCCATTCATAACTATAAATGTAATTACAAGCGCCCTTACCATAATGTAATTTTTCTGCAGTAGTGCCCTCATTGCCTAATAACCTATGAAATAATAAGAGCCTATTACACAATTTCAATAAGATTTCACTGGGTTACGGCATTCGATTCAAATCGAAATCTAAAAATTCTTATTCGAAATTCTATATTAAAAGCATTGACAACTCGATCAATCTTAGTCCGAAAGGTCGTGTCTTGTATGATTCCGTGTCTGAAGTGGGACTCTTCGTTATTTCAACTGGACAACCTACCTTTTAGCCAACAGACCACAATAAAATACCAGACGTATTAGATTTTGGCGTAGCAAAAGTCATATCCACTGAGCTTATTGAGGCCCAAGCCTCCTTTGATTTATCTTCTGACCACTCACCAACAATAATCACTATTTGCAGTCCTCATCATATAGCAACTAGTGATTTTTTTTTAGCTAAGAAAGCAGATTGGCTGAAAACCATCCACTAAAAACACCCGGAGACATCGATGATTGTCTGAAAAGCCTTAATGAAAACATGATAAAAGCCGTTGAACATGCTTCTTCTACTTATCGTCAGGCCAAGTACAACAAATTTTTTTCTGCAGATGTGAAAAAGCTTTTATCTGAAAAAAGGAGAACCCGGAGAGAATGGCAAAATCATAGATCGCCTCAACTTAAAAATAAACTGAAAGAATGCACAAACCAATTAAGAAACTTGTTGGGGGACGCGACTTCCCAGACCAATTATTCTCTATGGCGAGCTGCCAGACGTCTAACAAGACCCGTTATCGAAAACCTCCACTGCGTTATCTGAGAGGATCCTGGGCTATAAATGACATGCAAAAATGCGATCTGTTTGCAAATCACTTAAGGAACGTGTTCACTCCCAACACGTGCACTGACGTGAGGGAATTACCACCTTTTGTTGTTAGACGTCCTAAGGAAATACGTTTCCGATTTTCAGATGTTGTAGAGGTTATCATTAACCTAAATGATAAAAAGCTCCTGGTGTTACTAAAATAAGCAACAAAATGCTTTTAGAGCTACCCTTTATCGCTAAAGGAATTATTCATTTTATTTTTAATGCCATAATTCAGCTTGAATATTTCCCGCCAATATGGAAAGTTTTCTTAGTAAAGATGATTCCTTAGCCTGGTAAAGATCTTTCGTAGGAGGAGTCTTATGGACCTACAAGTTTGTTACCAACTTTGTCAAAATTGTTCAAAAAGCTCTTTAAAAACAAACTGAATCCGATCATGAATGGAAACAACTGCATTCCAAATCACCAATTTGGCTTTAGAAGTCAACATAGTACAACCGAACAAACTCACCTCAAGGGAGTATATTAGGTCCAATTCTGTACTTGCTTTACACGGCAGATATGCCAACCAACTGTTTTACGCACACGTCTACATTTGCTAATGATACCGCTTTTCTCAGAATTCATAAGGACCCTAAAGAGGCTTCGAGTCAACTGCAACAACACGTAACCCAAGTTGAGAAATGGGCAAAGTTATGGGGAATAAAAATCAATAAGCAAGAATGTACCCACGTAACGTTTACTTTACGCAAAAAAACATGCTTCTCAATCCGTATTAACAACAATATAGTGCCCCAGCGATTTAAAACGAATTATCTTGGCATTCACCTGGATCGTCCCCTTACAAGGAAGACACATATAGATGCTTTAAACTACAGAAATCGGCAGAAACTTTGTGCTCCGTTTTGATTGTAAACTGATACTCTACAAGTCGATTTTGAAACCAATTTGGTGCTACGGTATACAATATGGGGCACTGCTTCCGCATCCAACATAGAAAAAATTCAACGCCATCAAAACAAAATCCTAAGAATGATAACTGGTGCTCCCTGGTATGTTAAAAACAGCAACATCCACAAGGATCTACAAGTTCTACTAGTTAAGTGCGAAATCCTGAACTATGTGGACAAGTATTTAAATAAGCTGGAAACATCCTGCAACATAGTGGACACACCCGTCTAAAAAGGAGGGATACTATTGCGCTTATATGAAGCTTATTAATTAATATGAGAACTTAAATTTTAGTCTGGCACTAGCTGGACTAATGTTAACTACTTAGTTTTAAGATTTGAATACTTATTGTTCTTTCGCCAAAGGCGAAGATTCAATAATAAAAATATGAAAAAAACTCAATCGATCGAGTAGAATTTCCATTCGGATCGAATGCTTTCATTTGCCCCTTGTTGTTATTGTATTTTCGTAAAGGGGGGCTGTGTTATCTTTGTGGTTTTTTTATATCATATTATTTTTTGTCGTATTTTTTATCCCAGCAAACAAACGTTAGAAATTTAATTGAGTAGATAATTCCCATTGGGCCTTATTGTGCTTGGCATGGTCGTGTCGAATACGCCACAAAAACGACAAGGGTGCTATTCATATAGCATTGGCGTTTTTGTTAGACGGTACCAAAAAACCAAAAACGACTACTCGAACGTCAATCACAATAAGGGTGAATAAAGTGTTTGTTGGAAAAGTAGTTATCAACTCCATAACTAATTAATTTTTTTTTAGAAAACTTGCGAATAAATGAACTTCTGCTATCTATATATTAATACGTAAAGCGAATTTTTCGTACTTATTTTGTGATCACAATATATATCCGATTTGGACAAAAAATATACCACTCGATAGTGATTTTTATACAGCCACTTTATCCTGTAACTCGCTAAAGTTAAATTTCTATCGCTAAAAATGTAAAAAGCTTTTTGGAAATTTTAAGGAACGAGTGCAATTTTGTAATTATACCCTTCACATAAGTGATGAGGGTATATATAAGTTTGTCATTACGTTTGTAATTCCTTTATTATCCATTTGGGACCCCAAAAAGTATATATATTCTGGATCCTTATAGATAGGGAAGCCGATTTAGCGATGTCCGTCTGTCCGTGTTATGTTTCTGAAGCCCCCCGATATCGCATAGGCCCGAATGTGGTATCAAACTGTCACAGATAGTCGCGAGAAGATCGGTATTGAAATTCAGCAAAATCGCCCGATAAATGACCGAGATATAAGCAAAAAACCAAGACTACCTCGTTTTTTTGAGTCTACAACAACAACAAAGAACATACTTTTACATGTAATAATAAAAAACAACAAAAAAACAGCAAAAAAAGAAAAAAACAGAATCAGTCATGTTGATATTATTGAAACACCCCCAAAACAAAAATTTTATTAGTATAAGTGTTCATACATATAACAGCGTTGCCATACAAAGCTTAATTTAAACATTTTTAAAATCGCTCCTACGGCTTCCAGGGTTCTCCTACAAAGGTAAAATGTAAGACCGGCCCAAATTATTTTTTCCCTCCAAACATTTTTGTGGAACATACTTACTCTCTATCTCCAGCCCCTGACATGGTTGCCATACAAAATTTTAAAAAATAAGGTAAAAATCGCTACAACTTCCCCGGAGTCGCCCGTAGAGGAAAAAAATGTATCACAGACCCCCATTAGTTTTTCCTCCCAAACATATTTCTAAAATATACTTACCCTTTATCTCCATGCCTTAAGGGGGTTGCCATACAAAATTTACAAAAATTATAAAATGCCCACAACTTATTCAGTGTTAGCCTTAGAGCAATAAAGTGTACGACCTACCCTCATTAGTTTTCCCTCCAAAACATATTCCTAGATTATACTTACCCTCTATCTCCACGCCCTAAGGGGGTTGCCATACAAAATTTACAAAAATGATATGAAAATGCCCACAACTTCTTTAGAGTCGTTCTTAGAGCAATAAAGTGTACGACCGACCCCCATTAGCTTGCCTTCCCAAACATATTTCTAGAATATACTTACCCTCTATCTCCAAGCCCAAAGGGGGTTGCCATACAAAATTTACAAAAATGATAAAATGCCCACAAGTTCTTCAGAGTTGGCCTTAGAGCAATAAAGTGTACGACCGACCCCCATTAGTTTGCCCTCCCAAACATATTCCTAGAATATACTTACCCTCTATCTCCAAGCCCTAAGGGGGTTGCCATACAAAATTTACAAAAATGATAAAATGCCCACAACTTCTTCAGAGTTGGCCTTAGAGCAATAAAGTGTACGACCGACCCCCATTAGTTTGCTCTTCCAAACATATTCCTAGAACATACTTACCCCCTATCTCCACGCCCTAAGGGGGTTGTCATACAAAATTTACAAAAATGATAAAATGCCCACAACTTCTTCAGAGTTCGCCTTAGAGCAATAAAGTGTACGACCGATCCCCATTAGTTTTCCCTCCCAAACATATTCCTAGAACATACTTACCCCCTATCTCCACGCCCTAAGGGGGTTGCCATACAAAATTTACAAAAAGGATATGAAAATGCCCACAACTCCTTCAGAGTTGGCCTTAGAGCAATAAAGTGTACGACCGACCCCTATTAGTTTCTTCTCCCAAACATATTCCTACAACATACTTACCACCTATCTCCACGCCCTAAGGGGGTTGCCATACAAAATTTATAAAAATGATAAAATGCTCACAACTTCTTCAGAGTTGGCCTTAGAGCAATAAAGTGTACGATTGACCCCCATTAGTTTGCCCTCCCAAACATATTTCTAGAACATACTTACCCCCTATCTCCACGCCTTAAGGGGGTTGCCATACAAAATTTACAAAAAGGATATGAAAATGCCCACAATTCCTTCAGAGTTGGCCTTAAAGCAGTAAAGTGTACGACCGACCCCTATTAGTTTCTTCTCCGAAACATATTCTTAGAACATACTTACCACCTATCTCCTCGCCCTAAGGGGGTTGCCATACAAAATTTACAAATATGATAAAATGCTCACAACTCCTTCAGAGTTGGCCTTAGAGCAATAAAGTGTACGACCGACCCCCATTAGTTTGCCCTCCCAAACATATTCCTTAAATTTACTTACCCCCTATCACCACGCCCTAAGGGGGTTGCCATACAAAATTTACAAAAAGGATATGAAAATGCCCACAACTCCTTCAGAGTTGGCCTTAGAGCAATAAAGTGTACGACCGACCCCTATTAGTTTCTTCTCCCAAACATATTCCTAGAACATACTTACCACCTATCTCCACGCCCTAAGGGAGTTGCCATACAAAATTTACAAAAATGATAAAATGCTCACAACTTCTTCAGAGTTGGCCTTAGAGCAATAAAGTGTACGACCGAACCCCATTAGTTTGCCCTCCCAAACATATTCTTAGAACATACTTACCCCCTATCTCCACGCCCTAAGGGGGTTGCCATAAAAATTTACAAAAAGGATATGAAAATGCCCACAACTCCTTCAGAGTTGGCCTTAGAGCAATAAAGTGTACGACCGACCCCTATTAGTTTCTTCTCCCAAACATATTCCTAGAACATACTTATCACCTATCTCCACGCCCTAAGGGGGCTGCCATACAAAATTTATAAAAATGATAAAATGCTCACAACTTCTTCAGAGTTGGCCTTAGGGCAATAAAGTGTACGATTGACCCCCATTAGTTTGCCCTCCCAAACATATTCCTAGAACATACTTACCCGCTATCTCCACGCCTTAAGGGGGTTGCCATACAAAATTTACAAAAAGGATATGAAAATGCCCACAACTCCTTCAGAGTTGGCCTTAAAGCAGTAAAGTGTACGACCGACCCCTATTAGTTTCTTCTCCGAAACATATTCCTAGAACATACTTACCACCTATCTCCACGCCCTAAGGGGGTTACCATACAAAATTTACAAAAAGGATATGAAAATGCTCACAACTCCTTCAGAGTTGGCCTTAGAGCAATAAAGTGTACGACCGACCCCCATTAGTTTGCCCTCCCAAACATATTCCTAAAATTTACTTACCCCCTATCTCCACGTCCTAAGGGGGTTGCCATACAAAATTTACAAAAAGGATATGAAAATGCCCACAACTCCTTCAGAGTTGGCCTTAGAGCAATAAAGTGTACGACCGACCCCTATTAGTTTCTTCTCCCAAACATATTCCTTCAACATACTTACCACCTATCTCCACGCCCTAAGGGGGTTGCCATACAAAATTTATAAAAATGATAAAATGCTCACAACTTCTTCAGAGTTGGCCATAGGGCAATAAAGTGTACGATTGACCCCCATTAGTTTGCCCTCCCAAACATATTCCTAGAACATACTTACCCGCTATCTCCACGCCTTAAGGGGGTTGCCGTACAAAATTTACAAAAAGGATATGAAAATGCCCACAACTCCTTCAGAGTTGGCCTTAGAGCAATAAAGTGTACGACCGGCCCCTATTAGTGTCTTCTCCCAAACATATTCCTAGAACATACTTACCACCTATCTCCACGCCCTAAGGGAGTTGCCATACAAAATTTACAAAAATGATAAAATGCTCACAACTTCTTCAGAGTTGGCCTTAGAGCAATAAAGTGTACGACCGAACCCCATTAGTTTGCCCTCCCAAACATATTCCTAGAACATACCCCCTATCTCCACGCCCTAAGGGGTTTGCCATACAAAATTTACAAAAAGGATATGAAAATGCCCACAACTCCTTCAGAGTTGGCCTTAAAGCAGTAAAGTGTACGACCGACCCCTATTAGTTTCTTCTCCGAAACATATTCTTAGAACATACTTACCACCTATCTCCACGCCCTAAGGGGGTTGCCATACAAAATTTACAAATATGATAAAATGCTCACAACTCCTTCAGAGTTGGCCTTAGAGCAATAAAGTGTACGACCGACCCCCATTAGTTTGCCCTCCCAAACATATTCCTTAAATTTACTTACCCCCTATCTCCACGCCCTAAGGGGGTTGCCATACAAAATTTACAAAAAGGATATGAAAATGCCCACAACTCCTTCAGAGTTGGCCTTAGAGCAATAAAGTGTACGACCGACCCCTATTAGTTTCTTCTCCCAAACATATTCCTAGAACATACTTACCACCTATCTCCACGCCCTAAGGGAGTTGCCATACAAAGTTTACAAAAATGATAAAATGCTCACAACTTCTTCAGAGTTGGCCTTAGAGCAATAAAGTGTACGATTGACCCCCATTAGTTTGCCCTCCCAAACATATTCCTAGAACATACTTACCCCCTATCTCCACGCCCTAAGGGGGTTGCCATACAAAATTTACAAAAAGGATATGAAAATGCCCACAACTCCTTCAGAGTTGGCCTTAGTGCAATAAAGTGTACGACCGACCCCTATTAGTTTCTTCTCCCAAACATATTCCTAGAACATACTTATCACCTATCTCCACGCCCTAAGGGGGTTGCCATACAAAATTTATAAAAATGATAAAATGCTCACAACTTCTTCAGAGTTGGCCTTAGGGCAATAAAGTGTACGATTGACCCCCATTAGTTTGCCCTCCCAAACATATTCCTAGAACATACTTATCACCTATCTCCACGCCCTAAGGGGGTTGCCATACAAAATTTATAAAAATGATAAATTGCTCACAACTTCTTCAGAGTTGGCCTTAGGGCAATAAAGTGTACGATTGACCCCCATTAGTTTGCCCTCCCAAACATATTCCTAGAACATACTTATCACCTATCTCCACGCCCTAAGGGGGTTGCCATACAAAATTTATAAAAATGATAAAATGCTCACAACTTCTTCAGAGTTGGCCTTAGGGCAATAAAGTGTACGACCGACCCCCATTAGTTTGCCCTCCCAAACATATTCCTAAAATTTACTTACCCCCTATCTCCACGCCCTAAGGGGGTTGCCATACAAAATTTACAAAAAGGATATGAAAATGCCCACAACTCCTTTAGAGTTGGCCTTAGAGCAATAAAGTGTACGACCGACCCCTATTAGTTTCTTCTCCCAAACATATTCCTACAACATAGTTACCACCTATCTCCACGCCCTAAGGGGGTTGCCATACAAAATTTATAAAAATGATAAAATGCTCACAACTTCTTCAGAGTTGGCCATAGGGCAATAAAGTGTACGATTGACCCCCATTAGTTTGCCCTCCGAAACATATTCCTTGAACATACTTACCCGCTATCTCCACGCCCTAAGGGAGTTGCCATACAAAATTTACAAAAATGATAAAATGCTCACAACTTCTTCAGAGTTGGCCTTAGAGCAATAAAGTGTACGACCGAACCCCATTAGTTTGCCCTCCCAAACATATTCCTAGAACATACTTACCCGCTATCTCCACGCCTTAAGGGGGTTGCCATACAAAATTTACAAAAAGGATATGAAAACGCCCACAACTCCTTCAGAGTTCGCCCTAGAGCAATAAAGTGTACGACCGATCCCCATTAGTTTTCCCTCCCAAACATATTCCTAGAACATACTTACCCCCTATCTCCACGCCCTAAGGGGGTTGCCATACAAAATTTACAAAAAGGATATGAAAATGCCCACAACTCCTTCAGAGTTGGCCTTAGAGCAATAAAGTGTACGACCGACCCCTATTAGTTTCTTCTCCCAAACATATTCCTACAACATACTTACCACCTATCTCCACGCCCTAAGGGGGTTGCCATACAAAATTTATAAAAATGATAAAATGCTCACAACTTCTTCAGAGTTGGCCTTAGAGCAATAAAGTGTACGATTGACCCCCATTAGTTTGCCCTCCCAAACATATTCCTAGAACATACTTACCCGCTATCTCCACGCCCTAAGGGAGTTGCCATACAAAATTTACAAAAATGATAAAATGCTCACAACTTCTTCAGAGTTGGCCTTAGAGCAATAAAGTGTACGACCGAACCCCATTAGTTTGCCCTCCCAAACATATTCCTAGAACATACTTACCCGCTATCTCCACGCCTTAAGGGGGTTGCCATACAAAATTTACAAAAAGGATATGAAAATGCCCACAACTCCTTCAGAGTTGGCCTTAGAGCAATAAAGTGTACGACCGACCCCTATTAGTTTCTTCTCCCAAACATATTCCTACAACATGCTTACCACCTATCTCCACGCCCTAAGGGGGTTGCCATACAAAATTTATAAAAATGATAAAATGCTCACAACTTCTTCAGAGTTGGCCATAGGGCAATAAAGTGTACGATTGACCCCCATTAGTTTGCCCTCCCAAACATATTCCTAAAACATTCTTACCCGCTATCTCCACGCCTTAAAGGGGTTGCCATACAAAATTTACAAAAAGGATATGAAAATGCCCACAACTCCTTCAGAGTTGGCCTTAGAGCAATAAAGTGTACGACCGACCCCTATTAGTGTCTTCTCCCAAACATATTCCTAGAACATACTTACCACCTATCTTCACGCCCTAAGGGAGTTGCCATACAAAATTTACAAAAATGATAAAATGCTCACAACTTTTTCAGAGTTGGCCTTAGAGCAATAAAGTGTACTACCGAACCCCATTAGTTTGCCCTCCCAAACATATTCCTAGAACATACTTACCCTCTATCTCCACGCCCTAAGGGGGTTGCCATACAAAATTTACAAAAAGGATATGAAAATGCCCACAACTCCTTCAGAGTTGGCCTTAGAGCAATAAAGTGTACGACCGACCCCTATTAGTGTCTTCTCCCAAACATATTCCTAGAACATACTTACCACCTATCTCCACGCCCTAAGGGGGTTGCCATACAAAATTTACAAAAATGATAAAATGCTCACAACTTCTTCAGAGTTGGCCTTAGAGCAATAAAGTGTACGACCGACCCCCATTAGTTTGCCCTCCCAAACATATTCCTAGAACATACTTACCCCCTATCTCCACGCCCTAAGTGGGTTGCCATACAAAATTTACAAAAAGGATATGAAAATGCCCACAACTCCTTCAGAGTTGGCCTTAGAGCAATAAAGTGTACGACCGACCCCTATTAGTGTCTTCTCTCAAACATATTCCTAGAACATACTTACCACCTATCTCCACGCCCTAAGGGGGTTGCCATACAAAATTTACAAAAATGATAAAATGCTCACAACTTCTTCAGAGTTGGCCTTAGAGCAATAAAGTGTACGACAGACCCCCATTAGTTTGCCCTTCCAAACATATTCCTAAAACATACTTACCCCCTATCTCCACGCCCTAAGGGGGTTGCCATACAAAATTTACAAAAATTATGTAAAAATGCCCACAACTTCTTTAGAGTTGGCCTTAGAGCAATAAAGTGTACGACCGACCCCCATTAGTTTGCCCTCCCAAACATATTCCTAAAATTTACTTACCCCCTATTTCCACGCCCTAAGGGGGTTGCCATACAAAATTTACAAAAAGGATATGAAAATGGCCACAACTCCTTCAGAGTGGGCCTTAGAGCAATAAAGTGTACGACCGACCCCTAATAGTTTCTTCTCCCAAACATATTCCTAGAACATACTTACCACCTATCTCTACGCCCTAAGGGAGTTGCCATACAAAATTTACAAAAATGACAAAATGCTCACAACTTCTTCAGAGTTGGCCTTAGAGCAGTAAAGTGTACGACCCAACCCCATTAGTTTGCCCTCCCAAACATATTCCTAGAACATACTTACCCCCTATCTCCACGCCCTAAGGGGGTTGCCATACAAAATTTACAAAAAGGATATGAAAATGCCCACAACTCCTTCAGAGTTGGCCTTAGAGCAATAAAGTGTACGACCGACCCCTATTAGTGTCTTCTCTCAAACATATTCCTAGAACATACTTACCACCTATCTCCACGCCCTAAGGGGGCTGCCATACAAAATTTACAAAAATGATAAAATGCTCACAACTTCTTCAGAGTTGGCCTTAGAGCAACCCCATTAGTTTGCCCTGCCAAACATATTCCTAGAACATACTTACCCCCTATCTCCACGCCCTAAGGGGGTTGCCATACAAAATTTACAAAAAGGATATGAAAATGCCCACAACTCCTTCAGAGTTGGCCTTAGAGCAATAAAGTGTACGACCGACCCCTATTAGTTTCTTCTCCCAAACATATTCCTAGAACATACTTACCACCTATCTCCACGCCCTAAGGGAGTTGCCATACAAAGTTTACAAAAATGATAAAATGCTCACAACTTCTTCAGAGTTGGCCTTAGAGCAATAAAGTGTACGATTGACCCCCATTAGTTTGCCCTCCCAAACATATTCCTAGAACATACTTACCCCCTATCTCCACGCCCTAAGGGGGTTGCCATACAAAATTTACAAAAAGGATATGAAAATGCCCACAACTCCTTCAGAGTTGGCCTTAGTGCAATAAAGTGTACGACTGACCCCTATTAGTTTCTTCTCCCAAACATATTCCTAGAACATACTTATCACCTATCTCCACGCCCTAAGGGGGTTGCCATACAAAATATATAAAAATGATAAAATGCTCACAACTTCTTCAGAGTTGGCCTTAGGGCAATAAAGTGTACGATTGACCCCCATTAGTTTGCCCTCCCAAACATATTCCTAGAACATACTTATCACCTATCTCCACGCCCTAAGGGGGTTGCCATACAAAATTTATAAAAATGATAAATTGCTCACAACTTCTTCAGAGTTGGCCTTAGGGCAATAAAGTGTACGATTGACCCCCATTAGTTTGCCCTCCCAAACATATTCCTAGAACATACTTATCACCTATCTCCACGCCCTAAGGGGGTTGCCATACAAAATTTATAAAAATGATAAAATGCTCACAACTTCTTCAGAGTTGGCCTTAGGGCAATAAAGTGTACGACCGACCCCCATTAGTTTGCCCTCCCAAACATATTCCTAAAATTTACTTACCCCCTATCTCCACGCCCTAAGGGGGTTGCCATACAAAATTTACAAAAAGGATATGAAAATGCCCACAACTCCTTTAGAGTTGGCCTTAGAGCAATAAAGTGTACGACCGACCCCTATTAGTTTCTTCTCCCAAACATATTCCTACAACATAGTTACCACCTATCTCCACGCCCTAAGGGGGTTGCCATACAAAATTTATAAAAATGATAAAATGCTCACAACTTCTTCAGAGTTGGCCATAGGGCAATAAAGTGTACGATTGACCCCCATTAGTTTGCCCTCCCAAACATATTCCTTGAACATACTTACCCGCTATCTCCACGCCCTAAGGGAGTTGCCATACAAAATTTACAAAAATGATAAAATGCTCACAACTTCTTCAGAGTTGGCCTTAGAGCAATAAAGTGTACGACCGAACCCCATTAGTTTGCCCTCCCAAACATATTCCTAGAACATACTTACCCGCTATCTCCACGCCTTAAGGGGGTTGCCATACAAAATTTACAAAAAGGATATGAAAACGCCCACAACTCCTTCAGAGTTCGCCCTAGAGCAATAAAGTGTACGACCGATCCCCATTAGTTTTCCCTCCCAAACATATTCCTAGAACATACTTACCCCCTATCTCCACGCCCTAAGGGGGTTGCCATACAAAATTTACAAAAAGGATATGAAAATGCCCACAACTCCTTCAGAGTTGGTCTTAGAGCAATAAAGTGTACGACCGACCCCTATTAGTTTCTTCTCCCAAACATATTCCTACAACATACTTACCACCTATCTCCACGCCCTAAGGGGGTTGCCATACAAAATTTATAAAAATGATAAAATGCTCACAACTTCTTCAGAGTTGGCCTTAGAGCAATAAAGTGTACGATTGACCCCCATTAGTTTGCCCTCCCAAACATATTCCTAGAACATACTTACCCGCTATCTCCACGCCCTAAGGGAGTTGCCATACAAAATTTACAAAAATGATAAAATGCTCACAACTTCTTCAGAGTTGGCCTTAGAGCAATAAAGTGTACGACCGAACCCCATTAGTTTGCCCTCCCAAACATATTCCTAGAACATACTTACCCGCTATCTCCACGCCTTAAGGGGGTTGCCATACAAAATTTACAAAAAGGATATGAAAATGCCCACAACTCCTTCAGAGTTGGCCTTAGAGCAATAAAGTGTACGACCGACCCCTATTAGTTTCTTCTCCCAAACATATTCCTACAACATGCTTACCACCTATCTCCACGCCCTAAGGGGGTTGCCATACAAAATTTATAAAAATGATAAAATGCTCACAACTTCTTCAGAGTTGGCCATAGGGCAATAAAGTGTACGATTGACCCCCATTAGTTTGCCCTCCCAAACATATTCCTAAAACATACTTACCCGCTATCTCCACGCCTTAAAGGGGTTGCCATACAAAATTTACAAAAAGGATATGAAAATGCCCACAACTCCTTCAGAGTTGGCCTTAGAGCAATAAAGTGTACGACCGACCCCTATTAGTGTCTTCTCCCAAACATATTCCTAGAACATACTTACCACCTATCTTCACGCCCTAAGGGAGTTGCCATACAAAATTTACAAAAATGATAAAATGCTCACAACTTCTTCAGAGTTGGCCTTAGAGCAATAAAGTGTACGACCGAACCCCATTAGTTTGCCCTCCCAAACATATTCCTAGAACATACTTACCCTCTATCTCCACGCCCTAAGGGGGTTGCCATACAAAATTTACAAAAAGGATATGAAAATGCCCACAACTCCTTCAGAGTTGGCCTTAGAGCAATAAAGTGTACGACCGACCCCTATTAGTGTCTTCTCCCAAACATATTCCTAGAACATACTTACCACCTATCTCCACGCCCTAAGGGGGTTGCCATACAAAATTTACAAAAATGATAAAATGCTCACAACTTCTTCAGAGTTGGCCTTAGAGCAATAAAGTGTACGACCGACCCCCATTAGTTTGCCCTCCCAAACATATTCCTAGAACATACTTACCCCCTATCTCCACGCCCTAAGTGGGTTGCCATATAAAATTTACAAAAAGGATATGAAAATGCCCACAACTCCTTCAGAGTTGGCCTTAGAGCAATAAAGTGTACGACCGACCCCTATTAGTGTCTTCTCTCAAACATATTCCTAGAACATACTTACCACCTATCTCCACGCCCTAAGGGGGTTGCCATACAAAATTTACAAAAATGATAAAATGCTCACAACTTCTTCAGAGTTGGCCTTAGAGCAATAAAGTGTACGACAGACCCCCATTAGTTTGCCCTTCCAAACATATTCCTAAAACATACTTACCCCCTATCTCCACGCCCTAAGGGGGTTGCCATACAAAATTTACAAAAATTATGTAAAAATGCCCACAACTTCTTTAGAGTTGGCCTTAGAGCAATAAAGTGTACGACCGACCCCCATTAGTTTGCCCTCCCAAACATATTCCTAAAATTTACTTACCCCCTATTTCCACGCCCTAAGGGGGTTGCCATACAAAATTTACAAAAAGGATATGAAAATGGCCACAACTCCTTCAGAGTGGGCCTTAGAGCAATAAAGTGTACGACCGACCCCTAATAGTTTCTTCTCCCAAACATATTCCTAGAACATACTTACCACCTATCTCTACGCCCTAAGGGAGTTGCCATACAAAATTTACAAAAATGACAAAATGCTCACAACTTCTTCAGAGTTGGCCTTAGAGCAGTAAAGTGTACGACCCAACCCCATTAGTTTGCCCTCCCAAACATATTCCTAGAACATACTTACCCCCTATCTCCACGCCCTAAGGGGGTTGCCATACAAAATTTACAAAAAGGATATGAAAATGCCCACAACTCCTTCAGAGTTGGCCTTAGAGCAATAAAGTGTACGACCGACCCCTATTAGTGTCTTCTCTCAAACATATTCCTAGAACATACTTACCACCTATCTCCACGCCCTAAGGGGGCTGCCATACAAAATTTACAAAAATGATAAAATGCTCACAACTTCTTCAGAGTTGGCCTTAGAGCAACCCCATTAGTTTGCCCTGCCAAACATATTCCTAGAACATACTTACCCCCTATCTCCACGCCCTAAGGGGGTTGCCATACAAAATTTACAAAAAGGATATGAAAATGCCCACAACTCCTTCAGAGTTGGCCTTAGAGCAATAAAGTGTACGACCGACCCCTATTAGTGTCTTCTCTCAAACATATTCCTAGAACATACTTACCACCTATCTCCACGCCCTAAGGGGGCTGCCATACAAAATTTACAAAAATGATAAAATGCTCACAACTTCTTCAGAGTTGGCCTTAGAGCAACCCCATTAGTTTGCCCTGCCAAACATATTCCTAGAACATACTTACCCCCTATCTCCACGCCCTAAGGGGGTTGCCATACAAAATTTACAAAAAGGATATGAAAATGCCCACAACTCCTTCAGAGTTGGCCTTAGAGCAATAAAGTGTACGACCGACCCCTATTAGTTTCTTCTCCCAAACATATTCCTAGAACATACTTACCACCTATCTCCACGCCCTAAGGGAGTTGCCATACAAAGTTTACAAAAATGATAAAATGCTCACAACTTCTTCAGAGTTGGCCTTAGAGCAATAAAGTGTACGATTGACCCCCATTAGTTTGCCCTCCCAAACATATTCCTAGAACATACTTACCCCCTATCTCCACGCCCTAAGGGGGTTGCCATACAAAATTTACAAAAAGGATATGAAAATGCCCACAACTCCTTCAGAGTTGGCCTTAGTGCAATAAAGTGTACGACCGACCCCTATTAGTTTCTTCTCCCAAACATATTCCTAGAACATACTTATCACCTATCTCCACGCCCTAAGGGGGTTGCCATACAAAATTTATAAAAATGATAAAATGCTCACAACTTCTTCAGAGTTGGCCTTAGGGCAATAAAGTGTACGATTGACCCCCATTAGTTTGCCCTCCCAAACATATTCCTAGAACATACTTATCACCTATCTCCACGCCCTAAGGGGGTTGCCATACAAAATTTATAAAAATGATAAATTGCTCACAACTTCTTCAGAGTTGGCCTTAGGGCAATAAAGTGTACGATTGACCCCCATTAGTTTGCCCTCCCAAACATATTCCTAGAACATACTTATCACCTATCTCCACGCCCTAAGGGGGTTGCCATACAAAATTTATAAAAATGATAAAATGCTCACAACTTCTTCAGAGTTGGCCTTAGGGCAATAAAGTGTACGACCGACCCCCATTAGTTTGCCCTCCCAAACATATTCCTAAAATTTACTTACCCCCTATCTCCACGCCCTAAGGGGGTTGCCATACAAAATTTACAAAAAGGATATGAAAATGCCCACAACTCCTTTAGAGTTGGCCTTAGAGCAATAAAGTGTACGACCGACCCCTATTAGTTTCTTCTCCCAAACATATTCCTACAACATAGTTACCACCTATCTCCACGCCCTAAGGGGGTTGCCATACAAAATTTATAAAAATGATAAAATGCTCACAACTTCTTCAGAGTTGGCCATAGGGCAATAAAGTGTACGATTGACCCCCATTAGTTTGCCCTCCCAAACATATTCCTTGAACATACTTACCCGCTATCTCCACGCCCTAAGGGAGTTGCCATACAAAATTTACAAAAATGATAAAATGCTCACAACTTCTTCAGAGTTGGCCTTAGAGCAATAAAGTGTACGACCGAACCCCATTAGTTTGCCCTCCCAAACATATTCCTAGAACATACTTACCCGCTATCTCCACGCCTTAAGGGGGTTGCCATACAAAATTTACAAAAAGGATATGAAAACGCCCACAACTCCTTCAGAGTTCGCCCTAGAGCAATAAAGTGTACGACCGATCCCCATTAGTTTTCCCTCCCAAACATATTCCTAGAACATACTTACCCCCTATCTCCACGCCCTAAGGGGGTTGCCATACAAAATTTACAAAAAGGATATGAAAATGCCCACAACTCCTTCAGAGTTGGTCTTAGAGCAATAAAGTGTACGACCGACCCCTATTAGTTTCTTCTCCCAAACATATTCCTACAACATACTTACCACCTATCTCCACGCCCTAAGGGGGTTGCCATACAAAATTTATAAAAATGATAAAATGCTCACAACTTCTTCAGAGTTGGCCTTAGAGCAATAAAGTGTACGATTGACCCCCATTAGTTTGCCCTCCCAAACATATTCCTAGAACATACTTACCCGCTATCTCCACGCCCTAAGGGAGTTGCCATACAAAATTTATAAAAATGATAAAATGCTCACAACTTCTTCAGAGTTGGCCATAGGGCAATAAAGTGTACGATTGACCCCCATTAGTTTGCCCTCCCAAACATATTCCTAAAACATACTTACCCGCTATCTCCACGCCTTAAAGGGGTTGCCATACAAAATTTACAAAAAGGATATGAAAATGCCCACAACTCCTTCAGAGTTGGCCTTAGAGCAATAAAGTGTACGACCGACCCCTATTAGTGTCTTCTCCCAAACATATTCCTAGAACATACTTACCACCTATCTTCACGCCCTAAGGGAGTTGCCATACAAAATTTACAAAAATGATAAAATGCTCACAACTTCTTCAGAGTTGGCCTTAGAGCAATAAAGTGTACGACCGAACCCCATTAGTTTGCCCTCCCAAACATATTCCTAGAACATACTTACCCTCTATCTCCACGCCCTAAGGGGGTTGCCATACAAAATTTACAAAAAGGATATGAAAATGCCCACAACTCCTTCAGAGTTGGCCTTAGAGCAATAAAGTGTACGACCGACCCCTATTAGTGTCTTCTCCCAAACATATTCCTAGAACATACTTACCACCTATCTCCACGCCCTAAGGGGGTTGCCATACAAAATTTACAAAAATGATAAAATGCTCACAACTTCTTCAGAGTTGGCCTTAGAGCAATAAAGTGTACGACCGACCCCCATTAGTTTGCCCTCCCAAACATATTCCTAGAACATACTTACCCCCTATCTCCACGCCCTAAGTGGGTTGCCATATAAAATTTACAAAAAGGATATGAAAATGCCCACAACTTCTTCAGAGTTGGCCTTAGAGCAATAAAGTGTACGACCGACCCCTATTAGTGTCTTCTCTCAAACATATTCCTAGAACATACTTACCACCTATCTCCACGCCCTAAGGGGGTTGCCATACAAAATTTACAAAAATGATGAAATGCTCACAACTTCTTCAGAGTTGGCCTTAGAGCAATAAAGTGTACGACAGACCCCCATTAGTTTGCCCTTCCAAACATATTCCTAAAACATACTTACCCCCTATCTCCACGCCCTAAGGGGGTTGCCATACAAAATTTACAAAAATTATGTAAAAATGCCCACAACTTCTTTAGAGTTGGCCTTAGAGCAATAAAGTGTACGACCGACCCCCATTAGTTTGCCCTCCCAAACATATTCCTAAAATTTACTTACCCCCTATTTCCACGCCCTAAGGGGGTTGCCATACAAAATTTACAAAAAAGATATGAAAATGGCCACAACTCCTTCAGAGTGGGCCTTAGAGCAATAAAGTGTACGACCGACCCCTAATAGTTTCTTCTCCCAAACATATTCCTAGAACATACTTACCACCTATCTCTACGCCCTAAGGGAGTTGCCATACAAAATTTACAAAAATGACAAAATGCTCACAACTTCTTCAGAGTTGGCCTTAGAGCAGTAAAGTGTACGACCCAACCCCATTAGTTTGCCCTCCCAAACATATTCCTAGAACATACTTACCCCCTATCTCCACGCCCTAAGGGGGTTGCCATACAAAATTTACAAAAAGGATATGAAAATGCCCACAACTCCTTCAGAGTTGGCCTTAGAGCAATAAAGTGTACGACCGACCCCTATTAGTGTCTTCTCTCAAACATATTCCTAGAACATACTTACCACCTATCTCCACGCCCTAAGGGGGCTGCCATACAAAATTTACAAAAATGATAAAATGCTCACAACTTCTTCAGAGTTGGCCTTAGAGCAACCCCATTAGTTTGCCCTGCCAAACATATTCCTAGAACATACTTACCCCCTATCTCCACGCCCTAAGGGGGTTGCCATACAAAATTTACAAAAAGGATATGAAAATGCCCACAACTCCTTCAGAGTTGGCCTTAGAGCAATAAAGTGTACGACCGACCCCTATTAGTGTCTTCTCTCAAACATATTCCTAGAACATACTTACCACCTATCTCCACGCCCTAAGGGGGTTGCCATACAAAATTTACAAAAATGATAAAATGCTCACAACTTCTTCAGAGTTGGCCTTAGAGCAATAAAGTGTACGACCGACCCCCATTAGTTTGCCCTCCCAAACATATTCCTAGAACATACTTACCCCCTATCTCCACGCCCTAAGGGGGTCGCCATACAAAATTTACAAAAATTATGTAAAAATGTCCACAACTTCTTTAGAGTTGGCCTTAGCGCAATAAAGTGTACGACCGACCCCCATTAGTTTGCCCTCCCAAACATATTCCTAGAATATACTTACCCTTTATCTCCACGCCCTAATGGGGTTGCCATACAAAATTTACAAAAATTATATGAAAATGCCCACAACTTCTTTAGAGTTGGCCTTAGAGCAATAAAGTGTAAGGCCGACTCCTATTAGTTTCTTCTCCCAAACATATTCCTAGAACATACCTACCCCCTATATCCACACCCTAAGGGGGTTGCCATACAAAATTTACAAGAAATGATATGGAAATGCCCACAACTTCCTCAGAGTTGGCCTTAGAGCAATAAAGTGTACGACCGACCCCCATTAGTTTGCCCTCCCAAACATGTTCCTAGAATATACTTACCCCCTATCTCCACGCCCTAATTGGGTTGCCATACAAAATTTACAAAAATGATATGAAAATTCCCACAACTTCTTCAGAATTTGTCTTAGAGTAATAAAGTGTACGACCGACCCTAATTAGTTTCCCCACCAAAACATATTCCTAGAATATACTTACCCCGTATCTCCACCCTCTAAGTGGGTTGCCATACAAAATTTGTAAAAATTAGGATAAAAACCCCTACAACTTCCCCGCCACCCGTGGAGCGTTAAAAAATGACACCGACCGCTATTTAAAAATTAGAAATATTTCATAGGTAAAAAAATGGTTAAAAATAAAAAAAGTTTGAGATTGCGAAAGGTCAATGTGAAGGGTATATAAGATTCGGCACAGCCGAATATAGCGCTCTTACTTGTTTTTTTTACAAAATCTGCCATTTTCTATAAATAAAATATTAGTAACTATATATTCCGAATCTTTTACTTACAACTATGCCATTCCGAATCTTTTTATTTGAAATTTTAAATTTTTAACTCTCTGTGTATGTATTTTTTTACTACCAATTGCATCGATATTCATTTAAACATATTCATGCGGCAAAAAAGAATTCACACGACGATATATAAGTTGATATCTCGAAAACCATGCGTTTATAAAACTTTTTCCACTTAATATTTGCTTTTTATTTTTCAAATTCAAATTAGTTGAATATTAGTAAAAATTTGCCATTTTATATATAAGATATCTAAAGTTTAAAAAATTGAAATATTTGCGTATAGGAAACTTTTTAGTTTTAAAAATTTCTTCTTAATTTTCTAACTCTCTATGTAGTTTTTATACATTTAATTGCATCCTCATTCTTTTTAACATGTTTATGCGGCAAACAAGAAATAACACGGCGCAATGTATTTGGTTACAAAAAATGCATTTGCTTGGAAGGATGGTAAGATTTTAATTTTCTGATTATTGGCAGACATTGGCTTATAATTAAAAATTTCACTAAAAAGCTTCTACGGGCGACTTTATGAATTTAAGCTTTTTAAAATTTGGTTTTTATTTATTATTCTGTAACACATCCCAAAAACGCAGACAAATATATAATAAAGTTGATTGTTTAACGTATTTTGCATTAAATAATTTGTTTTTTCATAAAACGTATTTTTTTATATGAAACTTTAAAAAAAAAATAAAGGAAGGGATTTTTTACCAAAACGATCATTCAGTATGTGATCCTTTTACACTTTATTTAGATACAAAAATTAACGGAAAAATATTTATTTCTTCTAATAAAAGATTTTAAAAATGAACTTAAGCCAGCATAAAAAAATCAGAAATTAGTATTAAAATAATAAGTTCGACACAAAATTAAAATAAGCACATAAACTCACACGTGGCATGGTGAAAATGGATCTTTAATTTCAGTTCAGTTGTCGTGGATAGAAAATTAGCGGCAAAATTAAAAATGACAGATGTTTGATGCAATTCTCAGCAAAACCTTTGGTTACCTTGTAAGTTAACAAGTAATATTGAATATGAGGAAACACTCGTTACCTCTTGACTGAATAACTAGTAATTTTTGTTTGACTTGTCCAGAAATTTACGACCCTCGCCTACAAATGTACTTACAAAAACCGAATAATTAGTTACCAGGCATTAGCTATAAAAAATATTAACATTTTATGGTTTCTAAAATAAAAATGTTGTACAAAGTCTTTTCCAGTAACCTTTTTTCCATTCATAACTATAAATTTAATTACAAGCGCCCTTACCATAATGTAATTTTTCTGCAGTAGTGCCCTCATTGCCTAATAACCTATGAAATAATAAGAGCCTATTACACAATTTCAATAAGATTTCACTGGGTTACGGCATTCGATTCAAATCGAAATCTAAAAATTCTTATTCGAAATTCTATATTAAAAGCATTGACAACTCGATCAATCTTAGTCCGAAAGGTCGTGTCTTGTATGATTCCGTGTCTGAAGTGGGACTCTTCGTTATTTCAACTGGACAACCTACCTTTTAGCCAACAGACCACAATAAAATACCAGACGTATTAGATTTTGGCGTAGCAAAAGTCATATCCACTGAGCTTATTGAGGCCCAAGCCTCCTTTGATTTATCTTCTGACCACTCACCAACAATAATCACTATTTGCAGTCCTCATCATATAGCAACTAGTGATTTTTTTTAGCTAAGAAAGCAGATTGGCTGAAAACCATCCACTAAAAACACCCGGAGACATCGATGATTGTCTGAAAAGCCTTAATGAAAACATGATAAAAGCCGTTGAACATGCTTCTTCTACTTATCGTCAGGCCAAGTACAACAAATTTTTTTCTGCAGATGTGAAAAAGCTTTTATCTGAAAAAAGGAGAACCCGGAGAGAATGGCAAAATCATAGATCGCCTCAACTTAAAAATAAACTGAAAGAATGCACAAACCAATTAAGAAACTTGTTGGGGGACGCGACTTCCCAGACCAATTATTCTCTATGGCGAGCTGCCAGACGTCTAACAAGACCCTTTATCGAAAACCTCCACTGCGTTATCTGAGAGGATCCTGGGCTATAAATGACATGCAAAAATGCGATCTGTTTGCAAATCACTTAAGGAACGTGTTCACTCCCAACACGTGCACTGACGTGAGGGAATTACCACCTTTTGTTGTTAGACGTCCTAAGGAAATACGTTTCTGATTTTCAGATGTTGTAGAGGCTATCATTAGCCTAAATGATAAAAAGCAACAAAATGATTTTAGAGCTACCCTTTATCGCTAAAGGAATTATTCATTTTATTTTTAATGCCATAATTCAGCTTGAATATTTCCCGCCAATATGGAAAGTTTCCTTAGTAAAGATGATTCCTTAGCCTGGTAAAGATCTTTCGTAGGAGGAGTCTTATGGACCTACAAGTTTGTTACCAACTTTGTCAAAATTGTTCAAAAAGCTCTTTAAAAACAAACTGACTCCGATCATGAATGGAAACAACTGCATTCCAAATCACCAATTTGGCTTTAGAAGTCAACATAATACAACCGAACAAACTCACCTCAAGGGAGTATATTAGGTCCAATTCTGTACTTGCTTTACACGGCAGATATGCCAACCAACTGTTTTACGCACACGTCTACATTTGCTGATGATACCGCTTTTCTCAGAATTCATAAGGACCCTAAAGAGGCTTCGAGTCAACTGCAACAACACTTAACCCAAGTTGAGAAATGGGCACAGTTATGGAGAATAAAAATCAATAAGCAAGAATGTACCCACGTAACGTTTACTTTACGCAAGAAACATGCTTCTCAATCCGTATTAACAACAATATAGTGCCCCAGCGATTTGAAACGAATTATATTGGCATTCACCTGGATCGTCCCCTTACATGGAAGACACATATAGATGCTTTAAACTACACAAATCGGCAGAAACTTTGTGCTTCGTCTTAATTGTAAACTGATACTCTACAAGTCGATTTTGAAACCAATTTGGTGCTACGGTATACAATATGGGGCACTGCTTCCACATCCAACATAGAAAAAATTCAACGCCATCAAAACAAAATCCTAAGAATGATAACTGGTGCTCCCTGGAATGTTCAAACCGGCAACATCCACAAGGATCTACAAGTTCTACTAGTTAAGTGCGAAATCCTGAACTATGTGGACAAGTATTTAAAAGGAGGGATACTATTGCGCTTATATGAAGCTTATTAATTAATATGAGAACTTAAATTTTAGTCTGGCACTAGCTGGACTAATATTAACTACTTAGTTTTAAGATTTGAATACTTATTTTTCTTTCGCCAATATGAAAAAAAACTCGATCGATCGAGTAGAATTTCCATTCGGATCGAATGCTTTCATTTGCCCCTTGTTGTTATTGTATTTTCGTTAAGGGGGGCTGTGTTATCTTTGTGGTTTTTTTATATCATATTATTTTTTGTCGTATTTTTTATCCCAGCAAACAAACGTTAGAAATTTAATTGAGTAGATAATGCCCATTGGGCCTTATTGGGCTTGGCATGGTCGTGTCGAATACGCCACAAAAACGACAAGGGTGCTATTCATATAGCATTGGCGTTTTTGTAAGACGGTACCAAAAAACCAAAAACGACTACTCGAACGCCAATCACAACAAGGGTGAATAAAGTGTTTGTTGGAAAAGTAGTTATCAACTCCATAACTAATTAATTTTTTTTAGAAAACTTGCGAATAAATGAACTTCTACTGTTTGATTTAAAAAAATAGCATATAAGTGGATATCTATATATTAATACGTAAAGCGAATTTTTCGTACTTATTTTGTGATCACAATATATATCCGATTTAGACAAAAAATATACCACTCGATAGTGATTTTTATACAGCTGCTTTATCCTGTAACTCGCTAAAGTTAAATTTCTATCGCTAAAAATGTAAAAAGCTTTTTGGAAATTTTAAGGAACGAGTGCAATTTTGTAATTATACCCTTCACATAAGTGATGAGGGTATATATAAGTTTGTCATTCCGTTTGTAATTCCTTTATTATCCATTTGGGACCCCATAAAGTATATATATTCTGGATCCTTATAGATAGGGAAGCCGATTTATCGATGTCCGTCTGTCCGTGTTATGGTTGAAATCAACTTTCTGGAGCCCCCCGATATCGCATAGACCCGAATGTGGTATCAAACGGTCACATATAGTCGCGAGAAAATCGGTATTGAAACTCAGCAAAATCGCCCGATAAATGACCGAGATATAAGCAAAAAACCAAGACTACCTCGTTTTTTTGAGTCTACAACAACAACAAAGAACATACTTTTACATGTAATAATAAAAAAACAACAAAAAAAACAGCAAAAAAAGAAAAAAACAGAATCAGTCATGTTGATATTATTGAAACACACCCAAAACAAAAATTTTATTAGTATAAGTGTTCATACATATAACAGCGTTGCCATACAAAGCTTAATTTAAACATTTTTAAAATCGCTCCTACGGCTTCCAGGGTTCTTCTTCAAAGGTAAAATGTAAGACCGGCCCAAATTATTTTTTCCCTCCAAACATTTTTGTGGAACATACTTACTCTCTATCTCCAGCCCCTGACATGGTTGCCATACAAAATTTTAAAAAATAAGGTAAAAATCGCTACAACTTCCCCGGAGTCGCCCGGAGAGGAAAAAAATGTATCACAGACCCCCATTAGTTTTTCCTCCCAAACATATTTCTAAAATATACTTACCCTTTATCTCCATGCCTTAAGGGGGTTGCCATACAAAATTTACAAAAATTATAAAATGCCCACAACTTATTCAGTGTTGGCCTTAGAGCAATAAAGTGTACGACCTACCCCCATTAGTTTTCCCTCCAAAACATATTCCTAGATTATACTTACCCTCTATCTCCACGCCCTAAGGGGGTTGCCATACAAAATTTACAAAAATGATATGAAAATGCCCACAACTTCTTTAGAGTCGTTCTTAGAGCAATAAAGTGTACGACCGACCCACATTAGCTTGCCTTCCCAACCATATTTCTAGAATATACTTACCCTCTATCTCCAAGCCCTAAGGGGGTTGCCATACAAAATTTACAAAAATTATTAAATGCCCACAACTTCTTCAGAGTTGGCCTTAGAGCAATAAAGTGTACGACCGACCCCCATTAGTTTGCTCTTCCAAACATATTCCTAGAACATACTTACCCCCTATCTCCACGGCTTAAGGGGGTTGTCATACAAAATTTACAAAAATGATAAAATGCCCACAACTTCTTCAGAGTTCGCCTTAGAGCAATAAAGTGTACGACCGATCCCCATTAGTTTTCCCTCCCAAACATATTCCTAGAACATACTTACCCCCTATCTCCACGCCCTAAGGGGGTTGCCATACAAAATTTACAAAAAGGATATGAAAATGCCCACAACTCCTTCAGAGTTGGCCTTAGAGCAATAAAGTGTACGACCAACCCCTATTAGTTTCTTCTCCCAAACATATTCCTGCAACATACTTACCACCTATCTCCACGCCCTAAGGGGGTTGCCATACAAAATTTATAAAAATGATAAAATGCTCACAACTTCTTCAGAGTTGGCCTTAGAGCAATAAAGTGTACGATTGACCCGCATTAGTTTGCCCTCCCAAACATATTTCTAGAACATACTTACCCCCTATCTCCACGCCTTAAGGGGGTTGCCATACAAAATTTACAAAAAGGATATGAAAATGCCCACAACTCCTTCAGAGTTGGCCTTAAAGCAGTAAAGTGACGACCGACCCCTATTAGTTTCTTCTCCGAAACATATTCCTAGAGCATACTTACCACCTATCTCCACGCCCTAAGGGGGTTGCCATACAACATTTACAAATATGATAAAATGCTCACAACTCCTTCAGAGTTGGCCTTAGAGCAATAAAGTGTACGACCGACCCCCATTAGTTTGCCCTCCCAAACTTATTCCTTAAATTTACTTACCCCCTATCTCCACGCCCTAAGGGGGTTGCCATACAAAATTTACAAAAAGGATATGAAAATGCCCACAACTTCCTCAGAGTTGGCCTTAGAGCAATAAAGTGTACGACCGACCCCCATTAGTTTGCCCTCCCAAACATGTTTCTAGAATATACTTACCCCCTATATCCACGCCCTAATTGGGTTGCCATACAAAATTTACCAAAATGATATGAAAATTCCCACAACTTCTTCAGAATTTGTCTTAGAGCAATAAAGTGTACGACCGACCCCCATTAGTTTCCCCTTCAAAACATATTCCTAGAATTTACTTACACCGTATCTCCACCCTCTAAGTGGGTTGTCATATAAAATTTGTAAAAATTAGGATTAAAACCCCTACAACTTCCCCGCCACCCGTGGAGCGTTAAAAAATGACACCGACCCCTATTTAAAAATTAGAAATATTTCATAAGTAAAAAAATGGTTAAAAATAAAAAAAGTTTGGGAGTGCGAAAGGTCAATGTGAAGCGTATATAAGATTCGGCACAGCCGAACATAGCGCTCTTACTTGTTTTTTTTACAAAATCTGCCATTTTCTATAAATAAAATATTAGTAACTATATATTCCGAATCTTTTACTTACAACTATGCCATTCCGAATCTTTTTATTTGAAATTTTAAATTTTTAACTCTCTGTGTATGTATTTTTTTACTACCAATTGCATCGATATTCATTTAAACACATTCATGCGGCAAAAAAGAATTCCCACGACGATATATAAGTTTATATCTCGAAAACCATGCGTTTATAAAAGTTTTTCCATTTAATATTTGCTTTTTATAATCCAAATTCAAATTAGTTGAATATTAGAAAAAATTTGCCATTTTATATATAAGATATCTAAAGTTTAAAAAATTTAAATATTTGCGTATAGGAAACTTTTTAGTTTTAAACATTTTTTCTTAATTTTCTAACTCTCTATGTAGTTTTTATACATTTAATTGCATCCTCATTCTTTTTAACATGTTTATGCGGCAAACAAGAAATAACACGGCGCAATGTATTTGGTTACAAAAAATGCATTTGCTTGGAAGGATGGTAAGATTTTAATTTTCTGATTATTGGCAGACATTGGCTTATAATTAAAAATTTCACTAAAAAGCTTCTACGGGCGACTTTATGAATTTAAGCTTTTTAAAATTTGGTTTTTATATATTATTCTGTAACACATCCCAAAAACGCAGACAAATATATAATAAAGTTGATTGTTTAACGTATTTTGCATTAAATAATTTGTTTCTTAATAAAACGTATTTTTTTATATGAAACTTTAAAAAAAAAATAAAGGAAGTGATTTTTTACCAAAACGATCATTCAGTATGTGATCCTTTTACACTTTATTTAGATACAAAAATTAACGGAAAAATATTTATTTCTTCTAATAAAAGATTTTAAAAATGAACTTAAGCCAGAATAAAAAAATCAGAAATTAGTATTAAAATAATAAGTTCGACACAAAATTAAAATAAGCACATAAACTCACACGTGGCATGGTGAAAATGGATCTTTAATTTCAGTTCAGTTGTCGTGGATAGAAAATAAGCGGCAAAATTAAAAATTACAGATGGTTGATGCAATTTTCAGCAAAACCTTTGTTTATCTTGTAAGTTAACAAGTAATATTGAATATGAGGAAACACTAGTTACCTTTTGACTGAATAACTAGTAATTTTTGTTTGACTTGTCCAGAAATTTACGACCCTCGCTTACAAATGTACTTACAAAAACCAAGTAACTAGTTACCAGGCATTAGCTATAAAAAATATTAACATTTTATGGTTTCTAAAACAAAAATGTTGTACAAAGTCTTTTCTAGTAACCTTTTTTCCATTCATAACTATAAATTTAATTACAAGCGCCCTTACCATAATGTAATTTTTCTGCAGTAGTGCCCTCATTGCCTAATAACCTATGAAATAATAAGAGCCTATTACACAATTTCAATAAGATTTCACTGGGTTACGGCATTCGATTCAAATCGAAATCTAAAAATTCTTATTGAAATTCTATATTAAAAGCATTGACAACTCGATCAATCTTAGTCCGAAAGGTCGTGTCTTGTATGATTCCGTGTCTGAAGTGGGACTCTTCGTTATTTCAACTGGACAACCTACCTTTTAGCCAACAGACCACAATAAAATACCAGACGTATTAGATTTTTGCGTAGCAAAAGTCATATCCACTGAGCTTATTGAGGCCCAAGCCTCCTTTGATTTATCTTCTGACCACTCACCAACAATAATCACTATTTGCAGTCCTCATCATATAGCAACTAGTGTTTTTTTCTTAGCTAAGAAAGCAGATTGGCTGAAAACCAACCACTAAAAACACCCGGAGACATCGATGATTGTCTGAAAAGCCTAAATGAAAACATGATAAAAGCCGTTGAACATGCTTCTTCTACTTATCGTCAGGCCAAGTACAACAAATTTTTTTCTGCAGATGTGAAAAAGCTTTTATCTGAAAAAAGGAGAACCCGGAGAGAATGGCAAAATCATAGATCGCCTCAACTTAAAAATAAACTGAAAGAATGCACAAACCAATTAAGAAACTTGTTGGGGGACGCGACTTCCCAGACCAATTATTCTCTATGGCGAGCTGCCAGACGTCTAACAAGACCCTTTATCGAAAACCTCCACTGCGTTATCTGAGAGGATCCTGGGCTATAAATGACATGCAAAAATGCGATCTGTTTGCAAATCACTTAAGGAACGTGTTCACTCCCAACACGTGCACTGACGTGAGGGAATTACCACCTTTTGTTGTTAGACGTCCTAAGGAAATACGTTTCCGATTTTCAGATGTAGAGGTTATCATTAACCTAAATGATAAAAAGCTCCTGGTGTTACTAAAATAAGCAACAAAATGCTTTTAGAGCTACCCTTTATCGCTAAAGGAATTATTCATTTTATTTTTAATGCCATAATTCAGCTTGAATATTTCCCGCCAATATGGAAAGTTTTCTTAGTAAAGATGATTCCTTAGCCTGGTAAAGATCTTTCGTAGGAGGAGTCTTATGGACCTACAAGTTTGTTACCAACTTTGTCAAAATTGTTCAAAAAGCTCTTTAAAAACAAACTGACTCCGATCATAAATGGAAACAACTGCATTCCAAATCACCAATTTGGCTTTAGAAGTCAACATAGTACAACCGAACAAACTCACCTCAAGGGAGTATATTAGGTCCAATTCTGTACTTGCTTTACACGGCAGATATGCCAACCAACTGTTTTACGCACACGTCTACATTTGCTGATGATACCGCTTTTCTCAGAATTCATAAGGACCCTAAAGAGGCTTCGAGTCAACTGCAACAACACTTAACCCAAGTTGAGAAATGGGCACAGTTATGGAGAATAAAAATCAATAAGCAAGAATGTACCCACGTAACGTTTACTTTACGCAAGAAACATGCTTCTCAATCCGTATTAACAACAATATAGTGCCCCAGCGATTTGAAACGAATTATATTGGCATTCACCTGGATCGTCCCCTTACATGGAAGACACATATAGATGCTTTAAACTACACAAATCGGCAGAAACTTTGTGCTTCGTCTTGATTGTAAACTGATACTCTACAAGTCGATTTTGAAACCAATTTGGTGCTACGGTATACAATATGGGGCACTGCTTCCACATCCAACATAGAAAAAATTCAACGCCATCAAAACAAAATCCTAAGAATGATAACTGGTGCTCCCTGGAATGTTCAAAACAGCAACATCCACAAGGATCTACAAGTTCTACTAGTTAAGTGCGAAATCCTGAACTATGTGGACAAGTATTTAAATAAGCTGGAAACATCCTGCAACATAGTGGACACACCCGTCTAAAAAGGAGGGATACTATTGCGCTTATATGAAGCTTATTAATTAATATGAGAACTTAAATTTTAGTCTGGCACTAGCTGGACTAATATTAACTACTTAGTTTTAAGATTTGAATACTTATTTTTCTTTCGCCAATATGAAAAAAAACTCGATCGATCGAGTAGAATTTCCATTCGGATCGAATGCTTTCATTTGCCCCTTGTTGTTATTGTATTTTCGTTAAGGGGGGCTGTGTTATCTTTGTGGTTTTTTTATATCATATTATTTTTTGTCGTATTTTTTATCCCAGCAAACAAACGTTAGAAATTTAATTGAGTAGATAATGCCCATTGGGCCTTATTGTGCTTGGCATGGTCGTGTCGAATACGCCACAAAAACGACAAGGGTGCTATTCATATAGCATTGGCGTTTTTGTAAGACGGTACCAAAAAACCAAAAACGACTACTCGAACGCCAATCACAACAAGGGTGAATAAAGTGTTTGTTGGAAAAGTAGTTATCAACTCCATAACTAATTAATTTTTTTTAGAAAACTTGCGAATAAATGAACTTCTACTGTTTGATTTAAAAAAATAGCATATAAGTGGATATCTATATATTAATACGTAAAGCGAATTTTTCGTACTTATTTTGTGATCACAATATATATCCGATTTAGACAAAAAATATACCACTCGATAGTGATTTTTATACAGCCGCTTTATCCTGTAACTCGCTAAAGTTAAATTTCTATCGCTAAAAATGTAAAAAGCTTTTTGGAAATTTTAAGGAACGAGTGCAATTTTGTAATTATACCCTTCACATAAGTGATGAGGGTATATATAAGTTTGTCATTCCGTTTGTAATTCCTTTATTATCCATTTGGGACCCCATAAAGTATATATATTCTGGATCCTTATAGATAGGGAAGCCGATTTATCGATGTCCGTCTGTCCGTGTTATGGTTGAAATCAACTTTCTGGAGCCCCCCGATATCGCATAGACCCGAATGTGGTATCAAACGGTCACATATAGTCGCGAGAAAATCGGTATTGAAACTCAGCAAAATCGCCCGATAAATGACCGAGATATAAGCAAAAAACCAAGACTACCTCGTTTTTTTAAGTCTACAACAACAACAAAGAACATACTTTTACATGTTATAATAAAAAAACAACAAAAAAACAGCAAAAAAAGAAAAAAAACAGAATCAGTCATGTTGATATTATTGAAACACACGCAAAACAAAATTTTTTTTAGTATAAGTGTTCATACATATAACAGCGTTGCCATACAAAGCTTAATTTAAACATTTTTAAAATCGCTCCTACGGCTTCCAGGGTTCTCCTACAAAGGTAAAATGTAAGACCGACCCAAATTATTTTTTCCCTCCAAACATTTTTGTGGAACATACTTACTATCTATCTCCAGCCCCTGACATGGTTGACATACAAAATTTTAAAAAATAAGGTAAAAACCGCTACAACTTCCCCGGAGTCGCCCGTAGAGGAAAAAAAAAAATCACAGACCCCCATTAGTTTTTCCTCCCAAACATATTTCTAAAATATACTTACCCTTTATCTCCATGCCTTAAGGGGGTTGCCATACAAAATTTACAAAAATTATAAAATGCCCACAACTTCTTCAGAGTTGGCCTTAGAGCAATAAAGTGTACGACCTACCCCCATTAGTTTTCCCTCCAAAACATATTCCTAGAATATACTTACCCTCTATCTCCACGCCCTAAGAAGGTTGCCATACAAAATTTACAAAAATAATATGAAAATGCCCAAAACTTCTTTAGAGTCGTTCTTAGAGCAATAAAGTGTACGACCGACCCCCATTAGTTTGCCTTTCCAAACATATTTCTAGAATATACTTACCCTCTATCTCCAAGCCCTAAGGGGGTTGCCATACAAAATTTACAAAAATGATAAAATGCCCACAACTTCTTCAGAGTTGGCCTTAGAGCAATAAAGTGTACGACCGACCCCCATTAGTTTGCCCTCCCAAACATATTCCTAGAACATACTTACCCTCTATCTCCACGCCCTAAGGGGGTTGCCATACAAAATTTTCAAAAATGATAAAATGCCCACATCTTCTTCAGAGTCGTTCTTAGAGCAATAAAGTTTACTACCGACCCCCATTAGTTTGCCTTCCATAACATATTTCTTAAATATACTTACTCTCTATATCCAAGCCCTAAGAGGGTTGCCATACAAAATTTACAAAAATGATATGAAAATGCTCACAACTTCTTCAGAGTTGGCCTTAGAGCAATAAAGTGTACGACCGATCCGCATTAGTTTTCCCTCCCAAACATATTCCTAGAACATACTTACCCCCTATCTCCACGCCCTAAGGGGGTTGCCATACAAAATTTACAAAAAGGATATGAAAATGCCCACAACTTCTTTAGAGTTGGCCTTAGAGCAATAAAGTGTACGACCGACCCCCATTAGTTTTCCCTCCCAAACCTATTCCTAGAACATACTTACCCCGTATCTCCACGCCCTAAGGGGGTTGCTATACAAAATTTACAAAAATGATAATAAAATGCCCACAACTTCTTTAGAGTCGTTCTTAGAGCAATAAAGTATACGGCCGACCCCCATTAGTTTGCCTTCCCAAACATATTTCTAGAATATACTTACCCTCTATCTTCAAGCCCTAAGGGGGTTGCCATACAAAATTTACAAAAATGATAAAATGCCCACAACTTCTTCAGAGTTGGCCTTAGAGCAATAAAGTGTACGACCGACCCCCATTAGTTTTCCCTCCCAAACATATTCCTAGAACATACTTACCCCCTATCTCCACGCCCTAAGGGGATTGCCATACAAAATTTAAAAAAATGATATGAAAATACCCACAACTTCTTTAGAGTCGTTCTTAGAGCAATAAAGTGTACGACCGACCCCCATTAGTTTGCCTTCCCAAACATATTTCTAGAATATTCTTACCCTCTATCTCCAAGCCCTAAGGGGGTTGCCATACAAAATTTACAAAAATGATAAAATGCCCACAACTTCTTCAGAGTTGGCCTTAGAGCAATAAAGTGTACGACCGACCCCCATTAGTTTGCTCTTCCAAACATATTCCTAGAACATACTTACCCGCTTTCTCCACGCCCTAAGGGGGTTGCCATACAAAATTTACAAAAATGATAAAATGCCCACAACTTCTTCAGAGTTGGCCTTAGAGCAATGAAGTGTACGACCGACCCCCATTAGTTTTCCCTCCCAAACATATTCCTAGAACATACTTACCCCCTATCTCCACGCCCTAAGGGGGTTGCCATACAAAATTTACAAAAATGATATGAAAATGCCCATAACTTCTTCAGAGTTGGCCTTGGAGCAATTAAGTGTACGACCGACCCCCATTAGTTTGCTCTTCCAAACATATTCCTAGAACATACTTACCCTCTATCTCCACGCCCTAAGGGGGTTGCCATACAAAATTTACAAAAATGATATGAAAATACCCACAACTTCTTTAGAGTCGTTCTTAGAGCAATAAAGTGTACGACCGACCCCCATTAGTTTGCCTTCCCAAACATATTTCTAGAATATTCTTACCCTCTATCTCCAAGCCCTAAGTGGGTTGCCATACAAAATTAACAAAAATGATAAGATGCCCACAACTTCTTCAGAGTTGGCCTTAGAGCAATAAAGTGTACGACCGACCCCCCATTAGTTTGCTCTTCCAAACATATTCCTAGAACATACTTACCCCCTATCTCCACGCCCTTTGGGGGTTGCCATACAAAATTTACAAAAATGATTAAATGCCCACAACTTCTTCAGAGTTGGCCTTAGAGCAATAAAGTGTACGACCGACCCCCACTAGTTTTCCCTCTCAAACATATTCCTAAAACATACTTACCCCCTATCTCCACGCCCTAAGGGGGTTGCCATACAAAATTTACAAAAATGATAAAATGCCCACAACTTCTTCAGAGTTGGCCTTAGAGCAATAAAGTGTACGACCGACCCCCATTAGTTTTCCCTTCCAAACCTATTCCTAGAACATACTTACCCCCTATCTCCACGCCCTAAGGGTGTTGCCATACAAAATTTACAAAAATGATAATAAAATGCCCACAACTTCTTTAGAGTCGTTCTTAGAGAAATAAAGTGTACGACCGACCCCCATTAGTTTGCCTTCCCAAACATATTTCTACAATATACTTACCCTCTATCTCCAAGCCCTAAGGGGGTTGCCATACAAAATTTACAAAAATGATAAAATGCCCACAACTTCTTCAGAGTTGGCCTTAGAGCAATAAAGTGTACGACCGACCCCCATTAGTTTTCCCTTCCAAACCTATTCCTAGAACATACTTACCCCCTATCTCCACGCCCTAAGGGGGTTGCCATACAAAATTTACAAAAATGATAATAAAATGCCCACAACTTCTTTAGAGTCGTTCTTAGAGAAATAAAGTGTACGACCGACCCCCATTAGTTTGCCTTCCCAAACATATTTCTATAATATACTTACCCTCTATCTCCAAGCCCTAAGGGGGTTGCCATACAAAATTTACAAAAATGATAAAATGCCCACAACTTCTTCAGAGTTGGCCTTAGAGCAATAAAGTGTACGACCGACCCCCATTAGTTTGCTCTTCCAAACATATTCCTAGAACATACTTACCCGCTTTCTCCACGCCCTAAGGGGGTTGCCATACAAAATTTACAAAAATGATAAAATGCCCACAACTTCTTCAGAGTTGGCCTTAGAGCAATGAAGTGTACGACCGACCCCCATTAGTTTTCCCTCCCAAACATATTCCTAGAACATACTTACCCCCTATCTCCACGCCCTAAGGGGGTTGCCATACAAAATTTACAAAAATGATATGAAAATGCCCATAACTTCTTCAGAGTTGGCCTTGGAGCAATTAAGTGTACGACCGACCCCCATTAGTTTGCTCTTCCAAACATATTCCTAGAACATACTTACCCTCTATCTCCACGCCCTAAGGGGGTTGCCATACAAAATTTACAAAAATGATATGAAAATACCCACAACTTCTTTAGAGTCGTTCTTAGAGCAATAAAGTGTACGACCGACCCCCATTAGTTTGCCTCCCCAAACATATTTCTAGAATATTCTTACCCTCTATCTCCAAGCCCTAAGTGGGTTGCCATACAAAATTAACAAAAATGATAAGATGCCCACAACTTCTTCAGAGTTGGCCTTAGAGCAATAAAGTGTACGACCGACCCCCCATTAGTTTGCTCTTCCAAACATATTCCTAGAACATACTTACCCCCTATCTCCACGCCCTTTGGGGGTTGCCATACAAAATTTACAAAAATGATTAAATGCCCACAACTTCTTCAGAGTTGGCCTTAGAGCAATAAAGTGTACGACCGACCCCCACTAGTTTTCCCTCTCAAACATATTCCTAAAACATACTTACCCCCTATCTCCACGCCCTAAGGGGGTTGCCATACAAAATTTACAAAAATGATAAAATGCCCACAACTTCTTCAGAGTTGGCCTTAGAGCAATAAAGTGTACGACCGACCCCCATTAGTTTTCCCTTCCAAACCTATTCCTAGAACATACTTACCCCCTATCTCCACGCCCTAAGGGGGTTGCCATACAAAATTTACAAAAATGATAATAAAATGCCCACAACTTCTTTAGAGTCGTTCTTAGAGAAATAAAGTGTACGACCGACCCCCATTAGTTTGCCTTCCCAAACATATTTCTACAATATACTTACCCTCTATCTCCAAGCCCTAAGGGGGTTGCCATACAAAATTTACAAAAATGATAAAATGCCCACAACTTCTTCAGAGTTGGCCTTAGAGCAATAAAGTGTACGACCGACCCCCATTAGTTTTCCCTTCCAAACCTATTCCTAGAACATACTTACCCCCTATCTCCACGCCCTAAGGGGGTTGCCATACAAAATTTACAAAAATGATAATAAAATGCCCACAACTTCTTTAGAGTCGTTCTTAGAGAAATAAAGTGTACGACCGACCCCCATTAGTTTGCCTTCCCAAACATATTTCTACAATATACTTACCCTCTATCTCCAAGCCCTAAGGGGGTTGCCATACAAAATTTACAAAAATGATAAAATGCCCACAACTTCTTCAGAGTTGGCCTTAGAGCAATAAAGTGTACGACCGACCCCCATTAGTTTTCCCTTCCAAACCTATTCCTAGAACATACTTACCCCCTATCTCCACGCCCTAAGGGGGTTGCCATACAAAATTTACAAAAATGATAATAAAATGCCCACAACTTCTTTAGAGTCGTTCTTAGAGAAATAAAGTGTACGACCGACCCCCATTAGTTTTCCCTCCCAAACATATTCCTAGAACATACTTACCCCCTATCTCCACGCCCTAAGGGGGTTGCCATACAAAATTTACAAAAATTATATGAAAATGTCCACAACTTCTTCAGAGTCGTTCTTAGAGCAATAAAGTGTACGACCGACCCCCATTAGTTTGCCTTCCCAAACATATTTCTAGAATATACTTACCCTCTATCTCCAAGCCCTAAGGGGGTTGCCATACAAAATTTACAAAAATGATAAAATGCCCACAACTTCTTCAGAGTTTTCCTTAGAGCAATAAAGTGTACGACCGACCCCCATTAGTTTTCCCTCCCAAACATATTCCTAGAACATACTTACCCCCTATCTCCACGCCCTAAGGGGGTTGCCATACAAAATTTACAAAAATGATATGAAAATGCTCACAACTTCTTTAGAGTCGTTCTTAGAGCAATAAAGTGTACGACCGACCCCCATTAGTTTGCCTTCCCAAACATATTTCTAGAATATACTTATCCTCTATCTCCAAGCCCTACGGAGGTTGCCATACAAAATTTACAAAAATGATAAAATGCTCACAACTTCTTCAGAGTTGGACTTAGAGCAATAAAGTGTACGACCGACCCCCATTAGTTTGCTCTTCCAAACATATTCCTAGAACATACTTACCCCCTATCTCCACGCCCTAAGGGGGTTACCATACAAAATTTACAAAAATGATAAAATGCCCACAACTTCTTCAGAGTTGGCCTTAGAGCAATAAAGTGTACGACCGACCCCCATTAGTTTGCCTTCACAAACATATTTCTAGAATATACTTACCCTCTATCTCCAAGCCCTAAGGGGGTTGCCATACAAAATTTACAAAAATGATAAAATGCTCACAACTTCTTCAGAGTTGGCCTTAGAGCAATAAAGTGTACGACCGACCCCCATTAGTTTACCCTCCCAAACATATTCCTAGAACATACTTACCTCCTATCTCCAGGCCCTAAGGTGGTTGCCATACAAAATTTACAAAAAGGATATGAAAATGCCCACAACTCCTTCAGATTTGGCCTTAGAGCAATAAAGTGTACGACCGACCCCTATTAGTTTCTTCTCCCAAACATATTCCTAGAACATACTTATCACCTATCTCCACGCCCTAAGGGGTTTGCCATACAAAATTTACAAAAATGATAAAATGCTCACAACTTCTTCAGAGTTGGCCTTAGAGCAATAAAGTGTACGACAGACCCCCATTAGTTTGCCCTTCCAAACATATTTCTAGAATATACTTACCCTCTATCTCCACGCCCTAAGGGGGTTGCCATACAAAATTTACAAAAATGATATGAAAATGCCCACAACTCCTTCAGAGTTGGCCTTAGAGCAATAAAGTGTACGACAAAATTGATTTTTGTTGTTTACAGCTAACTTATGGTGGTCTTAAAGCTTACAAAAAAAAATTCCACTTAAACACTTAGCAAATAGTTTTTTTTTCGTGATAAAAAGTGTATGTACGTGACGCCAAGAATTAATATATCTGAAATCTTTCAATTTTTGTGCCATCTACAAACTGTATTTACAATTTACTATACTACATATATGGCTCATCCAAATATGACCTTCCACCAGTACTGACCATATGCGGAAACTTCGCGAAAAGCATAAGAAAGATGATCCAACCTTTAGCCCTAGCGAATCGAGAAGAATATTTGAGCTCCATAATCGAAGAAAAGAAAGTCTTTCAGGAAGGGATAAAAGAAGGCTGCAAAGGGCCAAATTAAGAAATCAAGGACAAAATCTTGACGAACCTTCTATAAGTACCAAAATACCCTAACGAGTCCAAACAAACTTTATCGAAAGCTGTTCATAAGGCCCTAAAAGCCCTTCCTCAATCACCAAGTGAAAAAAGAGCGATAGCAACCGAATTAGCGCTTAAATTGAATATTGGTCTAGCTTAAAATTCAAGCTTAGACATATCAAATGTCGAATCGTATTACGAGAATGTAAAAGCCTTTTATTACCGTCCAGACAAATTTTATACACTGTGACGATTCAAACCTTAGTCCTATTTTCCGGAAGACAGGTGCTACCTTTTTATATCCGACCGTGCTCATGGTACCAGGGGGGTGTTCTTACCTTCCTTAAAATTAGTTAAGAATCGTCAACTAAAACAATAATTAAGGTAGCGGAAACAAAGTGGTGTTACCTGAGGGAAGAGAAATTAAAACTGGTTGGGGAGGAAAGGACATAATAAAAAAACAAATGGCTTGGTTGGAGCTTCGGGTGAAGGAAGTAGATTACGTTACTTCCTTTTGGTCTTCACCTTCCCGACCAGGGTATCCTGTCTCTTTACTTATTTAGGATACCCCTAAATAATTTCCTGACCTTTATTAACTAACCGTTCATTTCTTTAAATCACGTAGAATCCAAATAATACCACTTTCTGTGTAAACTTAACGCTCAATAACTTTCCCCTTTCCTTGCAAATATCTTATCTGTACTATTTCCTCCTTTAATATTCTTTTTTTAAGGTACTACAAGACAGTTTATATGTATGTACGCAACTTTTTTTATATGAAAACTAAATAATTTTTCTTTTAATTTGAAAAAATAAAATTTTATGCCTACAAAAATTTCGTTACCTCATTTGTTTAAACTAAAATTTAAAAATTCTAAAGTGTTCTATAACCAACCAAACAATTTTTATATCCCTCACAACACCTGTCCAGGTGCAAATGATTTTGTTGTTGTTTCGGAAAATGGAATTAAATAAAGGCGTTAGAAGCATTATTGAGCTCCTTTAGACCAGTGCAAATATATAACACATGAAAACAAACTAAACTACTGTAATGACTGGTTTTTTTAAATTTTATGTGATCCTTATTTAGATTTTAAGTGCTGGAAAAATGAATGTGACCTCTGTTCTGATAACAAGAAACTATTACTGTCCATAGAGTTAAGCAAAGTCTGCATATTGAAAGAATGGGAGAAAAATTCATATAATAAATTACGTTTAAGAACCTATTAAACAAGTTCAGTTGAACTGAAAGACAAACTAATTAATTCAGTTCATATTATGATGAAACATGTTAATTTTAAAAGAATCCAGGTAGATGAATTTCAAAAAGACCAATTTAACGAAGGTGTGCGTATTCTTCAAATTTATTTTGCTATGCCTGTCGCTTGTGAATAACAGAATGAAGTTTAAAGCGCACTATGGTCGCGAACAAGTGTCCTGTTGTTTAAGCTGCAACTTTTTACATAGAGTAAGTGCGGGTAATGTGATATACCTATATGTTTTTAGATTGCCACACTTTTAATTTTGTGACGATTTTGGTATGATGTTAGTAGTCATGGTACATGTGTTAAGCTTCCACGAAAATATTTGCGAAAAATATTTAACCAGCATTTTCAGAAGTATTTCAGAAAATACTGCAAATGCTCTGAAACGCAATTTTTAAAAATGTGCGGGTAATGTGCTATAGTGTACGATATTACAAGTTCATATTTTTTCCTTAATTTTCAAACGTTTTTTTTTTTATGTAAATTAACATTTATTGTAATTTTACAGTTCTCGTCATATCGTCTGGCACCAATTTTCCTACTTTAATCTTTTTTGGAATTTTGTGTTTGACACAAGCTATACCACAATAGCCGCACTTGTGTTTGATGCAAATATTTTTATATTTTAAAAAAAGTATGAACTATATGAAGCCACTGCATGCATTTTTTGCTTGTTTAGCTTACCAATTGCTTTAATCCCAAATTTAAAATTTTTGAAGAATACCTTTAAGAAATAAACTTGTGTTTTTACACCAGCAAAAAAAGTCGATAACACAACAAAACGATTTTTTTGTAATTGACTCCCAAAATGACTTGCAAATATAAATTAAAGTATTGCTCTGTTAATTATTATTAGCTTAAGAAAAAACTTACTATGCCACATTACCAGTCTATACCACGTTACTCGCACTTACTCTACTCTATATGCTCGGATGCGAATTTTAAATACAAAGATGCAGTTTTTTATTTTTTAAATAAACTGTTCGATTTAGTAAATACGAAAAAAGATTTATCCTCAGTGGAAATAATTTGGAACAATGGCTCGGCATCAGAATTTGAAAACCGCTATATGGTAAAATTAATATCAATGCTGAGCGAAAAGTACGCAAAGCCCTTTTTTGGAAATATTTTGCTACAACTAATGGAAAAGGTGTAATAGATGGAATCGGCAAAAGTATAAGGAGGTTAATATGAGAGAAAATGACAAACGAAAGCAAACGTATTGTCATTCAGTCAGCTAAATTTTTTGTTTTTGGCTTTTTATTTAGTTTTAAAAACCCGGGTAATTTCTGTGCCAGCCTCAAAAATCTGAGAAAATTTTGAGTCTGAATCACCATGCCATTAGAAGAATTTTAAACTTTTATTTCATCAAAGCCAATCAAAATATCGTGGAGTGCAAAAAAACATAGCTTATCTGTAGACAAAACTGCAATTAACTTTCGATTTTTGTGTATTTGATAAAAATAATTTAAACTGTGTCCCTTACGTGACGCAATTTGTCTGTACGTGACAAAATAAATAACTTAATTTTTACTTATAAATATTTTTTTATTAAAAATTTATTATCATCATAAGTAAGCGTGGTTGTTAGTCGTAATTTCTTTCTTAGACATCTTTCTCTATGTGCAACTGATTCGCTGAAATTTGGATTTAAACACTACAATTTTGAATGTTGGTTGACTCAGGCTGTTGCACACGTGACTAAGTTTGTTAAATCTTTTCTTTAATATTTTATGAATTATTAAAGACAAGTTCGAATGCCCCAGGTTCTTTTTTAGCGTTAAAATTATCGGTAGTCTCTACGACATCTAAATGTTGAAAACGTATTTTTTATGAACAACTAGCAATAACCGGCAGTAATCTTCTCCTGTCGGTGCATGTATTTAGGGTGAACACACCCGTTAAATGACTTACGAGCAGATCTCATTTTTCTTCATCATTTCTCACCCAGGATCCTCTCAGATTACGTTGTGCTGGTTTTGCGTTAACGGGTCTTAATGCATTTAGCTAATCGCTATACTAAATAATTCGTCTAAGGGGTCGAGTCTACCCCTTCGAGATGTTGTTTAAGAGATGACATTCTGTAAACCTTTAGCAAATATTTCAATTGGTGGGCACATTCTTTCAGCTTGGTTTTAAGTTCGGCGGTCTTTGCTTTTGCTATTCTCTCTTCTTTTTTCTTGAAATATGGGGAGGACCGTAGATAGTAATTATAGTGGGTTAGTGGTCTGAAGATAAATCTAACGAGGCTTGAGCTTCGGTAAGTTCCGGGGACATGCCTTTTGTTACGCCAAAATCGATAACGTCTGGTATTTTATTGTAGTCGGCCAAAACCTTGGTTGTCCAGGTGAAATAACGTTAAGTCCCATTTCAGAAACGGAATAAAACAGAACACAACCTCTTAGACTAATTAGGCGAGAACCCCAGTACGTATGCTAGGCGTAAGTCCCCAGCAGCTATAAAGAGGGGACCTTAGGATTTGTAAAAACTGTTGAACTAATCCTTCGTAATTGAGAATCTAGGTGGACAATACACAGACGAGATAACTAGGCCATGGGAAAATTCATCCACGCAGGCATTTGTTGCTTGTATATAACATTCGGAGAGACCACCCAGCCGTTGGTGTTTCATTCTCGATTTGATTTTTATAGCCGAGCTACAACATGATCTATCTTTCTCCTTCCAATCTTATTGGAGTCTCGGAAATCACCATTACATAATTTTTTGTTGTGTTAAAAAATATTCGAGTTCGTTTTTGTGTTGGCGGATGCCGTTTGCGTTCCAGAAAAAAAAACCCGAGGCAGTTCACGTCCTTTTAAGCATAGTCTGCAGAAGAGCAGACTGATTTTTTTTGCATTGCTTAACCATATTGTCAATTCCAGGCGGCTAAAATTTGGAATGGTTGGTTCGTTTGTTGGTGCCTCTTAGAGTGTTGTTGACTGGGCAGGCTTACGTGCTTTGGTCTGGGTAGACTTTAATGTGGTCGCTGTGTTAATTGGGGCATAGTTGTAGTTAGTCTATTTAATGGCTGGGGAGGGGCAGGAACTACTTTCGGCTTTGATGAGCACCTAACTAAATCAAAAACAGGACAACCTTTTTAGCTGGCAGTGTGGCTTCCACCGCGATTGCTGCACTTTTTCACTCTATAATTATCTTTTGGCTTCTCGTGCTTGGCTGCAACATGCAGATCCCCACACACAAAATTAACGTAAGGCAACTTACAATTAGCTTTAGTGTTGTCATAGTCTTGGCAGTTCAAGCACTTTACGGGCCCAGATCGCTTATGTGGCACTTCCACATTAACTATACGGCGCATAATATATTTTATATCATATAAAAAGTAAGTCAATTTTTTTTAATTTGACGGTACTACTCTCAAGCTCCAGCGGAAATAATGGTGATGTGGAAAACAGTTATTATCTGTCATTTTAGTACGGGGTCAGCTTGTTTTTAAGCGATTTCTCAAACAATTTGGTCATAGTCGGTAACAGACTTATAGCTCCGTAAGAATTCACTTTCGAAGGATCTTTCCCGGCTTTGGAATCATCTTTTCCAAGGCAACTTTCAAAACTGACGGGAAATGTTTGAGCCCCAATATGGTTTTAAAAACAAACAGAATTATTCTTATTCGTCAAAGGCAGGTGGAGCATTCCATAAAAAGAGGGAAATCTGAACAATTTTACAAACACAAACTTTTTTTATATTTTTGCATCTACATAGAGAGATTAAGTTTTCATCTCAAAAAATTGACACACATCGTAACGAGTATATTACTAGTTGTGTTCAATAACTTTCCAGTAATTACTAGCAACGAGAGAGTAAAAAGAAATTTTTTTAAAATTGCTCTCAAAAATATTTAAAAGTAAATGAACACTTTTACAGTCAAAACTTGCAAGCAAATGTATTTTGTTTTTGTAAACTTATAAAAATTTAAAACTTAAATTTTTTTTCAAAGCAAAATGACAGAAAGAGTGTTTGAATAATTTCTGATAGTAAAATTTTTACTAGCAGAAATTATCAAAACATTTTTGTTTCTAAACATATTACGCTTTTTTTGGCTCTCTAGCTGCTATTTTTTTGTGTACGTGAACACTTACTTATAATTATCGAAAATTATTGATAATTTTCTGTAAATGAACACACCTACTGTTTTCATGAATACCGTTATTTTCTTGAGAGTATAAAGAATCTAGCTTTTCTTTTTCATTTTACACCATTTTTTGCGAGGTCGCTGCGAATACCGTTTTTCACATAAGAACTAATATTCTTTTATGCGTCTAAGGGAGGGATGAGCGGTATTAAATTGCATAACATTTATTGTTGTGTTGCTTTGTTCCCGAGGAAGTAATTACAATGCAAAGGTAAATTTCTATGTCCCTTTTGTTAGTTATAACTGTAAGACAAGTCAACCAAACAAATTGATTTTTGTTGTTTACAGCTAACTTATGGTGGTCTTAAAGCTTACAAAAAAAAATTCCGTTTAAACACTTAGCAAATAGTTTTTTTTTCGTGATAAAAAGTGTATGTACGTGACGCCAAGAATTAATATATCTGAAATCTTTCAATCTTTGTGCCATCTACAAACTGTATTTACAATTTACTATACTACATTTATGGCTCATCCAAATATGACCTTCCACCAGTACTGACCATATGCGGAAACTTCGCGAAAAGCATAAGAAAGATGATCCAACCTTTAGCCCTAGCGAATCGAGAAGAATATGTGAGCTCCATAAGCGAAGAAAAGAAAGTCTTTCAGGAAGGGATAAATGAAGGCTGAAAAGGGCCAAATTAAGAAATTAAGAACAAAATCTTGACGAACCTTCTATAAGTACCAAAATCCCCTCACAAGTCCACACAAACTTTATCGAAAGCTGTTCATAAGGCTCTAAAAGCCCTCCCTCAATCACCAAGTAAAAAAAGAGCGATATCAACCGAATTAGCGCTTAAATTGAATATTGCTCTAGCTGAAAGTTCAAGCTTAGACACATCAAATGTCGACTCGTATTACGAGAATGTAAAAGCCTTTCATTACCGTCTAGATATATTGTATACACTGTGACGATTCAAACCTTAGTCCTATTTTCCGGAAGACAGGTGCTACCTTTTTATATCCGACCGTGCTCATGGTACTGGGGGTGTTCTCACCTTTCTTAAAATTAGTTAAGAACCGTCAACTAAAACAATAATTAAGGTAGCGGAAACAAAGTGGTGTTACCTGAGGGAAGAGAAATTAAAACTGGTTGGGGAGGAAAGGACATAATAAAAAAAACAAATGGCTTGGTTGGAGCTTCGGGTGAAGGAAGTAGATTACGTTACTTCTTTTTGGTCTCCACCTTCCCGACCAGGGTATCCTGTCTCTTTACTTATTTAAGATACCTGACCTTTATTAACTAACCGTTCATTTCTTCAAATCACGTGGAATCCAAATAATACCACTTTCTGTGAAAACTTAACGCTCAATAACTTTCCCCTTCCTTGCAAATATCTTATCTTTACTATTTCCTCCTTTAATATTCTTTTTTTAAGGTACTACAAGACAGTTTATATGTATGTACGCAACTTTTTTTTTATATGAAAACTAAATAATTTTTCTTTTAATTTGAAAAAAATAAAACTTTATGCCTACAAAATTTCGCTGCCTCTTTTGTTTAAAATAAAATTTCAAAATTCTAAAGTGTTCTATAACCAACCAAACAATTTTTATATCCCTCACAACACCTGTCCAGATGCAAATGATTTTGATGTTTTGGAAAAAGGAATTAAATAAAGGCTTTAGAAGCATTATTGAACTCCTTTAGATCAGTGCAAATATATAACACATGAAAACAAACTAAACTACTGTAATGACTGGTTTTTTAAAATTTTATGTGATCCTTATTTAGATTTTAAGTGCTGGAAAAATGAATGTGACCTCTGTTCTGATAACAAAAAACTATTACTGTCCATATAGTTAAGCAAAGTCTGCATATTGAAAGAATGGGAGAAAAATTCATATAATAAATTACGTTTAAGAACCTATTAAACAAGTTCAGTTGAACTGAAAGACAAACTAATTAATTCGGTTCATATTATGATGAAACATGTTAATTTAAAAAGAATCCAAGTAGATGAATTTCAAAAAGACCAATTTAAGAAGGTGTGCGTATCCTTCAAATTTATTTTGCTATGCCTGTCGCTTGTGAATAACAGAATGAGGTTTAAAGCGCACTATGGTCGCGAACAAGTGTCCTGTTGTTAGCTGCAACTTTTTACATAGAGTAAGTGCGGGTAATGTGGTATACCTATATGTTTTTAGACTGCCACACTTTTAATTTTGTGACGATTTTGGTATGATGTTAGTAGTCATGGTACATGTGTTAAGCTTCCACGAAAATATTTGCGAAAAATATTTAACCAGCATTTTCAGAAGTATTTCAGAAGATACTGCAAGTGCTCTGAAACGCAATTTTTAAAAATGTGCGGGTAATGTGCTATAGTGTACGATATTACAAGTTCATATTTTTTCCTTAATTTTCAAACGTTTTTTTTTATGTAAATTAACATTTATTGTAATTTTACAGTTCTCGTCATATCGTCTGGCACCAATTTTCCTACTTTAATCTTTTTTGGAATTTTGTGTTTGACACAAGCTATACCACAATAGCCGCCCTTGTGTTTGATATTTTTATATTTTAAGAAAAGTATGAACTATATGAAGCCACTGCATGCATTTTTTGCTTGTTTAGCTTACCAATTGCTTTAATCCCAAATTTAAAATTTTTGAAGAATACCTTTAAGGAAAAAACTTGTGCTTTTACACCAGCAAAAAAGTCGATAACACAACAAAACGGTTTTTTTGTAATTGACTCCCAAAATGACTTGCAAGTATAAATTAAAGTATTGCTCTGTTAACTTTCTGAGAGGCGCAATATACTTATCCTGTTTTTGTTATTTTTATATTTTTAGCTTAAGAAAAAACTTACTATGCCACATTACTAGTCTATACCACGTTACTCGCACTTACTCTACCTTATATGCTCGGATGCGAATTTTAAATACAAAGATGCAGTTTTTTATTTTTTAAATAAACTGTTCGATGTAGTAAATACGAAAAATGAAGATTTATCCTCAGTGGAAATAATTTGGAACAATGGCTCGGCATCAGAATTTGAAAACCGCTATATGGTTAAAATAATATCAATGCTGAGCGAAAAGTACGCAAAGCCCTTTTTTGGAAATATTTTGCTACAACTAATGGAAAAGGTGTAATAGATGGAATCGGCAAAAGTATAAGGAGATTAATATGAGAAAAAATGACAAACGAAAGCAAACGTATTGTCATTCAGTCAGCTAAATTGTTTGTTTTTGGCTTTTTATTTAGTTTTAAGAACCCGGGTAATTTCTGTGCCAGCCTCAAAAATCTGAGAAAATTTTGAATTTGAATCACCATGCCATTAGAGGAATTTCAAACTTTTATTTTATCAAAGCCAATCAAAATATCGTGGAGTGCAAAAACATAGCTTATTTGTAGACAAAACTGCAATTAATTTTCGATTTTTGTGTATTTTATAAAAATAATTTCAACTGTGTCCCTTACGTGACGCCATTTGTCTGTACGTGACAAAATAAAAAAGTTAATTTTTGCTTATAAATATTTTTTTATTAAAAATTTATTATCATCATAAGTAAGCGTGGTTGTTAGTCGTAATTTCTTTCTTAGACATCTGTTCTCTATGTGCAACTGATTCGCTGAAATTTGGATTTAAACACTACAATTTTGAATGTTGGTTGACTCAGGCTGTTGCACACGTGACTTAGTTTGTTAAATCTTTTCTTTAATATTTTATGAATCATTAAAAACAAGTTCGACGGTCATTCGTGATCTTAATCTCGTAGTGTGCGGACGTGTACGCGAGTGTTAAAAAGAGCGAATATACATATTTGTAATAGGTGGCAAAAATTTTTTATTAATATACATACATATAAGTATACAAAAGTGAAAAATTAAAAAAACTAAATAAAAAAGCAAACGGTACATGAGTTACAGCAATCGTCGTGACAGTGGGCCTAATAGCAGAAATGCTTACATTGTGTTAAGCTCCACAAGCGTGAGCAATGAAAACATTAGAGACCCTGAATACAATAAAAATTATTTAAGTGAGAAATCAAAAATAAATACAAACAATTTAAGTTTAAGTGCACCCAATTTAAATAAGTGCTTTGAACAAGGGTCAAACTAAGCCCAATCCCTTTTTAAAAATTATAAAAAAAGTACCGAAGTACCATCCTCACCGCGGTAATTTTTATCAAATTCTGGAATTGAAGCTACAGTAGCTAAAAGCGGTCCCAGCCCAATCTCTTCACAAGTTACAAAGGTCCAGGTAGGAATGGACCGTTATATAACAGTTCTTAAAAGTGGCAGAAGCCCCAAATCGGCAGAGGTTACCAACCCAGCAAAAATGTCGAAAGATGAAGAAAAACCAACCTCATCGCAAAATCAGTTTGCAATACTGCAAGAGGAAAACGATGCCCCGCTAACTGAGAGGAAGACATTTAACCCTCCCCCAATTTATTTTCAAATTCAAACGACCTTATAAAGTTTTTAGTTGGATTAATCGGCGAAGACAACTTTTATGTGTCGAACATAAAACGTGGTAGCATTTATGAAACTAAAATTCAAGTGTATCACGAAAATGCTTATCGCACCACGGTTTCGGAGCTTAAGAACGCAAAAGGCCTCCAAGTTGTTATTAAGGGCATTGATTCGAATGTGGACCCGGAAGAAATTAAGGCTAGTTTGTGCAGCAAAGGCTTCAAAGCCAAATCTGTGTCGAAACATTAAAAACAGAGAAAGGTACCGCCAACCATTATTCCGAGTTGAGCTTGAGCCCGGTGATATAAAACTGAAAAAAAACGAAACTCACCCTATCTATGACCTTAAATATATTTTGCATCGTAGGGTCATTGTTGAAGTGCCACATAAGCGATCTGGGCCCGTACAGTGCTTGAATTGCCAAGAGAATGGTCACACCAGAACTTATTGCAAGTTGCCTGCTGTTTGTGTTGTGTGTGGAGACCTGCATACTACGACCAAGTGCGACAAACCGAGAGATGATCCTCGGGTGAAGAAATGCAGCAATTGTGGTGGAAATCACACTGCTAACTAAAGAGGTTGTCCCGTCTTTGATTTAGTTAGCGCTCATCTAAGCCGAAGGTCGTTCCTGCCCCTCCCCAGCCGTTAGATATACCAACAACAAACATTCCCCAGTTAGCACAGCCAACTACAAGTCAGGTTTCTTACGCCAACGCACTAAAGTCAAACCAGTCCAATGCACAAAGGCCAAACCAACCAACCAATCACACAACAACAAGTGCCAACAAGTGAACCAACTGGTCCCAATTTTAGCTGCCTGGAAGCCGTAATTGACAATATGGTCAAACAATTTACGCAGATAATGGCGCAACTGGCTAGCATGATGCAGGAGATGCAGAAAATGCAGTCTGCTCTTCTGAATGCCATGCTTAAAAGACCATGAACTGCCTCAGGGTTTGTTTCTGGAACGCAAACGGCATCCGCCAACACAAAAACGAGCTCGAATACTTTTTAACACACCAAAAAATCGATGTCATGTTGATTTCCGAAACTCATATGACATCTAGAAGCACTTTTAAATTAAGTGGCTATACTTTTTACGACGCAAAGGATCCTAGGGATAGATCATGTGGTGGATCTGCTATATTAATTAAATCAAGAATTAAACACCAATGGTTGGGTGGCCTATCCGAACCTTATATTCAAGCAACAAACGTCTGTATTGATGAATTTTTCCATAATCTCGTTATTTCGTCAGTTTATTGTCCGCCCAGATTTTCCATAACGAAAGATCAGTACACCAGTTTTTACAAATCTTTAGGTCCCCGCTTCATAGCTGCTGGAGACTATAACGCCAAGCACTCTTACTGGGGCTCCCGCCTAATTAGTCCCAGAGGTCGCGTCTTGTATGATTCCATGTCTGAAATGGGACTTAACGTTATTTCAACTGGACAACCAACCTACTGGCCAACGGACCACAGTAAAATTCCAGACGTAATAGACTTTGGCGTATCAAAAGGTATATCCTCGGAGCTCATTGAGGCTCAAGCCTCCTTGGATTTATCTTCTGACCACTCACCCACAATAATCACTATTTGCAGTCCTCGCCAAATTGCAAGCAGTGAGTTTTTATTAAATAAAAGTGTAAACTGGTTAAAATATGAAAAATATATCAGCACCCACTGCTCTGAAAACCAACCACTAAAACACCTGGAGACATCGATGATTGTCTGAACGGCTTAAATGAAAACATTATAAAAGCCATTGAACATGCTTCTGCCGATGTGGAAAAACTTTTATCTGAAAAAAGGAGAGCCCGAAGAGAATGGCAAAAGCATAGATCACCCCAACTTTAAGCCAAGTTGAAGGAATGTACAAACCGATTGATAAATTTGCTAGAGGTTCACCGATTGGCGTCTCTTAAGGAACACCTCGAAGGTCTAGACTCGACTCCTCAGACGAATTATTCACTATGGCGATCAGCGAAATATCTTTAAAGACCCGTTATCGCGAAACCACCGCTACATAATCTGAGAGGATCCTGGGCAAGAAGAGATGAAGAAAAATGTGATCTGCTCGCAAGTCATTTAACAAAGGTCTTCACTCCAAATACATGCACTTGCTAGATGCCCTATGGAATTACGTTTTCAGTTGTCAGATGTCGTAGAGGCTATCAATAATTTAAATGCTAAAAAAGCTCCTGGCATTGATGAAATCAGCAATAAAATGCTTATGGAGCTGCCATGCACAGCAAAAAGAATAATTCTTTTTATGTTTAACGCCATATTACGGCTCGAACATTTCCCGCCAGTATGAAAAGTTGCCTTGGTAAAGATGATCCCTAAGCCGGGAAAAGATCCTTCAAAGGAGGAGTCTTACAGGCCTATGAGTCTGTTACAAACTATGTCCAAATTGTTTGAGAAATTGCTTAAAAACAAGCTGACTCCGATCCTGAATAAAAACAACTGCATTCCAGATCACCAATTTGGATTTAGAAATCAACATAGTACCATCGAACAAACCCACAGATTGGTACAGGTTATAAGAAAAGCCTTTGAGGAAAAGAAATACTGCTCTGCGCTCTTCATAGATGTCTCTCAAGCGTTCGACAAAGTATGGCATGAAGGCCTGTTAAACAAATTAAAGCTCAACCTTCCATCTAATATTTTTAACCTACTAGAAAAGTACATAACCGGTCGACAGTTTAAAATCAAAGAGGGAAACCAAATAAGTTGTTACCAACCAATAGGGGCTGGTGTACCTTAAGGGAGTATCCTTGGTCCAATCTTGTACTTGCTTTACACGGCAGATATGCCAACAAACAGTTTTACGCACACGTCTACATTTGCTGACGATACCGCTTTTCTCAGTATTAATAAAGACCCTAAAGAGGCCACAAAACAACTTCAACATCACGTATCCCAAGTTGAAAAATGGGCAAAGTTATGGGGTATTAAAATAAATGAAACGTTACGCAAGGAAACGTGCCCCCCAATTCTTATTAACAACCATACGGTGCCTCAACGAATTGAGACGAAATATCTTGGCATTCACCTGGATCGCCGCCTCATATAGATTCGAAGCTGACTCAAATGAAACTTAAAGCTGCTCAAATCCACTGGCTAATGGGTAGAAACTCTGTGCTACGTCTGGATTGTAAACTTCTACTCTACAACTCGATTTTAAAACCAATTTGGTGCTACGGTATACAATTATGGGGCACTGCTTCCGCCTCCAACATAGAAAAAATACAACGTCGTCAAAATAAAATCCTAAGAATGAAAACTGGTGCTCCTTGGTATGTTAAAAACAGCAACATCCACAAAGATCTGAAAGTTCCACTAGTTAAATGCGAAATTTTTAATTATGTGGACAAGTATTTAAACAAGCTTTTGCAACATAGTGGACACACCCGTCTGAAAAGGAGGGATACTATTGCGCTTAGATGAAATTATTTATTTCCTTATGATAACTTAAATTTTAGTCTGGCGCTGGTCGGACTAATATTAAATATATAGCCCTAAGATTTGAATAGTTATGGTTAGTTCGCCAAAGGCGGAGATTCAATAATAAAAAATATGAAAAAAAAAAAAAAAGTTCGACGGTGGATTGAAGACTACCATGCAAAAAAAACTAGAGCTCTGAATTGTCAAAAAAATAGTTGAATTTGTCTGTACGTGACGGTGGAATGCCCCAGGTTCTTTTTTAGCGTAAAAATTATCGATAGCCTCTACGACATCTTAAAGTTGAAAACGTATTTTTTAAGAACAACTAGCAATTACCGGCGGTAATCTTCTCCTGTCGGTGCATGTATTTAGAGAGAACACACCCGTTAAATTACTTACGAGCAGATCTCATTTTTCTTCATCATTTCTCACCCAGGATCCTCTCAGATTATGTCGTGCTGGTTTTGCGTTAACGGGTCTTTTAACGCATTTAGCTAATAGTGAATAACTCGTCTAAGGGGTCGAGTCTACCCCTTCGAGATGTTGCTTAGGAGATGACATTCTGTAAGCCTTTAGCAAATATTTCAATTAGTGGGCACATTCTTTCAGCTTGATTTTAAATACGAAAATCTGTGCTTTTGCCATTCTCTCTTCTTTTTTCAGATAAAAGTTGCTGCACGTCGGTTAAACAAATTGTGTTATATTGAGTCTGACGATAGTCAGGTGAATCTTGTTTAACGGCTTTTTTTTTAAGTTCTTACTACGGCTGCTTATACAATCATCGATGTCTTCAGTGGGTGCTGATAATTTTTTATATTTTAGCCAATTCACTCTTTTGAACAACAAAAATATCACTAGTTGAAATATGGGGAGGACCGTAGATAGTAATTATAGTGGGTTAGTGGTCTGAAGATAAATCCAACGAGGCTTGAGCTTCGGTAAGTTCCGGGGACATACCTTTTGTTACGCCAAAATCGATAACGTCTGGTATTTTATTGTAGTCGGCCAAAACCTTGGTTGTCCAGGTGAAATAACGTTAAGTCCCATTTCAGAAACGGAATAAAACAGAACACAACCTCTTAGACTAATTAGGCGAGTCCCCAGCAGCTATAAAGAGGGGACCTTAAGATTTGTAAAAACTGTTGAACTAATCCTTCGTAATTGAGAATCTAGGTGGACAATACACAGACGAAATAACTAGGCCATGGGAAAATTCATCAACGCAGGCATTTGTTGCTTGTACATAACATTCGGAGAGACCACCCAGCCGTTGGTGTTTCATTCTCGATTTGATTTTTATAGCCGAGCTACAACATGATCTATCTTTCTCCTTCGAATCTTATTGGAGTCTCGGAAATCACCATTACATAATTTTTTGTTGTGTTAAAAAATATTCGAGTTCGTTTTTGTTTTGGCGGATGCCGTTTGCGTTCCAGAAAAAAAAACCCGAGGCAGTTCATGTCCTTTTAAGCATAGTCTGCAGAAGAGCAGACTGATTTTTTTTGCATTGCTTAACCATATTTTCAATTAAGGCTTCCAGGCGGCTAAAATTTGGAATGGTTGGTTCGTTTGTTGGTGCCTCTTGGAGTGCTGTTGACTGGGCAGGCTTACGTGCTTTGGCCTGGGTAGGCTTTAATGCGTTAGCGTAAAAACCTTACTTGTAGTCGCTGTGTTAATTGGGGCATAGTTGTAGTTAGTCTATTTAATGGCTGGGGAGGGGCAGGAACTACTTTCGGCTTTGATGAGCACCTAACTAAATTAAAAACAGGACAACCTTTTTAGCTGGCAGTGTGGCTTTCACCGCGATTGCTGCACTTTTTCACTCTAGAATTATCTTTTGGCTTCTCGTGCTTGGCTGCAACATGCAGATCCCCACACACAAAATTAACGTAAGGCAACTTACAATAAGCTTTAGTGTTGCCTGGTCTTGGCAGTTCAAGCACTTTACGGGCCCAGATCGCTTATGTGGCACTTCCACATTAACTATACGGCGCATGATATATTTTATATCATATAAAAAGTAAGTCTATTTTTTTTAATTTGACGGTACTACTCTCAAGCTCCAGCCGAAATAATTGTTGAGGGTATTTTCTTCTGTTTGGTGATGTGGAAAACAGTTATTGTCATTCTTGTACGGGGTCAGCTTGTTTTTAAGCGATTTATCAAACAATATGGTCATAGTCGGTAACAGACTTATAGGTCCGTAAGAATTCACTTTCGAAGGATCTTTCCCGGCTTTGGAATCATCTCGTCCAAGGCAACTTTCAAAACTGATGGGAAATGTTTGAGCCCTAATATGGTTTTAAAAACAAACAGAATTATTCTTATTCGTCAAAGGCAGGTGGAGCATTTCATAAAAAGAGAGAAATCTGAACAATTTTACAAACACAAACTTTTTTTATATTTTTGCATCTACATAGAGAGATTAAGTTTTCATCTCAAAAAATTGACACACATCGTGACGAGTATATTACTGTTTTCATAAATACCGTTATTTTCTTGAGAGTATAAAGAATCTAGCTTTTCTTTTTCATTTTACACCATTTTTTGCGAGGTCGCTGCGAATACCGTTTTTCACATAAGAACTAATATTCTTTTATGCGTCTAAGGGAGGGATGAGCGGTATTAAATTGCAAAACATTTATTGTTGTGTTGCTTTGTTCCCGAGGAAGAAATTACAATGCAAAGTTAAATTTCTATGTCCCTTTTTATGCCCTTCACATAGTGATAAGGGTATATATCAGTTTGTCATTCCGTTTGTAATTTCTTTATTATTCATTTGCGACCCCATAAAGTATATATATTCTGGATCCTTAGAGATAGGGAAGCCGATTTAGCGATGTCCGTCTGTCCGTCTTTTGAAATCAAGTTTCCGGAGTCATATAAAAAGATACAGGCCAGTTAATGGTGTCAAACTATTAGAAATATCCTGGAGGCAATCGCTATTTAAAATCAGCAAAATCGGTTCACTATTGACCGAGATATAAGCGAAAACCCAGAGTAACCCATTTTTTTTAGGACAAAATCCGTGCATATATCCCTATATATATCAGTAAGTATAGTCACTCTTGCCACAAAACTTGGCACGGATACTTCTTAAGAAGGAACTTAAATAATGAAAAAAGTTTTTTCAGATAGGATCAGGGGAAGGGGTATTTTTCCTACAATTGCACAAATTTTGGTGAAATATTTTATGCGCTATATCTCGAAAACTATAACCGCTATCGACTTAAAATGTTCTACAAAAAGTAATTGTACGCTAAGACCTACACTTTAGAAAAAACATTTTTTGAGTGGGGGCAAAAAGGGGTAGCTCCCATACAAATTAACAATTTTTATAAAATATTCGATACGCTATAGCTCGGAAACTATAACAGATATAGAAATAAAATGTTCTACAAAAAATAATTGGGCAATAAGGCCTACGCTTTAAAGAAAATTTTTTTTGAGTGGGGGCAAAAAAAGGGGTAGCTCCCATACAAATTAACGATTTGCATGAAATTTTCGATACGCTATATCTCGGAAACTATAACAGATATCGAAATGAAATGTTCTACACTAAGTATTTGGACAAAAAGGTCTACAATATAAAGAAACAATTTTTTGAGTGGGGGCAAAAAAAGGGGTAGCTCCCATACAAATTAACGATTTGTATGAAATTTTCGATACGCTATATCTCGGAAACTATAACAGATATCGAAATCAAATGTTCTACAAAAAGTAATTGGACAACAAGGCCTAAAAAAAGGGGGTAGCTCCCAAACAAATTAATGATTTGTATGAAATTTTCGATACGCTATATCTGGGAAACTATAACAAATATCGAAATGAAATGTTTTACAAAAAAATAATTGAGCAATAAGGCCTACGCTTAAAAGAAATTTTTTTTTTGAGTGGCGGCAAAAAAAGGGGTAGCTCCCATACAAATTAACAATTTTTATAAAATATTCGATACGCTATATCTCGGAAATTATAACAGATATCGAAATGAAATGTTCCACAAAAAGTAATTGGGCAAAAAAAGGGGTGGCTCTAATACAAATTAACGATTTGTATGAAATTTTCGATACGCTATATCTGGGAAACTATAACAGATATCGAAATCAAATGTTCAACAAAAAGTAATTGGACAACAAGGCCTACGCTTTAAAGAAAAAATTTTTTGAGTGGGGGCGAAAAAAGGGGTAGCTCCCATAAAAATTAATGATTTGTATGAAATTTTCGATACGCTATATCTGGGAAACTATAACAGCTATCGACATCAAATGCTCCACAAAAAGTAATTGGCTAATGAAGCCTACGCTTTAAAGAAAAAATTTTTGAGTGGGGGCAAAAAAAGGGGTAGCTCCCATACAAATTAACGATTTGTATGAAATTTTCGATACGCTATATCTCGGAAACTATAACAGATATCGAAATGAAATGTTCTACAAAAAATAATTGGGCAATAAGGCCTACGCTTTAAAGAAAAATTTTTTTTAATGGGGGCAAAAAAGGGGTAGCTCCCATACAAATTAACGATTTGTATGAAATTTTCGATACGCTATATCTCGGTAACTATAACAGATATCGAAATGAAATGTTCTACAAAAAGTATTTGGACAAAAAGGTCTACAATATAAAGAAACAATTTTTTGAGTGGGGGCAAAAAAAGGGGTAGCTCCCATACAAATTAACGATTTTTATGAAATTTTCGATACGCTATATCTCGGAAACTATAACAGATATCGAAATCAAATGTTCTACAAAAAGTAATTGGACAACAAGGCCTACGCTTTTAAGAAAAAATTTTTTGAGTAGGGGCAAAAAAAGGGGTAGCTCCTAAACAAATTAATGATTTGTATGAAATTTTCGATACGCTATATCTGGGAAACTATAACAGATATCGGAATGAAATGTTCTACAAAAAATAATTGGGCAATAAGGCCTACGCTTTAAAGAAAAAATTTTTGAGGATGGGCAAAAAAAGGGGTAGCTCCCATACAAATTAACGATTTGTACGAAATTTTCGATACGCTATATCTCGAAAACTATAACAGATATCGAAATCAAATGTTCTACAAAAAGTAAGTGGGCAACAAGGCCTACGCTTTAAAGAAAAAATTTTTGAGTGGGGGCAAAAAAAGGGGTAGCTCCCATACAAATTAACGATTTGTATGAAATTTTCGATACGGTATATCTTGGAAACTATAACAGCTATCGACATCAAATGCTCCACAAAAATTAATTGGACAATAAGGCCTACGCTTTAAAGAAAAAATTTTTTGAGTGGGGGCAAAAAAAAAGGGGTAGCTCCCATACAAATTAACAGTTTTTATTTAATTTTCGGTATGCTATATCTCGAAAACTATAACAGATATCGAAACCAAGTGTTCTACAGAAAGTGATTAGACATCAAGGGCTACGCTCTTAAGAAAAAATTTTTTGATTGGGGGCAGAAAAAGGGGTAGCTCCCATACAAATTAACAATTTTTATTAAAAATTTCGATATGCTTTATCTCGGAAACTATAACAGATATCGAAACCAAGTGTTCTACAGAAAGTGATTGGACATCAAGGGCTCCGCTCTTAAGAAAAAATTTTTTAAGTGGGGGCAGAAAAAGGGGTAGCTCCCATACAAATCAACAATTTTTATGAAATTTTCGATACGCTATATTTTGGAAACTATAACAGCTATCCACATCAAATGTTCCACAAAAAGTAATTGGACAACAAGGCCTACGCTTTAAAGAAAAAATCTTTGGGTGGGGGGTGAAGAAATGAACAATTAACAATTTTTATAAAATTTTTGATACGCTACTTCTGGAAAACTATTACAGCTATCGACTTCGAATATTCTACAAAAAGTAATAATCAAATAATTCATATATTTTGGAGAAAAAGTTGAAGAAGAGCAGGGGGACTAGAACATCCCATAACATTTAACAAGTTTTATTAACCTTTAAATATGAATTATGTCGAAAACTTTTAAAACTGTCGACCTCAAATCTTCTTCATCTATTTCTATTATTCATACGAACGTTAAAATTTTGTATATTTTCTATATTTTTGTATATTTTCTATGAACTTTAAAACTCGCACAAGGTTTTTTATTATATTATTTGCAGTACAAAATTACTCGGCTGGGTATATTTAAAGACTAATGTGAAGGGTATATAAGATTCGGCACAGCCGAATATAGCGCTCGTACTTGTTTATATTGCTTAATTTAGCATCGTCGAAAATTTCAATTCGCTGACGATTTCGCCCTAAATATAGCTTAAATTTTTTAATTGAAATCTTAAATTTAAAACTAGCGATTTAATCTAAAAAAATTTTAAATTTTAAACATCAAATATTTTTTAGAACCAAAATGTAAGTAAAGGATAATATTTTTTTATTTAATGTTTTTATAAAGAACATTTTTTTAAACTTTGTGCCTAGTTTCTTCGATCTCTCTTTAATATTCTTCTTGTTTTGTAAACAAATATATAAGCCCTGAAGAAGCTACACATTGAGGTAGCGAAATATTGGCCAAATAAAATAAAATATAAAAAACAAAAAGATCTAAAGCTTGAAGAAAACAAGAAGAACATTTTTTTATTTAAGCAAGAAAATTAAAGAAAAACCACAAAAAATTATAAGGAAGTATATTTCATTCAATATTTGTAGTAGCGCAGATAATTATACCCTTCACATAGTGATAGGGTATATATCACTTTGTCATTCCGTTTGTAATTTCTTTATTATTCATTTGCGACCCCATAAAGTATATATATTCTGGATCCTTATAGATAGGGAAGCCGATTTAGCGATATCCGTCTGTCCGGAGTCAAATAAAAAGATACAAACCAGTTAATGGTGTCAAACTATTAGAAATATCCTGGAGACAATCGCTATTTAAAATCAGCAAACTCGGTTCACTATTGACCGAGATATAAGCGAAAACCCAGAGTAACCCATTTTTTTAGGACAAAATCCGTGCATATATCCCTATATATCTCAGTAAGTATAGTCACTCTTGCCACAAAACTTGGCACGGATACTCCTAAAGGGACCTAAATTATGGAAAAAAGTTTTTTTAGATAGGACAATTGCACAAATTTGGTGAAATATTTTATGCGCTATATCTCCTAAACTATAACAGCTATCGACTTAAAATGTTTTACAAAAAGTAATTGTACGCAAAGACCTACACTCTAAAGAAAAAATTTTTTGAGTGGGGGCAAAAAAAGGGGTAGCTCCCATACAAATCGACAATTATTATGAAATATTCGATACGCTTTATCTCGGAAACTATGAAAGATATCGAAATGAAATGTTCTACAAAAAGTAATTGGGCAAGAATGCCTACGCTTTAAAGAAAAAATTTTTTGAGTGGGGGCAAAAAAAGGGGTAGCTCCCATACAAATTAACGATTTGTATGAAATTTTCGATACGCTATATCTCGGAAACTATAACAGATATCGAAATGAAATGTTCTACAAAAAGTAATGGGGCAATAACGCCTACGCTTTAAAGAAATATTTTTTTGAGTGGGGGCAAAAAAAGGGGTAGCTCCCATACAAATTAACGATTTGTATGAAATTTTCAATACGCTATATCTCGGAAACTATAACAGATATCGAAATGAAATGTTCTACAAAAAGTATTTGGGTGAGGGGAAAAAAGGGGTAGCTCCCATACAAATTAACAATTTTTATAAAATATTCGATACGCTATATCTCGGAAATTATAACAGATATCGAAATGAAATGTTCCACAAAAAGTAATTGGACAAAAAGGTCTACAATATAAAGAAACAATTTTTTGAGTGGGGGCAAAAAAGGGGTAGCTCCCATACAAATTAACGATTTGTATGTAATTTTCGACACGCTATATCTCGGAAACTATAACAGATATCGAAATCAAATGTTCTACAAAAAGTAATTGGACAACAAGGCCTACGCTTTAAATAAAAAAATTTTGGAGTGGGGGCAAAAAAAGGGGTAGCTACCATACAAATTAATGATTTGTTTGAAATTTTCGATACGCTTTATCTGGGAAACTATAACAGCTATTGACATCAAATGCTCCACAAAAAGTAATTGGCCAATAAGGCCTACGCTTTAAAGAAAAAATTTTTGAGTGGGGGCAAAAAAAGGGGTAGCTCCCATACAAAGTAACGATTTGTATGAAATTTTCGATACGCTATATCTGGAAAACTATAACAGCTATCGACATCAAATGTTTAACAAAAAGTAATTGGGCAACAAGGCCTACGCTTTAAAGGAAAAAATTTTTGAGTGGGGCCAAAAAAAGGGGTAGCTCCCATACAAATTAACGATTTGTATGAAATTTTCGATACGCTATATCTCGGAAACTACAACAGATATCGAAATGAAATGTTCTACAAAAAGTAATTGGGCAATAAGGCCTACGCTTTAAAGAAAAATTTTATTGAGTGGGGGCAAACAAGGGGTAGCTCCCATACAAATTAACGATTTGTATGAAATTTTCGATACGCTATATCTCGGAAACTATTAAAGATATCGAAATGAATTGTTCATAAATAAGTCTATTTTTTAAGCTTTAGGTCAATTTTTATATTTATTTTTTTGTACAAATTTTTCAATATTTCGCCACTCCGTTGTGTGGCATCATCAGGAGGTTATTTCAGTTAATTATTATATTTGTTATATTGGTTTTTAAATTAGCTTTTGGCTTTTTGAAAAACGATTATAATATTAACAAATTTTAAATAAACTTCAAAATATTTTGTTAAAGAAAATTTTACAAAAAAGTATCAAATCTAAAATATTTGAAAATTTAAAAAATGTGTTATTACAAAATTTTATACTTTTAGAAAATGTATCCGTATACCAAAATAAATGTGTATGTCAATTTCAATGTATTCTAATATATAAAATCCTAATATTAAAAATAATAGTGTTACTAAAAAGTAATAATGTTAAGTGTTATACATAGAAACAACATAAAAATATAAACAAAAACCACAATACATGCATAAAAAAGTTTTGAAAAAATTAGTTAGGGCAATAGTTATATGTATAATTCTATATTAGTGTGTATATAAATTTAAGCTATTCCAATATAAAAGTGTAATGTTAAGAATGCTAGTGTTACTAAAAATAACATTAAGTGTTATATACAAAAAACAAACATATTAATATAAACTAAAAAACAATAATACATGTTTTAAGAAATTCGTTTAACATTGTATGTTTAATATGTATTGATGTAGTTACAAAAGAGTAGTATCAAAAGTTCATGTAAAACAGTGTACATTAACACAAAAAACAATTTTTTTTTTCATGAAAAAACATATGTGTATGTATGCCTAAAAACCATATTAGTCAAAATTATATATGTATGTGCTTCTATAAATCCTATCTCTGTTATTTTTTACATATTAGATGTCTGTAATTCTGGGCAACATTGTCTGTGTCTGCTTTAAAATTAATTCTATATGTTTTTGGAACGTTAATAATATATAACATTTCTAACATATATCTACGTTTATAATTATTTTCTTTTTCCAATATTGAAACATTCTCAAAGTCTGGGTAGTGATCTAATTCCGAACAGTGAGAAGATAATGCTGTTTTTTGTGAACTAGTGTCCCTATGTTTCTGGTCAGATTTATGTCCAGCAATTCTTGTCTTAAGTTTATTTTTCGTAGTTCCTACATACACTTTCCTACATTCCTCCCTATCGTTTCCCTTGCAAGGTATCTTATAAACTATATTCGCCATACCCAACTTTTGTATTCTATATTTTGTCTTACTAAATAATTTACCTAAAGTATTGTAAGTTTTAAATGCCATGCCATATTTCTCACAGTCAAACACTTTTGATCTTTTAACCCTTTCTGTCACTCCTGGTACATAAGTAAAATATTTATAAATCTTTGGCCCCCTTTCACTATTCCGACTATCTGCATTTTTGTCTGTAAACTGATTAATTAATTTAGAAATTAGTCCCCTGGGGAAACTGTTTTCCCTTAAAATATTCCAAATAATCCTCTTATTCTTCCTATGAAATTCTTTGTCACTTATTGTAAGTACCCTTCTCACCAAATTTCTTGCCGTATTTGTGATAACTTGTTTGCTATGTTTAGAATAATAATTAATTATCCTTCCAGAAGCCGTTGGTTTTTGATACCAATCTACTTTCAAGCTGTTACCTTTCCGTATAATTAACGTATCTAAATAAGAAAGTCTCAAATTATCTTCCTTTTCCATTGTAAACTTAATACTTGGATGAAAACTATTCAAAGTGTCTAACATATACTCACTAGAGGAATCAGAAACAATACAAAATAAATCATCTACATACTTAGTCATAATTCTCGGTTCTATTGTCACTCTCGCAATACAAGTATCCAATAATTCTTCCATAACTATATCTGCCACTATTGGAGAAGCAGGAGAGCCCATAGGAAGTCCCTTATCCTGTATTTATATCTTTCCATTATATTGAAAATATCTGTTGTCCTCAATGCAAAATTTTAAAATCTTTAAAAATAGGTCCTTTCCAATATTTGTATATTCCTTAACTTTGTCCCATTTTTCTTTTGTGATATCTATAGCTACATTTACCGGAATACTCGGGAAAAGAGAAACTACATCAAATGAAATTAACCTTTCATTGTCCTGTATATGTTTGTCTTTTATCCTATTCCTAAATTGTAAAGAGTCCTTGACATTATACCTAGACTGATCAGTAATTTTTCTAAGAATGTCTGCTATATATCTACATATACCATAACACGGAGAATTCACATACGAGCAAATTGGCCTCAAAGGAAAATTTTACTTATGAATCTTCGGTCCAGTTGCATTCTTAATCTCGTAGTGTACGGACGTGTGTACGCGAGTGTAATATTGTTAATAGATGATATTAGTAATAGGTAGCAAACGAAATTATTAATATACATATATACACAAAAGAGTGAGAAAAGAAAAACAAAAACAACAATCTAAATAAAAAAAGCCAACTGTTAATGAGTAACAGTAATCGTAGTGACAATGGGCCTAATAGCCGAAATGCTTACATTGTGTTAAGCAGTGTTAGCAATGAGAACATAAGAGACCCTGAATTTAATAGAAATTATTTAAATGCGAGACCAAAAATAATTACAAGCAATCTTAGTTCAAGTGCGCCTAATTTAGATAAATGTACTGATCAAGGGACTAATTTAGCCCAATCTTTATTTAATAACTATAAAAAAAATTCTGAGGTACCATCTTTGTCGCGGTCACCATTATCAAATTCTGGAATTGAACCTGCAGCTGCTAAAGCCGCATCAAGCTTAATTTCTGCTCCGGCACCTAAGATCCAGGTAGGGATGGACCGCTATGTGACAGTCCTTAAAAGGGGAAGAAGCCCTAAGTCGGCAGAAGCATCTCAACCTGCAAAAATTTTAAAAGACGATGAAAGGCCAACCTCATCGCAAAATCGTTTTGCAATTTTACAAGAGGATAATGAGGCCCCCGTTAGTGAAAGAAAGTCCTTTAAGCCACCTCCCATTTATTTGAGGGAAAAAAACTCAAATGATCTCGTAAAGTTTTTAGTCGGTTTGATTGGGGAAAATAATTTTTATGTTTCAAACGTTAAACGCGGTAACATATTTGAGACAAAAATTCAAGTGAACCATGAAAACGCCTACCGCGCTACGGTTTCGGAGCTCGAAAAACTTAACAAAAACTTCTATACCTACCAACTCAAGACCGCAAAAGGCCTTCAGGTAGTCATTAAAGGCATTGATTCTAATGTTGACCCAGAAGAGGTCAAGACCAGTTTATTAAGCAAAGGGTTTATGGATAGGAGGGTATCCAATATGAGAAACAGGGAAAAACACCCCCAACCATTATTCAGAGTGGAGCTTCAGGCTGGTGATATCAAATTGAAAAAAAGTGAAACTCACCGACGAGTTACTGTGGAAGCGCCACATAAGCGATCTGGGCCCGTACAGTGCTTGAACTGCCAGGAGTATGGCCACACTAAAGCTTATTGTAAGCTGCCTACTGTTTGTGTTGTGTGTGGGGATCTGCACGATACGACCAAGTGCGACAAGCCAAAAAATGATCCTAGGATGAAAGTGCAGCAACTGCGGGGGAAACCACACTGCCAACTATAGGGGTTGCCCTGTTTTTAATTCGGTTATGCGCTCAACTAAGCCGAAAATAGTTCCTGCCCCTCCTTAGCCTTTAGATATACCAACTACAAATATGCCTCCGTTAGCACAACCAACTACAAGTCAAGTTTCTTACGCCGCCGCATTAAAGTCTAACCAGCCTAATGCACGTAAGTCTACCGAGCCTACAACACAACAACAAGTGCCAACAAGTGAACCAACTGGTCCCAATTTGAGCCGCCTGGAAGCCGTAATTGACAATATGGTCAAACAACTTACGCAGGTAATGGCGCAAATGGCTGGCATGATGCAGGAGATGCAGAAAATGCAGTCTGCTCTTCTGCAGGCCATGCTTAAAAGACCATGAACTGCCTCAGGGTATGTTTCTGGAACGCAAACGGCATCCGCCAACACAAAAATGAGCTCGAATACTTTTTAACACACCAAAAAATCGATGTCATGTTGATTTCCGAAACTCATATGACATCTAGAAGCACTTTCAAAATAAGTGGCTATACTTTTTATGATTCAAAGGATCCCAGAGATAGGTCATGTGGTGGTTCAGCTATATTAATTAAATCAAGAATCAAACACCAATGGATGGGTGGTCTCTCCGAAAGTTATATACAAGCAACAAATGTTTGCATCGATGAATTTTACCATAATCTCGTTATTTCGTCAGTTTATTGTCCACCCAGATTCTCCATAACGAAGGATCAGTACAACAGTTTTTACAAATCTTTAGGTCCTCACTTTATAGCTGCTGGGGACTACAACGCTAAACACACATACTGGGGCTCCCGCCTAATAAGTCCCAGAGGTCGTGTCTTGTATGATTCTGTATCGCAAATGAGACTTCACGTTATTTCAACTGGGCAACCAACATATTGGCCAACTGACCACAATAAAATACCAGACGTAATAGATTTTGGCGTAGCAAAAGGCATACCCCCTGAGCTTATTGAGGCTCAACCCTCCTTGGATTTATCTTCTGATCACTCACCCACAATTTTTACTATTTGCAGTCCTCACCAAATTGCTAGTGATATTTTTCTGTCAAAAAGAATAAACTGGTTAAAATACAAAAAATTTATCAGCACGCACTGTTCGGAACACCAATCTTTAAGAACTTCCGAAGAAATCGATGAGTGCCTGAGTAGCCTCAATGAAAATATTAAAAAAGCCGTTGAAAATGCTTCTTCTACCTACCGTCAGGCCAGATACAACAAAATTTACTCAAGCGATGTTGAAAAGCTTTTATCTGGAAAAAGGAGAGCCCGAAGAGAATGGCAAAAGTATAGATCGCCCCTACTTAAGAATAAGCTGAAGGAATGTACAAACCGATTAAAAAACATGCTAGAAGTACATAGAATGTCATCAATGAAGGAATACCTGGAAGGTCTAGATGCGACTCCTCAAACAAACTATTCTCTATGGCGAACAGCCAGACGTCTTAAAAGACCCGCAATCGCAAAACCACCACTGCGTAACCTGAGAGGATCCTGGGCTAGAAATGACGAAGAAAAATGCGATCTGTTCGCAAGCCATTTAAGGAACGTCTTCACTCCTAATTCATGCACTGACGTGAGAGAATTACCGCCTGTTGTAGCAAGACGTCCTATAGAAATACGTTTCCGATTTTTAGATGTTATAGAGGCAATCGCTAACCTAAATGACAAAAAAGCTCCTGGCGTTGATAAAATAAGCAACAAAATGCTTTTAGAGCTACCCTTCACATGTAAAAGAATTATTCTTTTTATTTTTAATGCCATAATTCGGCTTGAACACTTTCCGCCAGTATGGAAAGTTGCCTTAGTTAAGATGATTCCCAAGCCTGGTAAAGATCCTTCGAAGGTGGAGTCTTATAGGCCTATAAGTTTGTTACCAACTTTGGCGAAACTGTTCGAAAAGCTACTTAAAAACAAGCTTACTTCGATCCTGAATGACAACAACTGCATCCCAGATCACCAATTTGGTTTTAGAAGTCAACATAGTACAATCGAACAAACTCACAGACTGGTGCAGGTTATAAGAAAAGCCTTTGAGGAAAAGAAGTACTGCTCCGCGCTTTTTATCGACGTCTCTCAAGCATTCGATAAAGTATGGCACGAAGGCCTGTTAATCAAACTAAAACTCTATCTACCAGCTAATATTTCAAGCCTGCTAGAAAAATACTTAACCGGCAGACAATTTATGATCAAAGAGGGAAACCAAATAAGTTGTTCCCAACCAATAGAGGCTGGTGTACCTCAAGGGAGTATACTAGGTCCAATTTTGTACTTGCTTTACACAGCAGATATGCCAACCAACTGTTTTACGCACACGTCCACATTTGCTGATGATACTGGTTTTTTTAGTATTGATAAAGACCCTAAAGAGGCTTCGAGTCAACTGCAACAACACGTTAGCCAAGTTGAGAAATGGGCAAGGCTATGGGGAATAAAAATAAATGAACAAAAATGTACTCACATAACTTTTACCTTACGCAAAGAAACGTGCCCTCCAATCACTATTAACAACCATTTGGTGCCTCAACGATCCGAGACAAAATATCTTGGTATTCACCTGGATCGCCGCCTCACATGGAAGCCTCATATAGATGCAAAGCTGACGCAAATGAAACTTAAAGCTGCACAAATCCACTGGCTTATGGGTAGAAACTCTGTGCTTCATCTGGATTGTAAACTTCTACTATACAACTCAATTTTAAAATCAATTTGGTGCTACGGTATACAATTATGGGGCACTGCTTCCGCCTCTAACATAGAAAAAATACAACGCCGTCAAAATAAAATCCTAAGAATGATAACTGGTGCTCCATGGTATGTCAAAAACAGCAACATCCATAAGGATCTAGAAGTTCCACTTGTTAAATTCGAAATCCTGAAATATGTGGACAAGTATTTAAATAAGCTGGAAACACATCCAAACCCGCTCGCTCGAAATATCTTGCAACATAGTGGACACTCCCGTCTAAAAGGCTTAGATGAAGATAACTATTTAAATTATGAGAACGTAAATTTTAGTCTGGCACTGGCTGGACTAATATTATTTCCTTAGTCTTAAGATTTGAAAACTTATTGTTAGTTCGCTAAAGCGAAGATTCAATAATAAAAAATATGCAAAAAAAAAAAAAAAATGAATCTTCGGAAGTCCATATAATCTGGGAGCCGTAGCTACATTAGTTTTTAATATGTTTCTTTCCCTAACTGTAATAATGTCCTTCTTTAAAAGTTCTTCAACTAAATCATTATTTGTCTTCTGCAATTTACTTGTCGGATCTTTATTTACTAATCTGTATTGTTTCGTATCTCCTACAATATTGTCCATTCTCAAATTATATTCCTCTTTTTTAACAGCAACAGTACTGTTTCCCTTATCTGCTTTTAAAATAAGTAAATTTTTATTTTTCTTTAAAAACCTATCTGTTTCGTCTACCTTATTTAAAATAAATTTATCCCTGTTCGTTAGTTTAACCTTATTCATATGACTATCTAAAATTTTCGTAAACTTAGTCCTTGCTATTTCCTGATCTTCCTTTTGCTGTATGGTCTGTATTAAATCCTCTCCCTCAGTTATTAACCTCATAGTCGGCAATTCTTCCTTCCTAACCGGCAAAGCGTGTTTATGCCCTAATGAAAGAGTCCACTGTACATCAATAGGAATGTCCGTATCTGTTTTATTAACAAACCAATTTTTATTTAATCTGATTCCTAATTCTTTCTTTTGTATCTCCTCTAAATCATTAAACTTCCTCCTATGAGTGGACTTAACCCTCTCTCTATACGAACAAGATATTCTATCCTCATAAGTTAAAAATTTATCTAATTCGTCAGTCGTTAAAAATCTTCTCAACCTATCGGTTATCACCCCCAACTCACCTTGAAACTGTTTCAATATATTATGCTTTTCTCCAATACAAGTCCTTAAAATTTTGGTTTGAAAATCCAAGATAAATTTCTTAACTGCCTGTTGAATTCTAGGAAATCCTCTTTCCTCAAACATATTGGATACACTTCTTGTTGAATTCACTATAAATTTTGGGATGATTCCGGCATTTCTGCACCTTATAAGGAATGTTATAGCTGATTTCGTCTTTATTATATTTATTGTAACCCATTTTCGATTATCTATTGTTGTTGCGTGCTCACTTTTTGTTTAATTATCTATTTTTTCTAGTTTTTTGACCTTTTTTAATATTAATAAATAAGTCTATTTTTTTAAGCTTTAGGTCTATTTTTATATTTATTTTTTGTTTTTCAAAAAGCCAAAAGCTAATTTAAAAACCAATATAACAAATATAATAATTAACTGAAATAACCTCCTGATGATGCCACACAACGGAGTGGCGAAATATTGAAAAATTTGTACAAAAAAATAAATATAAAAATAGACCTAAAGGTTAAAAACTAGACTTATTTATTAATATTAAAAAAGGTCAAAAAACTAGAAAAAATAGATAATTAAACAAAAAGTGAGCACGCAACAACAATAGATAATCGAAAATGGGTTACAATAAATTTAAGAAGGATCAACGCCTAAAAACTAATATAAATCGGTTCAAGACTATAAGGGACAAAATAATAAAGACGAAATCAGCTATAACATTCCTTATAAGGTGCAGAAATGCCGGAAGCATCCCAAAATCTATAGTGAATTCAACAAGAAGTGTATCCAATATGTTTGAGGAAAGAGGATTTCCTAGAATTCAACAGGCAGTTAAGAAATTTATCTTGGATTTTCAAACCAAAATTTTAAGGACTTGTATTGGAGAAAAGCATAATATATTGAAACAGTTTCAAGGTGAGTTGGGGGTGATAACCGATAGGTTGAGAAGATTTTTAACGACTGACGAATTAGATGAATTTTTAACTTATGAGGATAGAATATCTTGTTCGTATAGAGAGAGGGTTAAGGCCACTCATAGAAGGAAGTTTAATGATTTAGAGGAGATACAAAAAAAGAATTAGGAATCAGATTAAATAAAAATTGGTTTGTTAATAAAACAGATACGGACATTCCTATTGATGTACAGTGGACTCTTTCATTAGGGCATAAACACGCTTTGCCGGTTAGGAAGGAAGAATTGCCGACTATGAGGTTAATAACTGAGGGAGAGGATTTAATACAGACCATACAGCAAAAGGAAGATCAGGAAATAGCAAGGACTAAGTTTACGACAATTTTAGATAGTCATATGAATAAGGTTAAACTAACGAACAGGGATAAATTTATTTTAAATAAGGTAGACGAAACAGATAGGTTTTTAAAGAAAAATAAAAATTTACTTATTTTAAAAGCAGATAAGGGAAATAGTACTGTTGCTATTAAAAAAGAGGACTATAATTTGAGAATGGACAATATTGTAGGAGATACGACACAATACAGATTAGTAAATAAAGATCCGACAAGTAAATTGCAGAAGACAAATAATGATTTAGTTGAAGAACTTTTTAAAAAGGACATTATTACAGTTAGGGAAAGAAACATATTAAAAACTAATGTAGCTACGGCTCCCAGATTATATGGACTTCCGAAGATTCATAAGGAAAATTTTCCTTTGAGGCCAATTTGCTCGTATGTGAATTCTCCGTGTTATGGTATATGTAGATATATAGCAGACATTCTTAGAAAAATTACTGATCAGTCTAGGTATAATGTCAAGGACTCTTTACAATTTAGGAATAGGATAAAAGACAAACATATACAGGACAATGAAAGGTTAATTTCATTTGATGTAGTTTCTCTTTTCCCGAGTATTCCGGTGAATGTAGCTATAGATATCATAAAAGAAAAATGGGACAAAGTTAAGGAATATACAAATATTAGAAAGGACCTATTTTTAAAGATTTCAAAATTTTGCATTGAGGACAACAGATATTTTCAATATAATGGAAAGATATATATACAGGATAAGGGACTTCCTATGGGCTCTCCTGCTTCTCCAATAGTGGCAGATATAGTTATAGAAGAATTATTGGATACTTGTATTGCGAGAATGACAATAGAACCGAGAATTATGACTAAGTATGTAGATGATTTATTTTGTATTGTTTCTGATTCCTCTAGTGAGTACATGTTAGACACTTTGAATAGTTTTCATCCAAGTATTAGGTTTACAATGGAAAAGGAAGATAATTTGAGACTTTCTTATTTAGATACGTTAATTATATGGAAAGGTAACAGCTTAAAAGTAGATTGGTATCAAAAACCAACGGCTTCTGGAAGGATAATTAATTATTATTCTAAACATAGCAAACAAGTTATCACAAATACGGCAAGAAATTTGGTGAGAAGGGTACTTACAATAAGTGACAAAGAATTTCATAGGAAGAATAAGAGGATTATTTGGAATATTTTAAGGGATAACAGTTTCCCCAGGGGACTAATTTCTAAATTAATTAATCAGTTAACGACAAAAATGCAGATAGTCGGAATAGTGAAAGGGGGCCGAAGATTTATAAATCATTTACTTATGTACCAGGAGTGACAGAAAGGGTTAAAAGATCAAAAGTGTTTGACTGTGAGAAATATGGCATGGCCTTTAAAACTTACAATACTTTAGGTAAATTATTTAGTAAGACAAAAGATAGAATACAAAAGTTGGATATGGCGAATATAGTTTATAAGATACCTTGCAAGGGAAACGATAGGGAGGAATGTAGGAAAGTGTATGTAGGAACTACGAAAAATAAACTTAAGACAAGAATTGCTGGACATAAATCTGACCAGAAACATAGGGACACTAGTTCACAAAAAACAGCATTATCTTCTCACTGTTCGGAATTAGATCACTACCCAGACTTTAAAAATGTTTCAATATTGGAAAAAGAAAATAGTTATAAACGTAGATACATGTTAGAAATGTTAAATATTATTAACGTTCCAAAAACATATAGAATTAATTTTAAAGCAGACACAGACAATGTTGCCCAGAATTACAGACATCTAATATGTAAAAAATAACAGAGATAGGATTTATAGAAGCACATACATATATAATTTTGACTAATATGGTTTTTAGGCATACATACACATGTTTTTTCATGAAAAAAAAAAAAAATTGTTTTTTGTGTTAATGTACACTGTTTTACATGAACTTTTGATACTACTCTTTTGTAACTACATCAATACATATTAAACATACAATGTTAAACTAATTTCTTAAAACATGTATTATTGTTTTTTAGTTTATATTAATATGTTTGTTTTTTGTATATAACACTTAATGTTATTTTTAGTAACACTAGCATTCTTAACATTACACTTTTATATTGGAATAGCTTAAATTAATATACACACTAATATAGAATTATACATATAACTATTGTCCTAACTAATTTCTTCAAAACTTTTTTATGCATGTATTGTGGTTTTTGTTTATATTTTTATGTTGTTTCTATGTATAACACTTAACATTATTACTTTTTAGTAACACTATTATTTTTAATATTAGGATTTTATATATTAGAATACATTGAAATTGACATACACATTTATTTTGGTATATGGATACATTTTCTAAAAGTATAAAATTTTGTAATAACACATTTTTTAAATTTTCAAATATTTTAGATTTAGTACTTTTTTGTAAAATTTTCTTTAACAAAATATTTTGAAGTTTATTTAAAATTTGTTAATATTATAATCGTTTTTTAAAAAGCCAAAAGCTAATTTAAAAACCAATATAACAAATATAATAATTAACTGAAATAACCTCCTGATGATGCCACACAACGGAGTGGCGAAATATTGAAAAATTTGTACAAAAAAATAAATATAAAAATAGACCTAAAGCTTAAAAAATAGACTTATTTATTAATATTAAAAAAGGGCAAAAAACTAGAAAAAATTGAAATGAATTGTTCTAAAAAAGTAATTGGGCAAGAAGGCCTACGCTTTAAAGAAAAATTTTATTGAGTGGGGGCAAAAAAAGGGGTAGCTCCCATACAAATTAACGATTTGTATGAAATTTTCGATACGCTATATCTCGGAAACTATAACAGATATCGAAATGAAATGTTCTACAAAAAGTAATTGGGCAAGAAGGCCTATGCTTTAAAGAAAAAAGTTTTTGAGTGGGGGCAAAAATAGGGGTAGCTCCCATACAAATTAACAATTTTTATGAAATATTCGATACGCTATATTTCGGAAACTATAACAGATATCGAAATCAAATGTTCTACAAAAAGTAATTGGGTAATAAGGCCTACGCTTTAAAGAAAAATTTTTTTTGAGTGGGGCCAAAAAAAGGGGTAGCTCCCACACAAATCAACAATTATTATAAAATATTCGATACGCTATATCTCGAAAACTATAACAGGTATCGAAATGAAATGTTCTACAAAAAGTAATTGGGCAAGAAGGCCTACGCTTTAAAGAAAAAATTTTTTGAGTGGGGGCAAAAAAAGGGGTAGCTTCCATACAAATTAACAACTATTATAAAATATTCGATCCGCTATATCTTAGAAACTATAACAGATATCGAAATGAAATGTTCCACAAAAACTAATTGGACAACAAGGTCTACGATTAAAAAGCAAACATTTTTTGAGTGGGGGCAAAAAAGGGGTAGCTCTCATACAAATTAACGATTTTTATAAAATATTCGATACGCTATATCTCGGAAACTAAAACAGATATCGAAATCAAATGTTCTTCAAAAAGTATTTGGACAACAAGGCCTACTCTTTAAAGAAAACATTTTTTGAGTGGGGGCAAAAAAAGGGGTAGCTCCAATACAAATTTATGATTTGTATGAAATTTTCGATACGATTTATCTGGGAAACTACAACCGCTATCGACATCAAATGCTCCACAAAGAAGTAATTGGACAAGAAGGCCTACGCTTTAAAGAAAAATATTTTTGAGTGGGGGCAAAAAAAAGGGGTAGCTCCCATACAAATTAACGATTTGTATGAAATTTTCGATACGCTATAACTCGGAAACTATAACAGATATCGAAACCAAGTGTTCTACAGAAAGTGATTGGACATCAAGGGCTACGCTCTTAAAAAAAATTTTTTTGAGTGGGGCAGAATAAGGGGTAGCATACATATTAACAATTTTTGTTAAATTTTCGATATGCTATATCTTGGAAACTATAACAGATATCGAAATCAAATGTTCTACAAAAAGTGATTGGACAATAAGGGCTACGCTCTGAAGAAAATATTTTCGGATGGAGGGTGAAGAAGGGGTAGCTCCCATACAAATTAACAATTTTATAAAATTTTCGATACGCTACTTCTGGAAAACTATTGCAGCTATCGACTTCAAATATTCTACAAAAAGTAATAATCAAATAATTCATACATTTTGGAGAAAAAGTTGGAGAAGAGCAGGGGGACTAGAACATTTAATAAGTTTTATTAACCTTTAAATATGAATAATGTCGAAAACTTTTAAAACTCTCGACCTCAAACCTTCCTCATCTATTTCTATTATTTATACGAACGTTAAAATTTTGTATATTTTTCTATGGACTTTAAAACTCGCACAAGGTTTTTTATTATATTATTTGCAGTACAAAAATACCCGGCTGAGTATATTTAAAGACCAATGTGAAGGGTATATAAGATTCGGCACAGCCGAATATAACGCTCTTACTTGTTTCTTCATGAGAGGATTACAATTTTTTCTACTTCGGCTGTTGGAATAAATGAAGATTGTGATCGGCTGGGTAAGTTTACTTACATTAAACTTTAAATCCATTATTAATGAAATGCCTATAGTTTTAAAAGAGGATAACGTCTGTATTCATTACAAAAAGAAACTCTTAATTTAGGTTTTAAATACATTTTAGCCTAAAAATGCTTTTTTAAAATTTTTATTAATAAACCATATTTTAACTAAAATATTTTTAAGGATTTTTTAAATCTAATGTTGGCAACTCTATTAATATTATTTGGCACTTGAGTCATGGTAATGTAAAACAATGGTTTTAAGCTCATACATTTATCGCATCTATGCACATTCTTTTTTTGTATTTGAGAAAAATGTTGTTTTTATAAAATAAAAAGTTTCTGACAACATGTATATTTAATAAAAATATGTTTTTTTTTTAATTCGTTCAATTGAACGATCTTTTTATATATGACTTCTTCAAAATCTAATTCTTAAAATTATACTGCTCTAATACACTTATAAACCTAAGTAGTAGCTCAGAAAATGCCAGTCAGCATATTCCCAGCAACGAGTTTGGTGTGTGTGGACATGATAGCTTCAACAAGGTGAGAAGCTCGTGTTACATACAAAAGGTATGGTAACTGAGACTTGTCAAACACACTACAAAAGTTTAGAAGTTAACTTTATTTCAGTTGCATTCTTAATCTCGTAGTGTACGGACGTGTCTACGCAAGTGTAATATTGGTAATTGGTGATATTAGTAATAAGTGGTACAAGAATTTATTAATATACATACATGCACATATTAGTAAGAAAAGAAAATAACAACAAACTAAATAAAAAAAAATCGAACGGTAAAGAGTAACAGTAACCGTAGTGACAGTGGGCCTGATAGCAGAAATGCATACATAGTGTTAAGCTCCACTAGTGTGAGCAATGAAAATAATAAAGACCCTGAGTATAATAAAAACTATTTAAGTGCAAAACCAAAAATAGTTACAAAAATTTTAAGTTCAAGTGCACATAATCTAAATTAAAGTATTGAGCAAGGGACAAACTTAGCCCAACCTCTTTTTGAAAATAATAAAAAAATACCGAGGGACCTTTGTCATCGCGCTCATCTCTACTAAGCTCTGGGTTTTTACGAAAAGCTGCTGAAGGGACATTAAGACCAATTACACCGTGTGCTCCTAAGATCCAGGTAGAAATGGACAGACACGTTACAGTTCTTAAAAGGGAAAGAAGCCCGAAGTCAGCAGAAGTAAGTCAACCTGCAAAAATTTTAAAAGACGACGAAAGGCCAACCACATCGCAAAATCGTTTTGCCATTCTGCAAACAGATGATAATGATGGCCCCGTTACGGAAAAAACTTTTAAGCCTCCTCCAATTTATTTAAGAGAAAAAAACTCGAACGACCTCATTAAATTTTCAATTGCATTAATAGGCAAAAAGAACTTTTATGTGTCGAACATAAAACGTGGTAACATATATGAGACTAAAATTCAAGTGAATCACGAGAACGCTTACCGCGCTACGGTGTCGAATTTGAAAAACTTAAAAAAAACTTTTACACTTACCAGCTAAAAAACGCAAAAGGCCTCCAGGTAGTCATAAAAGGTCAAATGTTGACCCGGAGGAGATAAAGACCAGTTTGTGTAGCGAAGGTTTTAAGGTCAGGACTGTGACAAAAATGAGAAACAGGGAAAAATACCCTCAAACATTGTTCCGAGTTTAACTTGAGCCTGATGATGCCAAATTAAAGAAAAATGAAACTCGCCCCATTTATGATCTAAGATATATTATGCACCGTAGAGTTACAGTGGAAGTTCCGCATAAGCGATCTGGGCCTGTACAGTGCTTAAATTGTCAGGAATATGGCCACACAAAAACTTATTGTAAGTTGCCTTCTGTTTGTGTTGTATGTGGGGATCTGCATGTTACAACCAAGTGCAACAATCCAAAAGATGGCCCTAGGGTGAAGAAGTGCAGCAATTGCGGTGTAAGTCACACTGCCAACTACAGAGGTTGTCCTGTCTTTGATTTAGTTAGGCGCTCATCTAAGCCAAAGGTAGTTCCTGCCCCTAGCCAGCCGTTAAATACACCAACAACAAACATTCCCCAGTTAGTACAGCCAACTACAAGTCAAATTTCTTACGCCAGCGCACTAAAGTTAAACCAGTTCAATGCACAAAGGCCAAAAACCATCCACACAACAGCAAGTGCCAACAAGTGAACCAACTGGTCCCAATTTTAGCCGCCTGGAAGCCGTAATTGACAATATGGTCCAACAATTTACGCAGATAATGGCGCAAATGGCTGGCATGATGCAGGAGATGCAGAAAATGCAGTCCGCTCTTCTGCAGGCCATGCTTAAAAGACCATGAACTGCCTCAGGGTTTGTTTCTGGAACGCAAACGGCATCCGCCAACACAAAAACGAGCTCAAATATTTTTTAATACACCATAAAATTGACGTCATGTTGATTTCCGAGACTTATATGACATCTAGGAGCACTTTTAAAATTAGTGGATACAATTTTTATGATTCAAAAGATCCCAGGGATAGATCCTGTGGTGGCTCTGCTATATTAATTAAATCAAGAATTAAGCACCAATGGTTGGGTGGCCTATCTGAATGTTAAATGCAAGCAACAAACGTCTTCATTGATGAATTTTTCCCTAACCTACTTATTTCGTCAGTTTATTGTCCACCGAGATTCTCCATAACGAAGGATCAGTACAACAGTTTTTACAAGTCTTTAGGTCCCCGCTTCATAGCCAAGCACACGTACTGGGGCTCCCGACTAATTAGTCCCAGAGGTCGTGTCTTGTATGATGCCGTGTCTGAAATGAGACTTTATGTTATTTCAACTGGACAACCAACCTACTGGCCAACGGACCACAATAAAATTCCAAACGTAATTGATTTTGGCGTAGCAAAATCGGAGCTTATTGAGGCTCAAGCCTTTTTGGATTTATCTTCTGACCACTCACCCACAATAATCACTATTTGCAGTCCTCACCAAATAGCAGCTAGTGAGTTTTTCTTATCTAAAAAAATAAATTGGTTGAAATATAAAAAATACATTAGCGCCCACTGTTTGGAGAACCAACCGCTAAAAACGCCCGGAGACATCGATGATTGTCTGAGCGTCCTAAATGAAAACATTCCAAAAGAACATGCGTCTTCTACCTACCGTCAGGCTAGGTACAGCAAAATTTTTTCTGACGATGTGGAAAAACTTTTATCAGAAAAAAGGAGAGTCCGAAGAGAATGGCAAAAGGATAGATCACCCTAACTTAAATCTAAGCTAAAGGAATGTACAAACCAATTAAAATGCTTGTTGGAGGTTCACAGAATAGCATTACTGAAAGAGTACCTGGAAGGTCTAGACGCGACTCCTCAGACCAATTATTCCTTATGGCGATCAGCCAGACGTCTTAAAAGACCTGTTATCGCAAAACCACCACTGCGCAATCTGAGAGGATCCTGGGCTTGAAATGACGAAGAAAAATGCGAGCTGTTTGCAAATTATTTCAAAAACGTATTCACTCCCAATATATACACAAACGTGAGGGAATTACCGCCTGTTGTTGTTAGACGTACTTTAGAAATACATTTTCGATTTGCAGATGTTGTAGAGGCTATCGCTAGCCTAAATGGTAAAAAAGCTCCTGGCGTTGATAAAATAAGCAACAAAATGCTCATAGAGCTGCCTCTTACTGCTAAAAGAATCATTCTTTTTACTTTCAACGCGATAGTTCGGCTTCAACATTTTCCCCCTATATGGAAAGTTGCCTTAGTAAAGATGATTCCTAAGCCTGACAAAGATCCCTCGAAGATAGAATCTTATAGGCCCATTACTTTGTTACCCACAATGTCAAAATTGTTCGAAAAACTGTTAAAAAAACAAGCTGAATCCGATCCTGAATGACAACAACTGCATTCCAAATCACCAAATCGGCTAATATAAGTCGACATAGTACCATCGAACAAACTCACAGATTGGTACAGGTTATATGAAAACCCTTTGAGGAAAAGAAGTACAGCTCCGGGCTTTTTATCGATGTCTCACAAGCTTTCGACAAAGTATGACATGAAGGCCTTTTAAACAAACTAAAGCTGAACCTTCCAGCTGATATTTTCAACCTTTTAGAAAAATACATGACTGGCCGGCAGTTTATGATCAAAGAGGGAAACCAAATAAGTTGTTCCCAACCAATAGAGGCTGGTGTACCTCAAGGAAGTATGCTAGGTCCAGTTTCGTACTTGCTTTACACGGCAGATATGCCAACCAATAGTTTTACACACACGTCGACATTTGCTGACGACACTGCTTTTCTTAGTATTCACAAAGACCCTAAAGAGGCTTCGAACCAGCTGCAACAATACGTAACCCAAATTGAGAAATGGGCAAAGTTGTGGGGAATAAAGGTAAATAAACAAAAATGTACTCACGTAACTTTTACTTTACGCAAAGAAACGTGCCCTCCAATCATTATCAACAACCATAATGTGCCTCAACGATCTGAGACAATATATCTTGGTATTCACCTAGATCGCCGCCTTACATGGAAGCCTCATATAGATGCGAAGCTGACGCAAATGAAAGTTAAAGCTGCTCAAATCCACTGGGTAATTGGTAGAAACTCTGTGCTACGTCTTGATTGTAAGCTTCTACTCTACAACTCGATTTTAAAACCGATTTGGCGCTACGGTATACAATTATGGGGCACTGCTTCTGCCTCTAACATCGAAAAAATCCAATGCCGTCAAAACAAAATTCTAAGAATGATAACTGGTGCTCCTTGGTATATTACAAACAGCAACATCCACAAGGATCTAGAAGTTCCAGTTGTAAAATGCGAAATCCTTAACCATGTGGACAAGTACTTAAATAAGCTGGAAACACATCCAAATCCGCTCGCTCGAAGCATCCTGCAACATAGTGGGCACACCCGCCTAAAAAGAAGGGATACTATTGCTCTTAGATGAAACCTTTGAAATTAGTTAATTTTATTGTGAGAACTTAAATTTTAGTCTGGTACTGACTGAACTAGTATTATTTGCTTAGTCTTAAGATTTGAATACTTATTGTTAGTTCGCCTAAGCGAAGATCATCATATACATAATTATGTCGCTATTACTCTCGCGTCTCATATATTCTTGTGATATACATTTTATTAAAATACATAAATATGTAAGGCTGTATGTAGCAAAATTAAAGAAATGTTTGAGCATATATCTTAGAATAAGTTATACACCAATATTTTCTTATATTATTTATTATTTGTTGTTTAACACACGCTAATAATAAAGTAAGGCAACACTTATATCAAAGTGGATTAATACACAAGTTGTTTTTTTTCTTCAGCTATATTAATCATTTTGCTATATTTGCTCCAACACCAAAAGCAGCGTACTTATCGTTTATCTGATTGTGTGTTTGTTTGTACTTTTAAAGTTCTTGGTGTTTTCCATGGATTTAAAATATAAAGATTACATATGGTTGTTTGTGCTGAATTTGTAGTACTAACGCTACCACCCTATATAGATCTAATTTGACTTATATAAAGTATCAAAAGCTCCCACATGTGTTTGTCTCTTTTCAGCAGCAATTTATCAAGGCAGTGATAAAGAAAAATTAAAATTTTAGCTAAGCGATAAACCATGCGGAATACCAATTAAGCAATGTAGCTAAAATATATGCCGTAGTTTATTTTTAGATTTTTAGCGATTGAGATTTTTCTTTAGCTAAGAGAATAACAGCATAATGCTCTAAACACAACTGGGACGAAGACGTATTTCGCACTACACGACGAATCCGTCTGTTAAAATTCGTTGCGTAAATTCGTTAAGTGAAACACATTTAGAACGAATAAAACAGCTGTAATAGAGTGACCATATTTCTTAAAAAAGGAGCACTATTTGAAAAAAATAATAATTAAAAAAAAACTATTTTAAAGATATATAAATGCAACACTAAAAATACACTAATTGTATTAAATGCCACAAATGAAATGTAAAAATGATTCTTAAAGTATAAAATAACATTATTTAATAACAAAATAAATGAAAAATGGTCACTCTGTGCCATATTTTTCGTCGTTCGTCTGCGTAAGAAATAGAAATAAACCTAAACCTATCACAGAGTTTGTTACGTATGACGAATTTTAGTCAACGCACTGTTTGTGTGCATTTTCATATACATGTGTTTTATTTTTTAAGACGAATATTCGCAACGAAAAATTTGACGTTCGTCCCAGTTGTGTTTAGGGCATAAGGGTGCAGATCTCACGTATATCTTAAGTTGATTGGTTTGGTATTAACGTAGTTATAATCGTTAAAAATTTTTCCCACTACACATGCAAAACGTGTACGTGTTACATACCACAACCAAACAAAACTGTGCCGTGTGTATTTAATACTCGAAAAATGGCTGAAAGTATTTTTCCCTGTTTCTTTGGTTTAAATATCAACTGCGTGGCGACCCTGTAGTTCTGAAATGTTGAAATGTAAAAAAACGTTCATTCAAAACGTAATAATTTGTATACCCCTCACATAAGCTATAAGGGTATATATAAGTTTGTCATTCCGTTTGTGATTTCTTTAATATCCATCCGCGACTAAAGCCCCTTGATATATCTCGTACCTGTTTGTGGAATAAAACATCAGGTATACTTGCGAGAGTTTTGCTATTGATATTCAACGAAGATTTTAATTTTCTGATTATTGACTGACGTTGAAAGAGCTTGGCTTATAATTAAAAATTTTACTAAAACGGAAACACTTTATAAATCCAAAATTTTCAGGTTTTATATATTGTTATGTAACACATCCGAAAAGCGCACACAATTGTTTAATAAAGTTGATTGTTTAACGTATTTTTTGCATTAAATAATTTGTTTCTTAATTAAAAAGATTTTTTAAATAAAACTTTTCAAAAATATGAAATAAGTGATTTGTTTACCAAAATGATTAAAACCCTTGGCAGATCACCTAGTATGTGATCTTTTTAAACTTTTAAAATAAAAAAAATTAAGAATATCCCTTTTCTTTTTAAATAATTTTACGCCATTTTCACACGTTTATAAAGGATCTTAGCTCGGCTGGGATTTTTCACCCTTCACAACGTGTATTGGGTTTTACCATAACTTTTTGCAAATTTTGTATGGCAACCCCTTTAGGGGGTGGTAAAAGGGTGTAAGTATATTCTAAGAATATAATTGGGAGGGGAAACTAATGGGAGTCGGTCGTACACTTAATTTCTCTAAAGTCGACTCTGGGAAGCTAAGGGCGTTTTAACATAATTTTTGTAAATTTTGTATGGCAACCCGCTAAAATGATCTATATAGGGCGTAAGTATGTTGCACAAGAATGTCTGGAAAGAAAGGTGAGATGGGGTCAATCTTACATTTGACATATCGACAGGCACCCTGGAAGATGTAGGGGGGAATTTATTATAATTTCCCAAAGTTAGTAAGAGAGCCCCCGTAGGCGATGGAGATAGGAGGTAAGTATGTTCCAGAAATATACTTGAGACGGGAAACTAATAGGGGTCGGTCTTACACTTTATTTCTCTTAGGGCTACATTCGGGTACTTATGGGTGTTTTATATAATTTTTGTTAATTTTGCTTGGAAACCTGCTTAGGTAATGGAGATAGTGAGAAAGTATGTTCTAGGGGCATGTTAAGAAGGGAAATTTTGTTCTTAATCTCGTTGTTCGCACAGTTGTTTTTAATCTCGTAGTGTACAGTACGCAGTACGCAAGTAATAATAAAAACAAAAATATTTGAAATAAGTAAAAAAATTCTTAATATACAAACTTACAATACATCAATAAGAAGAGAAAATAAAAACAAATTAAACAAAAAAACAACAAATGGTTAATAACTAACAGTAATCGTCGTTACAGTGGGGCTAATAGCCGAAATGCTTACATTGTGTTAAGCTCAACAAGCGTTAGCAATCAGAACTTTGGAGACCCTAAATATAATAGAAACTATTTAAGTGCAAAACCGAAAACAAATACAAATAATTTAAGTGCAAGTGTACCTAATTTAAGTGTACTGAGCAAGGGACAAATTTAGCCTAATCTCTGTTTAAAAATTATAAAAAAAAATACCGAGGTGCCATCTTTATCGCGGTCTTCTTTATCATGTTCTGTTGTCATACCTACAGCTGCTAAAGGCGGTCTAGGCCCAATTTCTGCGTGTGCTCCTAAGATCCAGGTAGGGACGGACAGGTACGTAAGAGTTCTTAAAAGGGGGAGAAGTCCGAATACAGCAGAAACATCTCAACCTGCAAAAATGGTAAAAGACGATAAAAGGCCAACCTCATTGCAAAATCGCTTTGCCATTCTGCAAGAAGGTAATGATGCCCCCGTTACTGAAAAAGTCCTTTGAGCCACCTCTCATTTATTTGAGGTAAAAGGACTCGAATGATCTCGTCAAGTTTTCAGTCGGTTTGATTGAGGAAAACAACTTTTACGTTACTAACATTAAGCGTGGTAACAAAAATTCATGTGAATTACGAAAACGCTTACCGCATCACGGTTTCGGAGCTCGAAAAACTTACGAAAAATTTTTTTACTTACCAACTTAAGAACGCTAAAGGCCTCCAGGTCGTTATAAAAGGTATTGACTAATGTTGACCCGGAAAAAATTAAAACCAATTTGTGCATGAAGGGGTTTAGAGCCAAATATGTATCAAACATAAGGGAAAAATACCCTCAACCATTCTTCCGGGAGCTTGAGCCTGGTGATATTAATTTTAAAAAAATGAAGCTCACCCCATATATGATTTAAGATATATTATGTACCGTAGAGTTACAGTGGAGGTGAACTGCCAGGAATATGGCCACACCAAAGCTTATTGCAAGTTGCCTTCTGTTTGTGTTCTTTGTGGAAACCTGCATGCTACGACAAAGTGCGACAAACCAAAAGATAATCCTAGGGTGAAAAAGTGCAGCAATTGCGGTGGAAACCACACGGCCAACTATAGGGGTTGTCCTGTTTTCGATTCAGTTAGGCGCTCATCTAAGCCGAAAGCAGTTCCTGCCACTCCCCAGCCTTTTAATATGCCAACTACAAACATGCCTCCATTAGCACAGGCAACTACAAATCAAGTTTCTTTCGCCAACGCATTGAAGTCTTACCAGCCAATTGCACGTAAGTCTACCCAGCCTACAACACAACAGGAGAGACCAACAAACGAACCAACCGGGCCCAATTTTAGCCGCCTGGATGCCGTAATTGACAATATGGCCAAACAATTTACGCAGATCATAGTGCAAATGTCTGGCATGATGCAAGAAATCCAAAAAATGCAGTCTGCACTTTTGCATGCCATGCTTTAAAGGCCATGAACTGCCTCAGGGTTTGTTTCTGGAACACTAACGGCATCCGCCAAGATAAAAACAAAAGCGAATATTTTCTAACACACCAAAACATTGATGTAATGTTAATTTCCGGGACTCATATGACATCTAGAAGCTTTTTCAAAATAAGTGGCTATACTTTTTATGAGTCAAAGGATCCCAGAGATAGGTCACGTGGTGGCTCAGCTACATTAATTAAATCAAGAATCAAACACCAATGGATGGCGGGTCTCTCCGAAAGTTATATAAAAGCAACAAACGCACAGTGGGGCCAAATGGAAAGAAAACTGTAATAAATTTGTATCTTCGAAAAAACGTGTCCAATTATAAAATAATGTATGAAGCAGTCGTAGAGGACCCAAGGCTTAAGAAAATAAAATTTTGGACTGTACGTTGAGGTACAGGGTGCCAAAGTTGACCTCTGGGTTTGCAAAACATTTTGATGCTCATAACTTTTGCAAATATCAACCGATTTCAATGATTTTTAGATTTCTTTAATGAAAATTTAAATCTTAAAAGAAAACATTTTTACTCTTACTTGTTACCTGTTACAGTTTAAAAGACATTTGGGTTTCAAATTTAAAATTTTTGTTTTTGACCTTGACTTTATTTGGTTTTTTGCAAATGTCTGCAATTATAGTTATGCTAAAATATTTTCGTATTTGTTTGTTAAGTTTGTTAAGCATATACAAAAAAATTTGTTTAATTATCTTTATTCGTCTAGCCGTGAAAAATATTCAAAGTAAAAATTTTCAAGGTTATTCCAAAAATGGCATAATTTTGACAAAAATTGAGCACAATTGATTAACTTTTTTTTTGCAAATATTTGTGAAAATAATTATTTACCTCTTTACATTTTTTTAAACAGGCCTCAAGAATTATTATTAGTATATTTTTGAAAGGATTGAGACGTGCACCCTACGCCAGGCATTGGTCGAAAATCTGGAATTTTTCAACGAAATTCCAAACATATCGGCCGAGAAAAAAAACGCAATCCAGTTTTTGAAAAATGAATTCAAAACTACAATAACTAATCTTTTGAGGTTTCAGGTTTTATAAAGTTATTTACTGGCCGCTCAAAAATGGGGTCACGAGGGAAAATGTTATTAATATAGGCAAATTTTAAGAGGCGTGTTTTATAATAGCTCAAAAAATATCTTGAATTTTTACTTATTTCTTTTTGTTTTTCGTTTAAATAATAAATAACATAATACTATATTAAAGTTTTAAAATCCATTACGTTATAAATCAACAATATTTTATAAACTTTCAAATATAAAAAATATTTCCAAAAAAAAAACTAAATATAATATTTTAGAATTTTTTTAATCAGACCCCTTATTTTTTTTTTTGATAGGAAAAAAATATAATACGTATGCGTTCAATGATATATAATATTTGTATATTATAAGTTATTTAATACCATATTAACTGCCCTTAAAACAGCTATCTTGTGTCAAATTTGTTAAAATTGCATTATATCACACAATTTTCATCGCCTACATACATACATACGTACATATGTGTGTAATGTTTATAAAATTTACCTCTAAGTTATTATTTTATTATTGATATAAGAGTTTGGGATTTCTGATTTTTATATATGTGCCATATTTCCATAATTCTTGTAGGCGAAAGCAGGGCACAATATTGCACTAATGTACTGATGTATTTTTGACAACTTTAATTCCCAACTGCATATTGACTCATTTCAGTTATCAAAATTTCAGTCTATGAAGAAAATTGTATATTCAGTAACTAAAAATGCTTTTTTTAAATCACTCAATTTTTTGTAAAAGTATTTAATAATATTGTGTTTGATTACTCTAGTTGAAAAAATTACGAAAGTAATTAAAACTTATAAACTTCACCTTATTTGTATAATAAAAAAATTTTACAAAATATGGTTTTCTGTGTATGTATAGGTACATTAAATTTTTGTTTTCTCTTTAAGCGGCTGCAGTTATTCACCTGCACAAAAAACCTACTTTTGTGGGTAATATAAGATGTATCTCATTGCCTTTTTAAATTTTGTTACGATTATTGTGGGTTTTCCCACACATTAGAGAAAAGAATATTTTTGTATTGCATTCGTCTTTACTACCTGACATAACATGAACGTAATAGTTCGTATTTTGAGATATTTATACCACTGATGCAATTCGAAATGCATGCATTCAATTATTTGATATCATGGAGATAACGTGTTGCTTGTATGGTCTGATCCTCGACACAGAATAACATTTAAAATGTAAAATTTTTATAAAAGGTACAAAGCAAGGTTCAAGGCTTCACATTGTTCAAAGTTTATGAATAAAAATAAAGACTAGATGGAGAAGGAATTAACAATATTTATTGGGGGAAAAAGAAGAAGACCCCAAAAAAACTAGGATGAAGTCAAGGTAGGGACAAAAAGAAAAAACAGGAACAAATGTTAAGCACAGTTGCATTCTTAATCTCGTAGTGTACGGACGTGTGTACGAGAGTGTAATATTGGTAAAAGGTGATATTAGTAATAAGTAGCAAATGAATTAATTAATATACATATATACACAAAAAAGTGAGAAAAGAAAAACAAAAACAACAAACTAAATAAAAAAAAAGCGAACTGTTAATGAGTAACAGTAATCGTAGTGACAGTGGGCCTGATAGCCGAAATGCTTACATTGTGTTAAGCTCCACAAGTGTTAGCAATGAGAACATAAGAGACCCTGAATTTAATAGAAATTATTTAAATGCAAGACCAAAAATAATTACAAACAATCTTAGTTCAAGTGCACCTAATTTAAATAAATGTACTGAACAAGGGACTAATTTAGCCCTATCTCTATTTAATAATTATAAAAAAATTCTGAGGTACCATCTTTGTCGCGGTCACCATTATCAAATTCTGGAATTGAACCTGCAGCTGCTAAAGCCGCATCAAGCTTAATTTCTGCATCGGCACCTAAGATCCAGGTAGGGATGGACCGCTACGTGACAGTTCTTAAAAGGGGAAGAAGCCCTAAATCGGCAGAAGCATCTCAACCTGCAAAAATTTTAAAAGACGATGAAAGGCCAACCGCATCGCAAAATCGTTTTGCAATTTTGCAAGAGGATAATGATGCCCCCGTTAGTGAAAAAAAAGTCCTTTAATCCACCTCCCATTTATTTGAGGGAAAAAAACTCAAATGATCTCGTCAAGTTTTTAGTCGGTTTGATTGGGGAAAATAACTTTTATGTTTCAAACGTTAAACGCGGTAACATATTTGAGACAAAAATTCTAGTGAACCATGAAAATGCCTACCGCGCTACGGTTTCGGAGCTCGAAAAACTCAGAAAAAACTTCTATACCTACCAGCTCAAGACCGCAAAAGGAAGTTATTAAAAGCATTGATTCTAACGTTGACCCAGAAGAGATCTAGACCAGTTTGCTAAGCAAAGGGTTTATGGTTAGGACGGTATCCACTGAAGGGATTCACAATGGGCCTAAGGGCCTCCGAGTGGAGGTGGCGAACTCGCTACTACCCTTCGTAACCTAACCTAACCTAACCTAACCTAGGACGGTATCCAATATGAGAAACAGGGAAAAACACCCCCAACCATTATTCCGAGTGGAGCTTGAGCCTGGTGATATCAAATTGAAAAAAAGTGAAACTCACCCCATCTATGATTTAAAATATATTATGCACCGACGAGTCACTGTGGAAGTGCCACATAATCGATCTGGGCCCGTACAGTGCTTAAACTGCCAGGAATATGGCCACACTAAAACTTATTGTAAGTTGCCTTCTGTTTGTGTTGTGTGTTGGGATCTGCACGATACGACCAAGTGCGACAAGCCTAAAGATGATCCTAGGATAAAGAAATGCAGCGACTGCGGGGGAAACCACACTGCCAATTATAGAGGTTGTCCTGTTTTTAAATCAGTTAAGCGCTCAACTAAGCCGAAAATAGTTCCTGCCCCTCCCCAGCCTTTAAATATACCAACTACAAATATGCATCTTTGGGTCCCCGCTTTATAGCTGCTGGAGACTATAACGCTAAGCACACATACTGGGGCTCCCGCCTAATTAGTCCCAGAGGTCGTGTCTTGTATGATTCCGTGTCGGAAATGGGACTTTTCGTTATTTCAACTGGACAACCAACCTATTGGCTAACGGACAATAATAAAATTCCAGACGTAATAGATTTTGGAGTGGCAAAAGGTATATCCCCGGACCTTATTGAGGCTGTAGCCTCCTTGGATTTATCTTCTGACCACTCACCCACAATAATTACTATTTGCAGTCCTCACAAAATAGCATTTAGTGAGTTTTTCTTTTCTAAAAGAATAAATTGGTTGAAATATACAAAATACATTAGCGCCAATTGCTCCGAGAACCAACCGCTAAAAACTCCCGGAGACATCGATGATTGTCTGAGCGTCCTAAATGAAAACATTAAAAAAGCCGTTGAACATGCGTCTTCTACCTATCGTCAGGTCAGGTACAGCAAAATTTTTTCTGACGATGTGGGAAAACTTTTATCTGAAAAAAGGAGAGTCCGAAGAGAATGGCAAAAGAACAGATCGCCCCAACTTAAATCTAAGCTGAAAGAATGTACTAACAAATTAAAAAGCTGCTGGAGGCTCACAGAATAGCTTCTAGACCTCGAAGGTCTAGACGCGACTCCTCAGACAAATTATTCCCTATGGCGATCAGCCAGACGTCTTAAAAGACCCGTTATCGCAAAACCACCACTGCGTAATCTGAGAGGATCCTCGGCTAGAAATGACGCAAACCATTTAAAAAACGTGTTCACTCCCAATACTTGCACCGACGTGAGGGAATTACCACCAGTTGTTTCTAGACGTCCTTTAGAAATACGTTTCCGATTTACAGATGTTGTAGAGGCTATTGCCAACCTAAATGGTAAAAAAGCTCCTGGAGTTGATAATATAAGCAACAAAATGCTCCTAGAGCTACCTTTTACGGCAAAAAGAATAATTCTTTTTTTTTTTAACGCAATAATTCGGCTTGAACACTTCCCGCCTGTACGGAAAATTGCCTTAGTAAAGATAATTCCTAAGCCTGGCAAAGATCCTTCTAAGGTAGAGTCTTATAGGCCTATATGTCAAAATTGTTCGAAAAATTGCTTAAGAACAAGCTGACTCCGATCCTGAATGAAAACAACTGCATTCCAGATCACCAATTTGGCTTTAGAAGTCAACATAGCACAATCGAAAAAACTCACAGACTGGTGCAGGTTATAGGAAAAATCTTTGAGGAAGAGAAGTACTGCTCCGCGCTTTTCATTGATGTCTCTCAAGCTTTTGATAAAGTATGGCACGAAGGCCTGTTAAACAAACTAAAGCTACACCTTCCAGCTAATATTTCTAACCTATTGGAAAAATACATAACCGGTCGACAATTTATGATCAAAGAGGGAAACCAAATAAGTTCTTCTCAACCAATAGGGGCTGGTGTACCTCAAGGGAGTATACTAGGTCCAATTTAGTACTTGCTTTACACAGCAGATATGCCAACCAATAGTTTTACACACACGTCGACATTTGCTGATGATACTGCTTTCCTTAGTATTCATAAAGACCCTAAAGAGGCTTCGAACCAACTGCAGCAACACGTAACCCATGTTGAAAAATGGGCAAAGACATGGGGAATAAAAATAAATGAACAAAAATGGACCCATGTAACTTTTACTTTACGCAAAGAAACGTGCTCCCCAATCACTATTAACAATTATATGGTGCCTCAAGAAACCGAGACAAAATATCTTGGTGTTCACCTAGATCGACGACTCACATGGAAGTCTCATATAGATGCGAAGCTGATTCAAATGAAACTTAAGGCTGCTCAAATCCACTGGCGAATGGGTAGAAACTCTGTGCTACGTCTGGATTGTAAACTTCTACTCTACAACTCGATTTTAAAACCAATTTGGTGCTACGGTATACAGTTATGGGGCACTGCTTCCTCCTCTAACATAGAAAAAATACAACGTCGTCAAAACAAAATTCTGAGAATGATAACTAGTGCTCCTTGGTATATTAAAAACAGCAACATCCACAAGGATCTAGAAGTTCCACTAGTAAAAAGCGAAATCCTAAACTATGTGGACAAGTATTTAAACAAGCTGGAAACACATCCAAATCCGCTCGCTCGAAGCATCCTGCAACATAGTGGGCACACTCGCCTAAAAATAAGGGATACTATTGCTCTTAGATGAAACTTTTAAAATTAGTTATCCTTATTGTGAGAACTTAAATTTTAGTCTGGTACTGACTGGACTAGTATTAATTACTTAGTTTTAAGATTTGAGTACTTATTGTTAGTTCGCTTAAGCGAAGATTCAATAATAAAAATATGAGAAAAAAAAAATGTTAAGCACACATACTGGCAATGAAATCAAGGATTCATTTAAAGCATTGCTGACACATACACAGCTAAAAGAAGTAAAAAGGGTTGTTGATGTCTTACCAACTGCATCTCCTAAGCGACTAAAGTGAATAATTAAAAGTATAACCCCACCAAAACCAGCATCATTATTCACTAATGAAGATGCGTAAACATTAATTTTTAATTTGGGATTAACTAGAAATGAGTACGAAATTTTTAAAAATAGCTGTTATGAGAAAGGTCATGATATTTTTCCTAGCAGTAAATCAATCAGGGAAACAAAATCTGCTATTTTACATCCTCTTCAGCAACCTTTGGATGCAACTTTAAAAGGCGCTAAAGTTGAGATATCAGAACTGCTTGAAAACACGGCTTTAAGAATTATATCTACCTTTAGCGATAACGATATAGAAAAATGCAAGAACCCTGAACTGATTTTAATGTTTAAATGGGGCTGCGATATAACATCAGGGTTTTCCGAATATAAGCAACTGAGTTAAAACAAATCTGAAATAAATTATTCCTTAATGTTTATGGCATCTTTAGTTCCTCTAAGGATGCGACTAAATAATCCGAGTTCATTATTTAGTAGTGCTACTTCATGCGATGATATATAGGTAAATTTAACCCCTGGATCCAAGTTTTTGTGCCTTTTCGAAAACGTGAAAGAAAGCAGTATTACAATTAGTATTATGTCAATCAACTGGAAGAAAAGATTAAAGCATTGGATCCAATATATGTTCAAATAAATATAAGTATTGTAAAAGTAACATATCAACAAAAGTTAACAATGATCGATGGAAAGGTGGCAAATGCTATAACTGGCACAACATCTACATGGAAATGCAATATATGTGGAAAACTTAGCTCAGAATTTCATGAGAGTTCAAAGGTAAATGTTAATGAAAATGCTTTAAAGTTTGGAATCTCACCACTTCATGCCAGAATAAGATTTTTGGAGTTCTGTTGACATCGTGCCTATGATATTAAGAACCAAAGTAACCTTAAACCGAAATATACTACAGCAAATAATAATGCAGATCTGCATAAACTACGCAAAGAAGATAAAAATGGATTCAAGTAGAATTTAAGGAAAATCTTGGGCTGATTATAGATAAACCTCTTCATGGTTATGGAAGTTCAAACGATGGAAATACTGCAAGGCGTTTCTTTCGAAATCCTGAAATCACGTCTTCAGTCACAAGTATTGACGCAATTATCCTGAAGCGATTTAAGATAATATTGGCTGCCATCAACAGTAAAAAGCAAATAAATGCAGAAAAATTTCAAATTTTCGCGAACGAAATGAAATAACAAGTATCCCTGAAAATCAATAACACCAAAAAATCACAGGGTACTGGCTCATGGCAAAGAAATAATACAAAAAGGTGTTTTGCATTTTGGGGAACTCACAGAGGAAGCACAGGGAGCAAGAAATAAAGATGTAAAAAAATCAGACTTTTTAATACCCGCAAAAGTTTAAAAATAGCCCAAAATACGGACCTCATGGAATATATACTAATATCATCAGATCGTCTTGTATTCTATAAGAATAAGGTGGCTACCTAATATTTGTCTTCATATCGAAACAGAAGATTCCGAATCCACAGAAATTAAAAATCTGTTATTTATTTTGTAGAAAATCATTAATACTGTTTAAATATAAATTAATTTGAGCTTCAGCCATACCTAAGTTTAAAATTGATGATATACTTCAGAAAACAAAAGCCTGAAATAAAACATACTTATATTTAATAGCTTAAATGTACCTATACATACACAGAAAACAATATTTTGTAAAAATTTTTAATTATACAAATAATGTGAAGTTTATAAGTCTTAATTACTTTCGTAATTGTATCAACTAGAGTAATCAAACACAATATTATTAAATCCTTCTACAAAAAATTGAGTGATTTTAAAACAGCATTTTAAGTTACTGAATATACATACAATTTTCTTCATGGACTGAAATTTTGACAACTAAAATGAGTCAATATGCAGTTTGGAATTAAAGTTGTCAGAAATACATTAGCCCATTAGTGCAATATTGTGCCTTGCTTTCGCTTCAAGAATTATGGATATATGGCACATATATAAAAATCAGAAATCCCAAACTCTTATATCAATAATAAAATAATAATTTAGAGGAAAATTTTATAAACATTACATACATATGTACGTATGTATGTAGCGATGAAAATTGTGTGATATGTTCTTTATGTGCTACTATGTGTATACACACCCTACAAAATAATGAACTTTCAACAAATTTGACGCAAGATAGCTGTTTTAAGGGCAGTTAATATAGTATTAAATAACTAATAATATATAAATATTATATATCATTGAAAAGGTAAACAGATGGAGATTTGCATACATATCATATTGTTTACCTATAGAAAAAAATAAGGGGTCAGATTAAAAAAATTCCAAAATATATTTACAGTTTACTTTGTGAAAATTTTTTATATTTGAAAGCTTATAAAATATTGTTGACTTATGATAACGTAATGGATTTTAAAACTTTACAAAAATATTATGTTATTTATTATTTAAACAAAAAACAAAAAGAATTTAGTAAACTTTAAGATATTTTCTGAGCTATTATATTACACGCATCTTAAAATTTGCCTATATTAATAACATTTACCCTCGTGACCCCATTTTTGAGCGGGCGGTGAATAACTTAATTAAAACTGAAACCTCAAAAGATAAGTTATTTTAATTTTGAACTAATTTTTTAAAAACTGGTTTGCGTTTTTTTTCTCGGCCGATAAATTTAAAATTTCGTTGAAAAATTCCATATTTTCGACCAATGCCTAGCGTAGGGTGCACGTCTAAATCCTTTTAAAAATATACTAATAATATATTTTGAAGCCTGCTTTTTCCAAAAATGTTAAGAAAGAAATAATTATTTTTACAAATATTTGCAAAAATAATCAATTAATGCTCAATTTTTGTCAAAATTCTGCCATTTTTGGAATCAACTTAAAAATTTTGACTTTGAATATTTTTCACGGCTAGAAGAATAAAGATAATTAAATAAATTTTTTTGTGTAGGCTTCACAAACTTTTTAAAAATACAAAAATATTTTTAAAAATATTTTTAGCATAACTACAATTGCAGACATTTGCAAAAAACCAAATAAAGTCAAGGTCAAAAACAACAATTTTAAATTTCAAACCCAAATATCTTTTAAACTATAACAGGTAACAAGAAAGAGTGAGTATGTTTTCTTTTCAGATTTTAATCAAATAAATCCAAAAATCATTGAAATCGGTTGATATTTGCAAAAGTTATGAGCATAGAAATGTTTTGCAAGCCCGAGAAGGTCAACTTTGGCACCCTGTAGCTCAACGTATGTACATACAGGGTAGTCCAAAATTTTATTTTCTAAAACCTTGGGTCCTCCTCTACGACTGCTTCATGTGGGACATCTAGCAACAACATGCGGTAATTAACCCATGTCTGTGCATGTATTTTGAGTAAACAAATTTGTTAAAATACTTGCGTGCAGATCACATTTTAATTCATCATTTCTTGCCTAGGATCCTTTCAGACTACGTAGTGGTTGCTTTGCGATAACTGGTCTTTTAAGATACTTAGCTGATTGCCATAGTGAATATTTCGTCTCAGAAGTCCAGTCTAGACCTTCGGGGTGTTCCTTAAGAGATTCTATTTTGTAAACCTCTAGCAAATTTTTCAGTTAGTTCGCACGTTCTTTTAACTTGGCCTTAAGTTGGGGGGATTTGTGCTTTTGCCATTCTCTTGGGGCTCTTAGCTGTTGCACATCTTCAAAATCGATAACGTCTGCATTTTATTGTGATCAAATGGCCAATAGGTTGGTTGTCCAGATAAAATAAGTCCCATTTCAGATACGGAATGATACAAAACACGACCCCTGAGACTAACTAGGTGAGAGCCCCAGTACGTGTGCTTAGCGTTATAGTCTCCAGCAGCTATGAAGCGGGGACCTAAAGACTTGCAACAACTGTTGATCTGATCCTTTGTTATGGAGAACCTGGGTGGACAATACACTAACGACATAACTAGTCCATGAAAAAATTCATCAACGCAGACGTTGCTTGTATATAACATTCGAAGAGACCATCAATTGGTGTTTGATTCTCGATTTGATTGTTTTAGCCGAGCCAACACATGATCTTTGGGATCCTTCGAATCGTAAAAAGAATAGCCAGTAATTTGAAATTGCTTCTAGATGTCATATTTGTCTCGGTAATGAACATATAAATTTTTTGGTTTATTAAAAATATTCGAGTTCGTTTTTGTGTTTGCGGATGCCGTTTGCGTTCCAGAAACAAACCCTACGGCAGTTTATGGCCTGCAAAAGTGCAAACTGCATTTGTTGCATTTCTTGCATCATGCTTCTTGCATCATGCCAGCTATTTGTGCCATGATCTGCAAAAACTGTTTAACCATATTGTCAATTCCGGCTTTCAGGCGGCTAAAATTGGACCCGGTTTGTTTGTTGGCACCTCTTGTTTTGTTGCAGGCTTGGTAGGCTTACGTGCATTGGGCTGGTTAGACTTTAATGCGTTGGCGTAAGAAACTTGACTTGTAGTTAGTGTTAATAGAATAGTGTGTTAATAGAGGCATCTTTGTAGTTAACATATATAAAGGCTGGGGAGGGGCAGGAACTACTTTCGGCTTAGATGAGCGCTTAACTGAATCACAAACAGGGCAACCTCTATAGTAGGCCGCGTGGTTTCCACCACAATCGCTGCGTTTCTTCACCCGAGGATCATCTTTTTGTTTGTTGCACTTGGTCGTTGCATGCAGGTGCCTGCAATTAGCAACAATATATTAAGCTTTAAATTTTATAGAACATTACATTATATGTTAATGAAAGTAATAATGAATAATAAAAAAAAAGTTAGTCACAAAAGTAGTCAAAAATTATTTAAACCTTTTACTAAATAACTACTTGAAATTGTCTAATATTTTGCGACTTCCGTTATCATTTTTGAAATTTATTTTCTGCTTTTAAATCAGTGGTCTTTACAAAGAGAAACACACTTAAAATGAGAGTATTATTGTCAGCGTTGCCATTATTTTTTTTTTTATAAGAACTGCAAATTTGGAAAAAATAAATCTGCATTTTAAGTGAAAAAACAACATAACAAATTATATATAAAAAAAAAATAAAAACGTAGCACAACATATCGCGCTCATTCAGTAATACAGTACTAACTGAAAAATGTAAAAATAAAAACCAAAATAATTCATTTTTATAAAAAAATTAAAGTATTGTTTTTACTATATTTGTTTTTGTGTATCAGTGTTTTGTAAGCTTATGTTTTTTTTTATTTCAAGGCAAAATATAAAATTATTAATATTTTGTTTTATTATAACGATATTTTTTAGCTAATTCTAAGCTGATGATATGTGAAGCCTTGATTTGGCTATCTGTATTGGTAGAGTTATTTGAGCATCTATTTTGGATACAAAGATTTTTGAGTCAAAAATCTTCTTTTAGTTTTTTTATTATTTGATTTCTCTCATTTCCTGAAACAGAATGAAACTCAATATGCATTGTATGCCGCTTAAGGTGCGATGCAAACATATTCTTTAGTAACTGGTTGCATTTAAGGCACTCAGCCTCTTTGAATATGTTTAAAGAAAACAAAAAAGATTTTCCCACTTAATATCCCACATAATTATTATAAATATTTTTTTCTAAAATGCTGTAAAAAATTTATATGTATGTCCGTAGGTTTTTATCTGAATTATGAAAAAGTTTTTAAATTGCATAAATTTATGTAGCTTGCTATCAATTTCTTACTGTAATTATTAAAAAAATTTTAGCTCTACCTATATTGCACACATAAAGAGCTTCAAATTATTTTTGGATAATTACACACTAATTGGCAACAGTGCAGAAAAAACATTTTTAGCTCTCTCTGAAAAATAAAAACATGTGACATACACCTACTCTGTTTGAAAGCTAACAAGCTACTAATTGAAATTTTTTATTTTTCATATGTTTGTTGTTTTGACTATGATTACCGTTTGCAATGATGAAAACAAAGCGTATGGATTTTTTAGTTATGAAAGATTGTGTAATGTTAATAATTTATTATGTTTTCTTAAGTTTACGATCGAAAAATAAAATAAAAATAGCTCGCGATGAATTATAAAAGCAATATCAGTAAACAAAATACGATATTTATTTAAAAATACAATTTAATCAGGATTAGTTATTCAGTTGCTGTTTGCAGATTTTAAGAATCATTTTGGTAGGAAAACAATTTATTTTGGAAAACCCTGGTTGTAATATTCACGAAGAGAGTAAGTAAAAACCCGAAAATCTTCGTTAGCTGGGTAATATGGGTGAAGACCACTGTTTTAAATACATGGCTCTAATTGTATAAATAAACTAAGTTTATCAATGAAAAAAATGTCTTAATAAGGAGATTGTATAAATAAATTAAGGTCATCAGTTAAAGAACCGTCTTAAAAGAACATTATAAAAATAAAATCAAAATTTTCTTGTTCGATGAAGATTTGATCCGAAAACAGACTAAAGACAAAAATGATTCTGACGAATTTTGAGTTCTGACTGTTTTTAATTTACCGAGCGATATTTTCATACTTATGTTAATGTTAACGTAAATAAATCGTTTGCCATAATATGAATGTTATATTATATTATATGTTATTTATTATTATCCGATTCTATTTATAGAGTGAACTTATTCGAGAAGTAGAAATGGGTCCTTTTAAACATACAGTTGACGATGGATTAGATATACGCAAGGCTGCATTTGAATGCATGTACACTTTGCTGGAACAAGGACTGGAGCGAGTGGATATTATGCAGTTTCTAGATCATGTCCAAGCTGGGCTGTGTGATCACTATGACATTAAAATGTTAACTTTTTTAATGACAGCTCGCTTAGCAGTTATTTGTCCCGATGCTGTACTGCTCCGTAAGTGTCAAAAAACATGTTTATATATCATACCATATATATGTATATTAAAATTTATGATATTTTTAAACCTGGTAAATCAAAGTCTACCTTACGTCAGAATTTGGAATGCTTAATTTTCCAGTAGCAAAATAACATTTTTATTTAAACTTTAATCAAGCTCGAGCTCAATTTCGATACTCAAGTTATTTACTAAGTTTGGTTAAATTTTGCCAATATGTCGATATTCTTTAAATATCTTTTTCAGGGCTTAACAAATCAAAAACAAAACAATTACCATTTTTTAGGCTCAAGTTCAATACTCACTAAATTCTTATTTTTGCAAATAAAGAAATTAATATTTTTTAGTTTTCACTATACTACACAGAAAGAAAAAGCACATTCTAAAATCAAGAATTTTATTCTTAATATAATCCAAAAACGAACTTAAAATTTTTAAGAAAAATCCGTACTTAGCTTAAGTCTGTTCCGATTACTTTAGCAAATCAAGCAGAAAAAAAATTGTTGTTTTAATATATTATTTTACATTTAAAAACAAAGTGTATCGGTGGCCTATAGGTAGCGCGCTGGTACTAGAATGCGGAAAGTCCCTGGTTCGAATCTCATCTACGGTAAGTCCAAAATATGAAATTTTTAAGTTATAAATATTAAGTATATATAAAATAAAAATGAAATATAAAAAAGTCTTCTTCTTCAATAAAATTTATAATAAAAAAAAATACATTTCGTTTACGCTTAACTCAATCCTTTTAATCTTACATCAAGTACGGTTTCAAGCTTAAGTCAATCCTTTTGTGGCCTTAATTTGGCTAAATGTAAGAAATTTGTACTTAAAAAATCGTACTTGTTGTAAGAAAAACCGTACTCACCGTACTTTTGACACCGCTACAGCTTGATTTAAGTAAAGTTTAATTAGTTTATTCTTTGTGTGTAGCGTTAGGTAAGAAAGGAACAGAGGCCAGTGGGTTAAACGGCTGATGTTTACAATCAAATAATAATTAACAGCCGATGAAAATCGTAGCTGTTTTTTGAAAATGCGTTCTACTAGGCTAGTATCGATAAAAACTTGTTTTTTATAAAACATTTCCTTAACTAACGCTAATAAAGTAAAAGCTAAATAATATTCATTTCTTCATTTGCAAAAAAAATAAAAATTTAATAAGTATGGAACTTGTGCCTAAAGAAATAATAATGAAATTATCTTAAAACAAATAGTTTATAAATAAATAAAAAAAGCACAAAACAATTATTTTCTATCATTGAGCAATCAATTTTGTAAACAAAATACAGTTTCTAACACATACATACGTATATAGTAAATAAAAGACGACAAATGATAAAACATAGAACATTTATTGAATGAAAAGATGGAATGATAACACGTGCAATATTTATGTTTTAAAAAAAAATAAATACTTTACAAATATTTGTACCAAGTGTTTTTTGTAGAAAGTGTTTTTTGTAAAAAGTGTAAACTTATGAATGTTCTTTAGGGTGCATCTTATTTTTTTAAAGTGCCAAAATTCACCGTAACTACCCCCCCAGAAATGTTCTCCGCAACAAAAAAAAAACTACATATTGGAAAATTTTAGGCCGATTGCATAAGGAGAAGGCGTAAAACCAAAATGTACAATTAAGAAATGTAAAAATATAAGTGCGCAGCTCGACAAATAACAAATCGGATAGTGTATTTTCAAATCTTCTGCTTGCGATTTGTCGTTTGGGACACTGTTAAAGTCGGGAAAGTTAAGTAAATTTGTCAGCAATTTATTAACTTTTGATGGTTTTGAGAGGCTTACAATATATTTTTTTGTAGCTAAACAAATAAAGATTTTACATTGATTTTTTTTTGCGAAAGACTACAACTACTTATTTTATTTGTTTTATTTTAAGTTTTATACTGTCAGTCATTATCGTAAAAATCTTACTTATTACAATAAATCCTAAAATCTCTACTTTCAGACGAAAAAAAACGTCGCGCGTTTTTGCCCTATATTTTTTTTGGCGATTTATTGAAAATTTCACTTTTTTTTTTGTTTTTTCTCATCTTGTGTGTTTACATATGAATAAGAAACTTTTTGTGGGTCATAAAACGTTTTGATTATGAATTGTTTTTTATTTAAAATATTACGGGTAAATTGAAATAGATTTTTAACAGGTAAAATTGGGTTTTACACTGACATTGCGTGTATAAAAATAAATGCGCGAGGCAGAAGTTTTTACCCACCCCTAAACCGGTAATGTATACCTGTGCGACAGCTTTTTTAATGACGTTATTTTATGCATCAAAATAAATGTACCTGTGTTAAGAACCTTTGCAAATTGATAGAACAAAATTGTTCTTTAAAAAAAACAAATCCGTGCTTCAAGTACTAATTTTTTTGGTGTATATATATAGTGGTTATTGCACGATATTGTTTTCAGAACCCTTTTAAAACTACGAGAGTAAAATGGAAAAAGTTTATACAAGTTAAAGAGTTATTACAAATAGTACGGTAATGTAAAGATAAATCTATTGAAGAGAAATTGCGATTCTTAGATAGAAAATTATGTGGGATTTTTAAAATGTCAAGGAGATGGCGACATGTCAGCGGTGAAACAGTTTCAGAAAATTTTTTAATATACAATGCACAAGATTTCAATACATAGATCAATTGCCTATTGGGCTGAAATCAGAAGAAGCGGATGATGCACGAAACAAACATTTTCCGATTTACAGGCAGAATCTTGCAAGAAAGTTTTTTAAAGTTCAGCGTACTGTAGATATTATTAATAGACTTTTGCTCAGCTCTGACCCACTGATGACTAGCATAAGACCAACTCCAAAAAAGAAGTCATTGCCCTTTACGAAAGAAGCAGTTTCTTTAATGTTTTCCCCTGTACTTGATTTTGAAGAGGATTCATATTTAGAAGAGGTCTTTGAAGAAACAGACGAAGAAGAACAGTAGCACTCCTGTTCTTAGTGCAAAAGGAATTTTTTTTAAATAAATTAGTTTTTGTGTTCATACTTAAAATTCATTGTTACTTCTGTAAATAAGTTATTGTTATATATAAATTACAATAAATTACAAAAAAGCAACAAACAAGCTTAAAAATAAATTAGAAAAATTTTTTGTACAGTGCCGTTTTGGGGGGGGTTTGGGGGCATTTTTGCCCTACCCATTAAAGCTTCAAAATGTTACTTTTATAGTATTTCGGCGTAAGTTGTCCATTATTTTGGCAAATTTTACTTTATGCTGCCGCATAAACAGCACTTGGACAACACTGTCTAAGTGTAGATTTTTTTAGCTTTCACTTACGTTTAAAGTTGCATTTGCCTCTCACAAGCATTGGAAACTTAAAAAAAATTAATTTTTCAGAGGTGGTATTAGTTCTTCTAAGGGGAACTTTTTCCCCCTTGTCCGATTTTCATTATGTTTATTCGTTAAATGCATGTTTAAGCCAAGTTTCATCAATCTAGGAGCATTCGGTAACTTTTAAGAAGCTTTATTATAAAAAATAAAAAGTAATGCCCGGCTAGAATGCAAAATACCCCTATGTGCGCCATACGAAAAAATTTTGCTAAGTTTGATAGTAAACTTCTTTAAGATAAACCTAAATCAAACAACCAATTGATGATAGTACATAGCTTTCTGAAGTTCTGTTTTTTTTTCTCGTTTGTTATAGTCCTTTCAATGCAATAACTTATACCCATATATGAGAATTTTTTCAATTAAATTTTTTTGTACATATAATTCAAATTGGCGTAAGACTCTGGACTTTTTTGTTTTATTTTCACCGTTTTAAACTCAATTTCGTTTGTGATTAGTTAAGCCCTGAAGATAATATTCAAAGAATATTATAATACTGGCATAATTTAACAAAACTAAGGTTGTTAATTGAAATACTAAAGATAACTTAACTATTTGGTTTTGTGTAAAAGAGGCTAAGTTAAGATATGATGGGTACCGTGAAATAACTCCCAAATGAAATAACTCCCAATGAAAAAATGAAATAACTCCCAATTTTTTTCCATACAAATTGGGAGTTATTTCATTATTTTTCATTGGGAGTTATTTCATAATGAAATAACTCCCAATGAAATTTTGTTGGGCGTTATTTCATTTTTTCGAAGTGTTGGGAGTTATTTCATTCTTGTTGGGAGTTATTTCATTTTCTATCATTGGGAGTTATTTCATTTTTATTGGGAGTTATTTCATTTTTATTGGGAGCTATTTAATTTTTGTTGGGAGTTATTTCATTTTTATTGGGAGTTATTTCATTTTACTAAAAGCAAGTGTATATACCAGAGCATTTAAAAAAATTTAATCACGCTAGTATAAAAGGTGACATTTATTTAAAAGTTTTGGGGTTTTAAAACCGTGGGTATATAGCCGGCCTTCGGCCGGGCGCAAGAAAAAAGAAACTCCAGTGGATTCGATCCGCCGGCTTCGCAGTAGCCTTCGGCCAAGGAATATACTTTAAACTGTAGTGCATCGGAAGTATTTGCAGCTTCATAACTAGTGTCATAAAATTCATGTTTTATTTGGCGAAGCTTTATATGGAAAGCAGTAGAGCTTAAAGTCCATTGCCCGGCCGAAGGCTACTGCGAAGCCGGCGGATCGAATGGACTGGAATTTTTTTTCCTTGCGCCCGGCCGAAGGCCGGCTATCTAAATCACTCCCTTTTAATAAAAAAAATTATTTAACCAAAAAGGTGCTTATATAGCCGGCCTTCGGCCGGGCGCAAGAAAAAAAACTCCAATAGATTCGATCCGCCGGCTTCGCAGTAGCCTTCGGCCGGGGAATATACTTTAAACTGTAGTGCATCGGAAGTATTTGCAGCTTCATAACTAAAGTGTCATAAAATGCATGTTTTATTTGGCGAAGCTTTATATGGAAAGCAGTAGAGCTTAAAGTCCATTGCCCGGCCGAAGGCTACTGCGAAGCCGGCGGATCGAATGGACTGGAGTTTTTTTTTCCTTGCGCCCGGCCGAAGGCCGGCTATATAAGCACCTTTTTGGTTAAATAATTTTTTTTATTAAAAGGGAGTGATTTAGATAGCCGGCCTTCGGCCGGGCGCAAGGAAAAAAAACTCCAGTCCATTCGATCCGCCGGCTTCGCAGTAGCCTTCGGCCGGGCAATGGACTTTAAGCTCTACTGCTTTCCATATAAAAAACTTATGAATGTTCTTTAGGGTGCATCTTATTTTTTTAAAGTGCCAAAATTCACCGTAACTACCCCCCCAGAAATGTTCTCCGCAATAAAAAAAAAACTACATATTGGAAAATTTTAGGCCGATTGCATAAGGAGAAGGCGTAAAACCAAAATGTACAATTAAGAAATGTAAAAATATAAGTGCGCAGCTCGACAAATAACAAATCGGATAGTGTATTTTCAAATCTTCTGCTTGCGATTTGTCGTTTGGGGCACTGTTAAAGTCGGGAAAGTTAAGTAAATTTGTCAGCAATTTATTAACTTTTGATGGTTTTGAGAGGCTTACAATATATTTTTTTGTAGCTAAACAAATAAAGATTTTACATTGATTTTTTTTTGCGAAAGACTACAACTACTTATTTTATTTGTTTTATTTTAAGTTTTATACTGTCAGTCATTATCGTAAAAATCTTACTTATTACAATAAATCCTAAAATCTCTACTTTCAGACGAAAAAAAACGTCGCGCGTTTTTGCCCTATATTTTTTTTGGCGATTTATTGAAAATTTCACTTTTTTTTTTGTTTTTTCTCATCTTGTGTGTTTACATATGAATAAGAAACTTTTTGTGGCCGAAGGCCGGCTATCTAATTCACTCCCTTTTAATAAAAAAAATTATTTAACCAAAAAGGTGCTTATATAGCCGGCCTTTGGCCGGGCGCATGGAAAAAAACTCCAATAGATTCGATCCGCCGGCTTCGCAGTAGCCTTCGGCCGGGGAATATACTTTAAACTGTAGTGCATCGGAAGTATTTGCAGCTTCATAACTAAAGTGTCATAAAATGCATGTTTTATTTGGCGAAGCTTTATATGGAAAGCAGTAGAGCTTAAAGTCCATTGCCCGGCCGAAGGCTACTGCGAAGCCGGCGGATCGAATGCACTGGAGTTTTTTTTCCTTGCGCCCGGCCGAAGGCCGGCTATCTAAATCACTCCCTTTTATTAAAAAAATTATTTAACCAAAAAGGTGCTTAAAGTCCACGCGCCAGTCCTAAAGCTGTAACGAAGCTGGCATATATAGCCGGCCTTCGGCCGGGCGCAAGGAAAAAAACTCCAGTAGATTCGATCCGCCGGCTTCGCAGTAGCCTTCGGCCGGGGAATATACTTTAAACTATAGTGCATCGAAAGTATTTGCAGCTTCATAACTAAAGTGTCATTAAATTCATATTTTATTTGGCGAAGCTTTATATGGAAAGCAGTAGAGCTTAAAGTCCATTGCTCGGCCGAAGGCGACTGCGAAGCCGGCGGATCGAATCCACTGGATGCTTCTTTCCTTTCGGCTATCTAAATAACTCTTTTTATTAAAAAATTATTTAACCAAAAAGGTGCCTCAAGTCCACGCGCCTGTCCTAAAGCTGTAACGAAACCGGCGGTTCGATCCACGAGAGTTAACTTATCCTGCGTCCAGACGGAGGCCGGCAGTCATTTGGTTTTTTTGTTTAGAAAATAATTTTACGTTAGTAACATCTTATTTATGGATACAAAAGGTTTTCGCATTATATATATTTTAATTGGGAGTTATTTCGTTTTCGTTGGGAGTTATTTCATTTTCGTTGGGAGTTATTTCATTATTGTTGGGAGTTATTTCATTTCCGTTGGGACTTATTTCATAAAACAATTATTTTTTTTGTAATTGGGGGTTATTTCATTTTTGTTGGGAGTTATTTCATTTGGGAGTTATTTCACTTTTTTGTGACTTTTATGAAATAACTCCAATCAAATGATCTTTTAATTTCATTAAACGTCTGATTTGTTACCCACTGAATATATTGTTTTTAAAACACAAAGTCGATTGCCGTTACAGTTTCCGAGATATAGCGTATTAAAAATTTCATAAAAAGCGCTCCTTTGTATGGGAGCTGCCCACCCTCTGCTCCTATCAAAATAATTTTTTTCGAAAATGTAGACAGTACTGCATCATTGGTTTTTGTAATACATTTAAAGTCAATAGCTGGTATAGTTTCTGAGATTTAGCGTATTTAAAATTTCATATGAAAACGTTCATTTTTATGCTCCTATCAAAATATTTTTTTTTCCAAAATGTAGACTTTACTGTACCATTGCTTTTCCTATAACTTTTAAAGTCGATAGCTGTTACAGTTTCCGAGCGTATCAAAAATTTCATTAAAATCATTCTGTAGTGTGCCACACTTGTGTACAACACCTAAACATCACCAATACTAAAACCAACACATGCCGCTAAGATATTGGTATGGTAAATAAATAAAAAATTTCTTTACTTGCATAAAATAGGTACAACCACACAAACTGGTATACGTGGTGTCCAGTGTCTTTACGTGCACAAAATAAAAGTATTTCCTATTTATAATATATTTTGGTCAATGGGAATATTATTACACAACTTCATGACGGTATGTAATTGACAATTTTAGGTGTTGAGTTATTTTTAGAAATACATAGTATATAAGAAGCTAAAATTTTTAAAATAACAGAGATTATTCTTGACTTTGTTTCAGCTCCCACGTGGAGCTCCAAAAAAACTAAAAAACTTTTTTTTTTGATTTAACAAAAAGTCACACCACATTGGAATCCTGTCAGCTCTAGAGTGCCAGAAAATTAAGAAGCATCTAGAAAAGGACCAAGTTTGTAGTGCAAATACTAAAAAGTGCACACGGGCGATAGTAGTCCTGACGGCCAGCCAAGCTTCCGCCAATCACGAAGAATGAAAAGTCCAGCCAAAGATCCGCAACTATTGACGATCGAAGAGTATAGGTTACGTCAAAAGAAGAAGGTAGCAGACAAACCCAAATTAGACAACAACGGAAGGTCCTACAAACGAAGAGGAGGATATACTTAGAAATTGAAGAGAGAAAAAGCTATTCTGAGGAGACTATAAAACACCAATCCATCACCCCCATGGAAAATGGCTACAAAGATGTGGGAGCGGATACACAACATGGAGTTCCTCATAGAACAAAGACTGCAACGTGGAAAGTGTTAGAGTAGAAAAAGATAAATAAGTATAAAGTAAAATATTATTTAAAACAATAGAACTTTGGCTTGAAAAGGAAAAGGGCTAGCCAGTAAGCGACACCCCGCTCGTGACAAAAAAAAAAAAGATAATAAAAAATTAATTAAATATATGTAAAATAAAAAGCATATCAAGAATTTTACAAACGTAGAGCTAGTACAATTTAAATTTGTTTATAAAAAAAAAGAAAATAAAATATAAGCATATGAATAAATAACAATCTGTAGAGTCATAAGATATTATAAGCTATGAAAAACACAAGTACAATCTACAAGGAAGAATAAAGATTCACTTAAAAAAGATGTAAACAGGCTAGCTAAGTTGTGAAAGTTCATAGGCATTACAGAAATCCCAACTATTAAAGACTTGTACAGCCCAAAAAGCGCACAGCAGGAGACATATTTACTTCTGAGGACATTAGCAAGACAAGAGGACGAAGAGACTAGAAGGGTGATAGAAACCCAGAATAGAGGTAATAGGGACAGGACATTGGAAGGAAATTCTCACATTGCTATATTGAAAGGATTAATATTAAAGGAAAATGAATAAAATGGGCAAGTCCTTAAGTAAGGTAAAAGTTAAGGAAAATATAATAAATAATATCCCGACGAATAACATGGATTCGCTGTTCTCCGAATCAACATTTACTTTGATAGTAGTCGCTTAAATTTTATATATAGCGTACAGAATGAACAAAAACTTAAAGGACTACGTCCAAAAATATAAATCAGTAAATAATAACAGAGTGCTAACACAAATATAGGATCTAGTTGATGGAGAAGAAGTTGGCAGAATTAAGGAACTTTTGGCGAATCCCAGCAAAAGCTTCACTTACAAACTTTTTTTGTAATGACTTCCTTAATTCATTATTCTGTAGCCTTAATTGCTACTTTTCTTCTATTTGTTATTTAATTTATAATGACTTATTAAAAGCATGCTATTATTATAAATAAAGTGTATTCGGATTACTTCAACAAATCAAGCAGAACAAAACTTGTTGTTTTAAAATGTAATTTTACATTTAAAAACAAAGTGTCTCGTTGGCCTAAAGGTAGCGCGCTGATGCTTGAGTGCGGAAAGTCCCTGGTTCGAATCTCATATACGTAAATACAAAAAATGAAATTTTTAAATTAAAAATATTAAATATATAAAATAAAAATAAATTTAAAAAAAAGTCTTCTTGTTTTGAAACTATTTGCGAATACTTATTTTTTAAATTAAATCATTAAAAATAAAAGTACTTATTTTTTGGGGTATGACTACCTAAATAATATGGGATTCGTTTTGGGACATCGCGAACAAAAATAAGTTTTTTTTACCGTCTTATTGTAAGTAGTGCTAAACGAGAATTCTACTTATTTTGTAAGTAAAGTTTTTGCTGGGATGTTAAAGAAAACTCCTGGAAGAAAATACACCGAAGGTACGGTGAATAATAAAATAAGATATGTATATAGAAAATCTAAAGGAACAATTTAATTCAGTCAAGGTGGGACAAAAATTATTAAGAGAACAGATATCCCTGAGAGTATAATTCAACAGCCTTTTTAAATCTATCAAAGATTATTTAAAAATTAGTAGGAAAGGAGAATTGGGTTTTACAAGCAATACAATGACAGCATTTAATCTGGAAACTGTCTCAAAGACACTTCCATTGTTTTCCGGTAAAGTTGAAGAACTAAAAAGTTTTCTAATAACAGCTAAACTTATTGAGAAGTCTCTTACTGATACAGCACAAATTACTTTTTGCAATGCGTATATCACGCTAAACTGACTTCTATGCGAAACCGGAAAATTTTGCAGCTCTAATGGAACTATTATAGAAAAATATGGAATCACAATACAATACCAGAGCTTCAAGACAAGCTCAATTATCTTTACCAAGGTAGAATGACAGTAAACTTGTATATGGAAAAAATCACAAAAGATAATAGATGATTTAAACAAATTAGGCATAGAGGAACTAGGTAATAACGCAACTGCACCAAAAAAAAAAAAATATGTGATAAAAAAAGTCTGAACGAGAGTATGAAAACAGCATTATTTGCAGCGTGCCCAAATAACTTGCAAGAAGCAATAGATCTAGCGTTGGAACTAAAAAATGTGTTGAAAATAATAGACAATGCCATCATGCACATTGCAAGTAGGAAAACTCTTATTAATTACCAAAGCCCAGATAATAACATGAATTTCAGTCAAATTTAATTTAATTTAACTATACAGACAAGAAGAATTTTAGAACAAGTTGCAATAACAATGTGAATGAGAATAGAAGTAACTTAAGTTACAACAAAAATAGTAACTTTCAAAACAGGAATAACTATAACAATGATAAGACCTCGAGAAGTAATTATCAACGAAAAGGTAATAATAATCAAAGTACTAATAGGAATACTGGGGAGAGATTTTCTGAAAGAGTATTAATGCAAATTATGTAGACAATGAGACATTCACAATTTCCCTTCTCGTAAATGATTCAACTGTAACAATCCCAATGCAAGCAAAACCATTGTACACATTGAAAAACACAATACCACCAAGAACAAAAGTACTACAGCCATTAAAAATTTAACTAAAAGAAGATTGCCTCATATTAAATAATCAGTTGCTCTCTTAATCTCGTAGTGTACGGACGTGTCTACGCGTGTGTAATATTGGTAATAGGTGATATTAGTAAAAAGTGGCAAACGAATTTATTAATATACATACATACATACACATATCAGTGAGAAAAAAAAACAACAAACTAAATAAAAATAAAGCGAACGGTTAATGAGTAACAGTAATTGTTGTGACAATGCTTACAAACAAACTAAATAAAAATAAAGCGAACGGTTAATGAGTAACAGTAATTGTGACAATGCTTACATTGTGTTAAGCTCCACAAGTGTTAGCAATGAGAACATTAGAGACCCTGAATATACTAAAAACTATTTAAATGCAAGACCCAAAAAATATTTACAAACAATCTAAGTTCAAGTGCGCCTAATTTAAATAATGCTACTTAACCAGGGACTAACTTAGCCTAATCTATTTTTGAAAGAAGCATCTCAACCTGCAAAAATTTTAAAAGACGATGAAAGGCCAACCCCATCGCAAAATCGTTTTGCAATTTTGCAAGAGAATAATGAGGCGCCTGCTACTGAAATAAAGACTTTTAGGCCACCTCCCATTTATCTGAGAGAGAAAAACTCAAATGACCTGATTAACTAAGTTTGTAGTTAAATTAATCTGTAAAAATAATTTTTATGTGACAAGCATAAAACGTGGTAAGATGTATCAGACCAAAATCAAAGTTAATCAAGAGAAATCTTACCGCACCATGGAAACAGAAATTAATAAACAAAAGCTTTTACACGTATTAACTAAAAAATGCAAAAGGCCTCAAGTAGTGTTTAAAGGTATTGACTCAAATGTTGACCCGGAAAAATTTAAAACCAGTTTGTGCATGAAGGGACTTAGAGTCAAATATGTATCAAACATAAGAAACAGGGAAAAATACCCTCAACCACTATTCCGAGTGGAGCTCGAGCCTGGTGATGTCAAGTTAAGGAAAAATGAGACTCACCCGATTTATGATTTGAAATACCTAAGCGATCTGGGCCCGTAGAGTGTTTGAACTGCCAGGAATATGGCCACACCAAAGTTTATTGCAAGGTGCCCTCTGTTTGTGTTGTGTGTGGGAACCTGCATTCCACGACCAAGTGCTACAAACCAAAAGATGATCATAGGGTGAAGAAATGCAGCAACTTTGGTGGAAACCACACGGCCAACTATAGAGGTTGTTCTGTTTTTGATTTAGTTAGGCGATCATCTAAGCCGAAAGTAGCTCCTGCAACTCCCCAGCCTTCTAATATACAAACTATAAACATGCCTCTATTAGCACAACCAACTACAAATCAAGTTTCTTACGCCGCCGCATTAAAGTCTTACCAGCCTATTGCATGTAAGTATACCCAGCCTACAACACAACAAGAGGTGCCAACAAACGAACTCAACCGGGCCCAATTTGAGCCGATTGGAAGCCGCAATATTGGCAAACGGCTGGAATGATGAGAGAAATGTAAAAAATTAAGTCTGCTCTTTTGTATTTTGTAATAATCTATAACAGCTTTTGACAGGATATTTTGGGAGTTTGTCCCAATAAAATATTATTTAACTCACAAGTAATATTTTTTTAATTAATATTATTAATTTAAAATGCTTTGCCATAAAAAAATATCTAAAAACATTAATAAATTTTTGCAAGTTTTTAATTAATACCTTTTATAAAAGTTTTATTTATTTTTTGATATTATTTTTCTTATAATCTTGAGATTTTCATTCTTTCCTCTAATATATAGCCCTTGCTTCCAAATCTGAAAATGTAGTCCGGTAGCATTTTTATTAAACATTATTAGTGTTGATCATTTTAATAATGTTGTTGTATTAATAGATAATAACTTCTTTTGTTTCTGGTTTAGCCGGTGTTTTAATTAGATTTGTTTTTAAATATCTAATGTAAAACACAAAATGCTTTGCAAAGTCGGGGCTTTCCCCCTAAAATCTTAACTAAAGGTGATGACCATGTTAAATTTGTATTATTTAGCTCGTTTTTTAAGTGTTTTATTAACTAAACTACAATATTATGTAGCGCTTGAGTATGTTTACTTTATATATATCTGTAAAATGTTAATCATACACCAACTGATAAAGTTGTCATAAGAAATTTTTGCGCGAAACTTGAATGTAAAAAAAATTACTTCAGGAAAAAGTTTAACATGTATTATAGAAGGAAATGAATTAAGAAAAAAAGGTAACAAATCAAAACAACAAGAGCGGATTTTTTTTTAAATTTATTATAATTCATTTTTATTTTAAGAACAAGATTATTTTTATTTATTAATTTTATTTATTTGAAAATTTTCTTAAAGAAGTTTGTCCCTTAATAAACAAAATATAGGGCCTAATTACGTAAAACGCAACGCAATATAACAAAAACAATTGTATTGTATGTCATGTTGATTTCCGAGACTCATATGACATCTAGGAGCACCCTTAGAATAAGTGAATATAATTTTTATGATTCAAAGAATCCCAGGGATAGATCTTGTGGTGGCTCTGCTATATTAATCAAATCAATAATTAAACACCAATGGTAAGGTGGTCTATCCGAATTTTATATCCAAGCAAAAAACGTCTGCATTGACGAATTCTTCCATAACCTAGTTATTTCGTCAGTTTGTTGTCCGCCTAGATTATCCATAACGAGGGATCAGTACAACAGTTTTTACAAATCCTTAGATCCCCGCTTCATAGCTGCTGGAGACTATAACGCTAAGCACACGTACTGGGTCGTGTCTTGTATGATGCCTCTGAAATGGGGCTTTACGTTATTTCAGCTGGACAACCAACCTACTGGCCAACGGACCATAACAAAATTCCAGATTTAATCGATTTTGGCGTAGCAAAAGATATATCCCCGGAGGCTATTGAGGCTCAGGCCTCCTTGGATTCATCTTCAGACCACTCACCTACAATAATCACTTTTTGCAGTCTTCCACAAATAGCAACTAGTGATTTTTTCTTATCTAAAAAAGTGAATTGGTTAAAATATAAAAAATATATTAGTACCCACTGCACGGAGAACCAACCGCTAAAAACTCCCGGAGACATAGATGATTGTCTGAGCGTCCTAAACGAAAACATTAAAAAAGCCGTTGAGCATGCGTCTTCTACCTACCGAAAGGCGGGGTACAACAAAATTTTCTCTGACGATGTGGAAAAGCTTGTATCTGAAAAAAGGAAAGCACGCAGGGAATGGCAAAACTATAGATCGCCAAAACTTAAAACTAAACTGAAAAAGTGTACAACCTAACTAAAAAGCTGGCAGGAGGTTCACAGGATGGCATCACTGAAAGAGTACCTGGAAGGTCTAGACCATGAACTGCCTCAATGTTTGTTTCTGGAACGCAAACGGCATCTGCCAACACAAAAACGAACCCGAATATTTTTCAACAAATTGATGTAATTTTGATTGCTGTGACTCATATGACATCTAGAAGCACTTTTTAAATAAGTGGCTATACTTTTTATGATTGGAAGGATGTAATGATTCCCGTAAAAGGTGTTTTGCTTTCGGAACGATGCTACCTACTATTCAGGCCGCGCCTGTCGTTGGGTCGGGGTGTGGTGTTCCCAATACCAAAAGAAAAGTCTCCATCGTTACAAGAGAATATAACTTTAGGTAGCAAGCTTAAGACAAAAAAAAATACAAATACGTGTAGAGAAAAGTAAGGAGCTATAGGTTGATGATTGGAGGGCAGCGGAAGATGCCACTCGCTGCATGGTTTCGAAAACTAGGATTGCTGTCGACTTTAAGCCCGGCACAAGGTATTTTTTTTATAATATTTGCAGTACAAATTAACTCGGATAGAAAAGATGTCGGCGTATACTAAAAGACCAATGCGAAGGGTATATAAGATTCGCCACAGCCGAATATAGCGCTTTTACTTCTTTTAGTTCAAATCATTTTTGCTTATTACCAACATAAATATATTTGCCAAAAGTGCATTCCTAATCTCGTAGTGTACGGACGTGTCTACGCGAGTGAAATATTGGTAATAGGTTATATTAGTAATAAGTGGCAAACGAATTTATTAATGTACATTTACACATAATAGTGAGAAAAGAAAAAAAGCAACGAACTAAATAAAAAAAAGCGAACGGTTAATGAGTAACAGTAATCGTTGTGACAGAAAGCCTGATAACCAAAATGCTTACATTGTGTTAAACTCCACAAGCGTCAGTAATAAAAATATCACAGACCCTGATTACAATAAAAACTATCTGAGTGAGAAGCCAAAAATAATTACATACAATTTAAGTGCAAGCGCACCAAATTTAAATAAGTGCTTTGAGCAAGGGTCAAATTTAACCCAGTCCACTTTCATTAGAACCTCCAAAGGTCGAGATAGGGATGGACATGTAGCGGTCCATCCCTACTTACAGTTCTTAAAAGGGGTAGGTGCCCGAAATCCGCAGAGGTTACAAAACCAGCCAAAATTTCAAAAGATGAAGAAAAGCCAATCTCATCGCCAAATCGTTTTGCCATACTAGAAGAGGAGAACGATGCCACTGTCACCGAGAACAGGACATTTAAACCTCCTCCAATTTATTTGAGAGAAAGAAGCTCGAGCGACCTTATTAGATTTTTTGTCGGATTAATCGGTGAAAATAACTTTTATGTGTTTAATATTAAGCTTGGTTACATTTACGAGACAAAAATCACGAAAACGCTTACCGCACCGTCGTTTCAGAATTTCAAAAACTGAATAAACATTTCCACACTTACCAACTTTAAAACGCAACAGGCCTCCAGGTAGTTATAAAAGGTATTGACGCTAATGTTGACCCGGAAGAGATAAAAACGAGTTTATGCAGCAAAGGCTTTAAAGCTGTAGCTGTATCAAACATAAAAAACACAGAAAGGTGTCCACAACCATTATTTTGGATGGAGCTTGTGCCTAGTGATGTAAAATTGAGGAAAGGTGAAACCCACCCTACTTTTCAATTAAGATATATTTTCCATTGCAGAGTTGTTTTTGAAGCCCCACGGCCGTACCAAAGCTTATTGTAAGTTGCCTTCTGTTTGTGTTGTGTGTGGGGACCTGCTTGCCAAGACCAAGTGCGATAAACCAAAAAATGAAATGCAGCAATTGCGGCGGAAATCACACGGCCAACTATAGAGGCTGCCCTGTTTTTGAATTAGTTAAGCGCTCATCTAAGCCAAAAAAATTCCTGCCCCTCCCCAGCTTTTAAATATATACCAACTAAAAATATGCCTCCCTTAACACAACCAACAACAAGCCAAGTTTCTTATGCCAACGCACTAAAGTCCAACCAGCCCAATATTCGTTAGCCTGACCAGTCAAAAACAGCACATGAGGTGCCAACAAATGAACCAACTGGTCCAAGTTTTAGCCGTCTGGAAGCCGTAATTGACAATATGGTAAAGCAGTTCACGCAGATTATGGCGCAAATGGCTGGCATGATGCAAGAACTGTAAAAAATGCAGTCTTCTTCTTTGCAGGCCAGGCTTAAAAGACCATGAACTGCCTCAGGCTTTGTTTCTAGAACGCAAATGGCATCCGCCAACACAAAAATGAGCTTATATATTTTTAAACTCACCAAAAAAATTGATGTCATGTTGATTTTCGAGGCTCATATGACATCTAAAAGTTGGAAACGTATCTCCATAGGACATCAAGCAATAACATGCGGTAATTTACCCATGTCTGTGCATGTATTTTGAGTGAACACATTTTTTAAATTGCTTGCGAGCAGATCTCATTTTACTTCATCATTTCTTGCCTAGGATCTTTTAAGACTACGTAGGGGTTGGTTTTGCGATAACGGTTCTTTTAAGATATTTAGCTGTCCGCCATAGTAAATAATTCGTCTCAGGAGTCGAGTCTAGATCTTCGAGGTGTTCCTTAAGAGATGCTATTCTGTAAACCTCTAGCCCTCTAAGTTGGGATGCAGACTGCATTTTATACATTTCTTTCATCATGCCAGCCATTTACGCCATAATCTGCGTAAATTGTTTGACCATATTGTCAATTACGGACTTCAGGCGGCTAAAATTGGGCCCGGTTGGTTCGCTTGTTGGCACTTCTTGTTGTGTTGTATGCTGGGAAGACTTACGTGCCAAAGGCTTTAGTGCGTTGGCGTAAGAAATTTGACTTGTAGTTGGTTGTGTTAATGGAGGCGTGTTTGTAGTTGGTATATTTAAAGGCTTATATTTCGGCTTAGATGAGCGCTTAACTGAGTCAAAAACAGGACAACCTTTGTAATTGACCGTGTGGTTTCCACCGCAATTGCTGCATTTCTTCACCGTAGGATTATTTTTTGGTTTGTCACTTTTATTGTCATATTTTTATTATTAAATGGTACAGTAATAAATTTCTTATTCAAATAGTCTATCACTGGTCTTACTTTATGCAGTCGGTGGTGCTGAGGATGATCAATGGGCAAATGTTTAGAGTCGTCATTCATGTGAAAAATTTGTCGAATTTTATCAAATCTGTTGCGATTCATTGTTTGTGCTATGGGTTTAAACTTTGTAATGTTTGACCAGTATGACCTGACACTAGGATAATGATATACACTAGTAAAAATAAGAATTCCAATAAATTTTTGGGATTCTTTTAGAAGGCATATTTATTTGACTCGTCCAGCATTTTGGACTATGTCAATATTCGTTACTCTTCACACTAAGTTTCTAGGTTGAAAGGTGCAGTTTGCAGGTTGTTCCGGTTGCTGGTTGTAGGAGTTGGGCTTCGTTCAACAGTCTCTAAATTATGTTGCATGTCGGTATCTACGTTTACTGCAGGTGGTTTTGCATCCAAGTTTGGGTCAGTGGGAAAATTACCTACATCCTCTTCATCTTCTAGCTCCATCAGACGATCTCTTTGGCTCTTTGTCGGTGGAATCGTCTTCCGAAATTTCACCATTTTCTAACAGCTTCAATATGCTCTCAATCTCTTCTGGTCGCATTTTTGATAAATTTCTATAACAAAATAAAAATTAAAGAAATCCGAACACCAAGCTATGCAGAAAAATATTGAATCGGAAGTTCAAAAAGTTTTTATAGCTAAAGAATTAGTAGGTAGGTTTTATGTAGGGCGGAATGCCTGAAGTATTAAAATTGATACTCACAAAAATAGCACTACTTTCTTCAAGTAAAACATGCCCTCGCAAAAAATAATTATATCATAGCGAAAATAATATATTCACTTACCTCAAAAGTATTTATATTCTTCAGAAAAAGAAAATATAGCAAATTTGTATTCAACAAAACTTTTAGTAAAATGTGTTTACTTGTTCACTTTGCCGCGCAAGTAATATGTCATAGATAAAATTAAACAATAATAACTTCTGATTTTTTTTTAATTTCGTTGGAAACAATATTATATAACAGTAAAATACGTACAGCCAACCTATAAAAAAAACTAATAGTAATGTGAACATTCGGTTTAAAAGATTGGTATCAAAATTGAAACTCTAGGTTATTAAGGGTTAAGCGAACTAACAATAATTATTCAAATCTTAAAACTAACTGTGTTTAACATTAGTTCAGTCAGTACCAGGTTGAAATTTAAGTTCTCAATATAAAATTATTAATTTAAAAGGTTTCATCTAAGAGTAGCATTATCCCATTTTTTTAGACGGGTGTGCCCACTTTCTTGCAAGATGCTTCGAGCGAGCGGATTTGGATGTGTTTCCAGCTTATTTAAATACTTGTCCACATAGTTTAAAATTTCGCATTTTTCTAGTGGATCTTCTAGATCCTTGTGGATGTTGCTGATTTTAATATACCAAGGAGCACCAGTTTTCATTCTCAGAATTTTGTTTTGACGACGTTTTATTTTTTCTATATTAGAGGCGGAAGCAGTGCCTAATAGTTGTATACCGTAGCACCAGTTGGTTTTAAAATCGAGTTGTAGAGTAGAAGTTTTCAATCCAGACGTAGCACAGAGTTTCTACCAATTATCCAGTGGATGCGAGCAGCTTTAAGTTTGATTTGAGTCAGCTTCGAATCTATATGAGGCTTCCATGTTAGGCGGCGATCTAGGTGAATACCAAGATATTTTGTCTCGGTTCGTTGCGGCACCATATGGTTGTTAATAGTGATTGGGGAGCACGTTTCTTTGCGTAAAGTAAAAGTTACGTGGGTACATTTTTGTTAATTTATTTTTATTCCCCATAGCTTTGCCCATTTCTCAACTTGGCTTACGTGTTGTTGCAGTTAGTTTGAAGCCTCTTTAGGGTCTTTATGAATACTAAGGAAAGCAGTATTATCGACGTGTGTGTAAAACTATTGGTTGGCATATCTGCTGTGTAAAGTAGGTACAGAACTGGACCTAGTATACTCCTCTGAGGTACACCAGCCCCTATTGGTTGAGAAGGAGTTATTTGGTTTCCGTCTTTGATCATAAATTGTCGACCAGTTATGTATTTTTCTAAAAGGTGGAAAATATTAGCTGGAAGGTTTAACTTTGTTTAACAGGCCCTCATGCCATACTTTGTGGAAAGCCTGTGAGACATCGATAAATAGCACGGAGCAGTACTTCTTTTCCTCAAAGGCTTTTCTTATAACCTGTACCAACCTGTGAGTTTGTTCGATGGTACCATGTTGACTTCTTAAGCCGAATCGGTGATTTGGAATGCAGTTGTTGTCATTCAAGAACTGATTCAGCTTGTTTTTAAGCAATTTTTGGAACAATTTTTAGATTTTGGGTAACAAACTTATAGGCCTATAAGACTCTACCTTCGAAGAATCTTTGCCAGGCTGAGGAATCATCTTTACTAAGGCAACTTTCCATATAGGCGGGGAATGTCCAAGCCGAATTATCGCGTTAAAAAATAAAAGAATTATTATTTTTAGCTGTAAAAGGTAGCTCAAAGAGCATTTTGTTGCTTATTTTATCAACGTCTGAAGCTTTTTTACCATTTAGGTTAGCGATAGCCTCTACAACATCTCTAAATAGGAAACGTATTTCTAAATGACGTCTGGCAACAACAGGTAATTCCCTCACGTCTGTGCATGTATTGGAGGTGAACACGTTTTTTAAATTATTTTAAAACAGATCGCATTTTTCTTCGTCATTTATAGCCCAGGATCCTCTCAGATTACGCAGTGGTGGTTTTGCGATGTTGGGTCTTTTAAGACGCCTGGCTCATCGCCATAGGGAATAATTTGTCGAAGGAGTCGCGTCTAGACCTTCCAGGTACTCTTTTAGTGATGCCATTCTTTGAACCTACAGCAAGCTTTTTAATTGGTTTTTACTAGAGACCTGTATCAAGTCCTATTCAAGCTGATTCAAGAACCGCATAATTTTTCTAATTCTTGTGTTGTTGTGCGGTTAAACGGTTTAAGTGCTGTAATGAAGAGTAGCTGACACAGTTTTTGTGCTGCAGTGTAGTGTAGTTAAGAATAAAGAGTGGTGTCAGGCACTGTTGTTGACGCAACTTATGTACTGTCATGAGGTGTGGTCGATAAAAAATCAATGTGCTTATGTGTGGCAACAACAACAAAGACTTAAGAGTGATGTAGTTGTGTATGTATGCACAAAAAATAAACGCTTAAAGGGTCGTGAACTGTCTCAGGGTTTGTTTCTGGAGCATCCGCCAACATAAAATCGACTAGAATATTTTTTTAATCACCAAAAAATTGATGTAATGTTGGTTTGCCAGACCTATATGACATCTAGAAGCACTTTTAAAATAAGTGGCTATACTTTTTACGACTCAAAGGATCCCAGGGATCGATCATGTGATGATTAGGCTGTACTAATCAAATCAAGAATTAAACAGCAATGGTAAGGTGGCATCTCCGAATGCTATATGCTGTGGTGAATCTATATCTTAAATAAAAGAAGTCTTATTTCATTTAAGAAAGTTTATAGATTGATTTTTATTGATTAATTTCTTTGTTCAGTGGTTAATTTTTTAAGATTTTTATTAATATTAGTTTTCAAGTGTTATATTTTTATAAATCTTACATTCTATTTTATATAAAAAATATTTTGTTCTCTTAATTTACTGTTTTATTAACATATATTTTTATGTTTTATTGTATTTCTTTAGTGTATTTTTGTGTACAACTTTTGTTTTTCCATTAATTCTTATTTCTACGTTTACATTATTTATATTAATAATTTCGTAAGGACCAATGTATGGTGCTTCATTTTTCTTTCTATTTTCTAGTTTTAATAGTACTTAGTCTCCTATGCTTAAGTCTACACTATTTGTCTTATTGTGTGATTCTAGACTCCTTTTCTATTTCGCTGTTTCAATAAGTCTTCTAGCACTATTTAATAAATTTCTTAATCTTATCTTTAATTCATTTGCGTAATTTTCTAAATTATATACTCTATCATTTGTCATTATGTCCTCACCTGGTAGTTCTGGTAATTTACCAAAAATTAATTCAAATGGTGAGTAGTTTGTCTCTACATGCAAAAGCATAGTAAGGTATACAGTCCTTCCAATTATCATCCTTTACGAATGACAAGAAATATCCATTTAGAACTCTGTGATTTCTCTCTACAGTTCCTAGCGTTTCATGGTGGTATGGTGTCGATGTTTTGTGTTCTAGTTTTAACAAGTTACATATTTCTTCCATTAATTCGTTCACAAATTCTGTGCCTCTGTCGGATTTTAGAGTCTTAAAAAGTCCATATTTCAGTATCAAATTCTCCGTCAAGCACTTTGCGATTGATTTTGCCTCTTTGTTTCCATTGGTGCGGCTATTATATATTTACTTTTTCACATTGCATTGTTAATATATAACGGTAGCTTCCAGAAGGTCTTAGTGGTCCAACTGTGTCTATAACTACAGTGGCAAAACTATTTCCTGGTGTGTCTGTAACGCATAAGGGTTCTTTTGTGTGTCTTACTTGTTTGTTTCTCTGACAAAGATCACAACCCAAAACATACTTCTTTACCATTTTATACATATTTTTCCAAACATATTTTTGTTTTAACTTAATTAAAGTTTTCGTAATCCCGAAATGTCCTCCGCAAGGTGTATTGTGATACAATTTTATTAATTCATCTTGTTTCCTTTTATCTGTTATTTTCTGAGGTTTACTATACAATAATATTATGACGTCATTTTCCTTACATTTGTTTATTCCTTCTTTAAACTTTTCTATGTTTACTTTTTTAAATATTTCGTCACTTTTTTCTAGTGCGAACTTTACACAATTCGATCTGCCTAAAACAGAAGGTAGTTTCTCCAACATATTATCTAGATAATCGGGATTATCGCTACATCTGATAGCCATTTCATTTAGAGCAGAATTATTTTCAATCTTTATTTCTTTATTTCTTCTTTTAGTCGACTTTTCTATAACAAACTTTAATTTCCTTGCGCTTTTTATATCGCTTATTGATGTACAATCCCATACTTTGAGTTGATCAGTCTCAGTAGGATTTGTATCATTCTTTTTCTCTCTCTTATTTTTTCTTTTATTTACCTCATTTTGTATCACTTTTCTTTTTATATTTCTAGTTATCACCAATGACTTCTTCGCTGTCTCGTCAATACTTTCAGGAATCATTGCTTTCAATAAATCTAGTTGCACCTTTGACAATGCGTCGGCGTTAGTGTTGTTTTTTCCTTTTTTATAAACTATTTCAAAATCATAATCTGATAGCTCTAATCGGATTCTAGTTAATCTGGAACTTGGGTTTTTATGTGCGAATAACGAAACTAATGGACGATGATCCGTCACGACAACAAATTTTCCGCCATAGAGGTACGGTCTGAAAAATTGTATACCCCAATGTATACCAAGTAGTTCTTTTTCGATTACTGGTTTATTTCTCTCATGCTTATTAAGTGAACGACTTGCAAAGGATATGGGTCTATCCTGCCCAATTTCTCCTTGTGATAAAATTGCTCCTAATGCAATGTCAGATGCATCCGTTGTTAGTATAAAAGTCTTATTAAAATCTGGATATTGTAAAATCGGTGCGCTAATTAGTTTTTTCTTTAATGTGTTAAAAGCAGTTTGACATTGTTCTGTCCACTCGAATTTTCTACCTTTCTTCAACAAGGCATTTAGACAACATGTTATGTCCGCAAAGTTTTCCACAAAGCGTCTATAATAATTGCAAAATGCCACGAATTTCCTCACTTCGTCTGCATTCTTTGGTACCGGATACTTTGTTATTGCTTCGAATTTTTCTGGGTCGGGTTTGATTCTATCGGGTGTTATGAAATGACCAAGATATACTACTTCTGTCTTCAAAAAACAACATTTACTGGCGTTAAGTTTCAAGTTGTATTGTTGTAACCTATCAAGAACCTTAACCAGATTTGTATTGTGATGTTTAAGACTACAGCCGAAAACTATTATGTCATCAACATATAAGAAAGCCTCGCACTCCAAAACTGACAAAGCAATTGTCAGCATGCGCTGACAGCTATTTGATGATGTCTTCAAACCAAACGGTAGTCTTGTATACTGGTAATGGCCACTTGGGGTCTAAAATGCTGTATATGGACGAGAGTGCTGATCAAGTTCTATCTGCTGAAAAGAGCTTGTCATGTCCAATGTTGAAAAATATTTTGCTCTGCCTAGTTTGTCAAGTATGTCGTCCAAGCGTGTTAAAGGAAACTTGTCGTTGACAATTTTACTGTTCAATTTTCTGTAATCGACCACTAATCTCCATTTTTTCAAGTCTGTTTGTCCTTTTTTTGGCACTAGCAAAAGTGAAGCGTTGTATGGGCTTACGGATGGCTCTATAACTTTATCCTTCAACAGCCTCTGTACATGCAAATTTATCTCTGTTGTTTGTATCTGTGGTAGTCGGTAGTTCTTTATATGTATATACGGGGTTATTATCATGCAATTCTATCGTTTGCTTATAAAAATTATTTGTCGTTAAGTTTTCATCTCCCATATGGAATACATTCTGGTATTTTCTCAATATATCAATAATATTATCTCTATTTTCATTGTTCAGATCAAAATTGTTCAATAGTCTGTTGAATATTTCTGTTGCATTGTAAATTTCAGATTTTTGATTTTCAATTGAACAAACTTCATAATTTCTCAATGGTATTGTTTTTATTTTCAGGTTTTGCACGGTTAATATTTTATTCGTAACATTTAGCAACTTTATATGTTTGTTTCCCAGTTTAGGTACTATTACGTTTGCTGAGTATACACCTTTAGCGATTTCCCTATTTAAAACTACGGCATCCTCTTCTAGTTCTATACTGAATGGTAAAATTATCTCGCTTCTCTGTGGTATCGTTACTGTATTACCTTTAAAAGTACTATCATAATATGAAATGGTCACAGTCTCATTGTCCTTGTCGAATGCGAGTACATATGTATCATAGTCTATTTTGCATCTGTATTTTGTCAAAAAGTCCCTTCCTAGAATTCCGTCCGTGTCTATAGGAAAGTCGTTATTTACTAACTGTATTTTGTGGTCGATTATTTTGTCATTAATGATTATCTTGACTGTCGTGGAGCCTAAGGATTTAATTACATCCCTTGATATTCCAGTCAAATCACAACAATCATTTTCATTTATCGCATGTCCATATAAAAATCATTCCTTACAGAGTGAAATGTCCGCACTTGTATCTATTAAAAATGTCAGTTCATCTTCTGTGTCTGTTACTCTTAATTTAACGTAGTTTCTAAGGTTTGATGATATGCAGTATATATTTTCTGTTCCTAATTTGTTTCCAGCGGAGATTCTCCTGGGGTGCGAAGTTTCCCTGATTTGAATCTGATGTACATTGTGACTTCTGCTGTTATTGTTCCAGTGTCTGTTGTTAGTGTAATTATTGTTGTTGTAATTATTGTTGTAGTTTATTCTGTTGTTTTTATTATTTCTTCTAGTACTCATAGCATTATTAGTTCTTTTATTTTCATTATTCTGTTGTATATATTTGTACGGCATTGTTTTGAAAAATTGTTTAATCTTTTGCAGTTGTGACATTTCATGCCTTCTACTGGGCATCTTTGTCCATGATTTCCGCCACATTTGCCACAATTTTGTCTTTGAGATTTATCAATAGTGTTAGGTTTATTACTTTTCTTATAAATTTTCTGATGGTATATTTGTTTTTGTACAGTTCTTGATGAAACTGCTTCTGCAATTTTAACGGCTTCTGTGAATGTTTTTACCTGATTTGCATCAATTGTTGTTACTATTTGTGGATCTGTTAATCCATTTATAAATGCATTGAATGCGATTTTACTGTTGGTGTTAATTATGGTGTTTCTACTGTTTTCTCCCATCTCTGTTATTTGTACTTCGTTCAATTCTGCAATCAGATTTTCTATTTTAGTAGCAAAACCAGATACTGCCATTTTTCTGAGTGATACTAGTTATTTCGTTTAATATTGTATTTGCGGTTTTAACCGGTTTGTAAACTGTTCTTAGATTTTTGATTAATTCTGCGATAGATGTAGGTATTGATATTTAATTTATTCTGTTCTGTACTCGTACTTTTAGTCTTGATTTGTAAACGAAATTAAGGAAAGATGCACTTTTGTCTGCAGGTATTGTCGGTGTTACTAGTTCTAAACTTGTCAAGAAATCATTGAGTTCATCGGACTTACCGATATATTTTGGTATTAATTTTGTAATTATGGAAAGTTCATTTATGTCTAAATTTGCCATGGTTATGGATTTTTCTGTAGCAATTTTATTTTTCTTATGTTGTTCTAATAACTCTAACGCTTCACTCTTCAATTCACTAAATCATCCTAGTATTTCGGTTATTCCCTGTTTTTCAAATGTACTATCTAAGTAATCCTTCAAATTATCCTCAATTCTCTGTATTTCTATTACCTTTGCTTCTATCGTTTCGTTCGTATAATGTCTTCCTATACTCTTTTTAGCATTCAAAATGAGTTATCCTATATCTCTTAAACGTTCCATAAATTTATAATTATTTAATAATAATTTTACAAGTTTTTATTATTTTCATATCAAGTGTTACAATTATTATTACTAGTATCCAACTTATACATATTTTTTTATATAATTTTATAAATCTATTCGGCAAAGTCACTAAGTAGTATGATTCTTTGTTTCATTTTACAATTTTTTTTAAATAATAATGTATGTATCTGTTTCAGTTTTATCTTAATAAAATTAATTTGAATAAAATTTTTCCTGTTCTTTAGTTATTTCATTTGGTTTTATTTTCAAAAATTTAACAAAATATCTTTTATACCGATAATATTTTTAAATTTGTTGTAAACTGCATTTCTAATTCTGTAGAATGTGTTTTCAATAGTATCTACTATGTTCATTTTTATCCAAACTATAATTGATATTAGTAAAAGTGTAAGTAGTATACTCAAAATTAATTTATTCATTCTTGTTATTGTTCTTCCTTTTGCTTTTTCTAATGTCCTTAATTTTTGTTTTCAATTCTATTATCTGTTTTTGGATCTTCTTTCTTTCTTCTGCGTCGCTGTATGTCTCCTGATGAGTGAGTACCCTTGTAACGATTTATCTCGCCGCCTCTTGATTACCGGCAACGGAAATATAGGGATTTTTGGCTCAGACGTCCTGTTCTTTTTCCACTTTCTTGGCTTTGGACCTAGTTTAAGGATTGCAGGTTTTTCTTCTTCTCTGGCACCTTCTTCAAGCAATTGGGCCCATCGAGCTTCAGCCTCTCTAATTTCCTTCAGGATCTCTTCCAGCGGTTGTTCCATTAAAAAAAAATAAAAAAAATTTCAAGGCTTCAATAAATCCTAACTTAGCATAAGCTCTGTATGCTAGGATTTATATCCTTTTCTTTTAATGCAATTTTAAGCAAAGGATTAGCAGTAATGTTTTGTTGTCCTTTTTGCTATTTGTAAATCGCCATGTGGTGAATCTATATCTTAAATAAAAGAAGTCTTATTTCATTTAAGAAAGTTTATAGATTGATTTTGATTGATTAATTTCTTTGGCTTATATTCTAATCATGAGAAGTTCGCTTTTTCTTTTCTTTGAGCGACTTCCCAAAGTTAAACTTAATTTACTTACTTCTCTAAAACTTACATTTATTTTTACATGTGTGCGAATTGACATTGTACCAGGCGATCAGAGTTTTTTTGAGTGTTATTATTATTAATTTTGTTGTGTGTGTGCGTGTTCTAATTATTCTCATTTGAGTTCATTTTATTTTACATTAATTTTAGTTTCTATGTGTCAATGTCCATGACGACTATTTGGCAATTCAGCAAATTGCAGTGCTTCAACTAGAAAGCGTACAATGACCGTTTACATTCTTAGTATCGGATTGCCCAAAAGTATGTATGAGTAATGTTTAGCAAAATAATTCATTACTGACCTGTCTCAACAAGACGTTGACTTTAAACGGCAGTTTGTATTTATGTGTGTACGTTTTGTTTATTAAATTTGTGTGATTACAATGTATTTGAATTGTTTGCGCGTGCGATACATTAATGTTTGTTTATGTTACATGTTCGCGCGTGTCGAACATTATTACAAATATAGTGAACACACTACAATGCAAGCAACGAACGTCTGCATTGATAAATTTTTGCATAACCTAGTTATTTTGTCGGTTTATTCTCCACCCAGATTCTCCGTAACAAAGGATCAGTGCAACAGTTTTTACAAATCTTAAGGTCCCCGCTTCATAGCTGCTGGAACTATAACGTTAAGCACACGTACTGGGGATCTCTCCTAATTAGTCCTAATTAGAGGTCGTATCTTTTATGATGCTGCATCTGAAATGGGACCTTGTGTTATTTTTACTGGACAACCAACTAATTGGCCAACTGACCACAATAAAATTCAAAACTTAGGAGATTTTGGCTTAGCAAAAGGTCAAGCCTGCTTGGATTTATCTTTTAACCACTTACCCACTTTAATCACTATTTGCAGTACCCTTTAAATTACAACTAGTGATTTTTTAAATTTTTTTTATATATATTATTATTGATTCTTCGCTTAAGCGAACTAACAATAGGTATTTAAATCTTAAAACTATGTAAGAATACTCAGAACCATAATAAAATTTAAGTTCTCACAATTCAAAGGTTTTATCTAAGCGCATGAGTATCATATCTATAAGAGTAAATTGGTTGAAATATAAAGAATATTTCTGCACTCACTGCTCGAAGGACCTACCACTAAAAACTCCCGAAGAAATCGATGATTGCCTGAGTATCTTTAATGAAAAAAAAGAAGCCGTTGAACATGCTTCTTCTATCTACCGTCAGACCAAATACAAACATTTTTTTTTGCCAGAGAGCTTTTATCTAAAATAAAGGCGAGCCCGAAAACAATTTCAACAGCATAGATCGCCGCAACTCAAATCTAAGCTGAAAGAATTTAAATCGATTAAAAAACTTGCTGGAGGTACCCAAAATTACTTCAATTAAGGATTATTTAAAATGGTTAGACGCGACACCTCAGCAAGACGTCTCAAAAAACTCGATATCGCAAAACTTCCACTGCGTAGTCTAAAACAATCCTGGGCTAGAAATGACGAAGAAAACTGTGGTCTGCTCGCAAGCCATTTAGGGAACGTGTTTACTCCCAATAAATGCACTGACGTGAGGGAATTACTGCCTGTTGTTGCCAGAGGTCCTATAGAAATACGTTTCCGATTTTTAGATGTTGTAGAGGCTGTCGCTAACTTAAATGATAAAAAAAAGCTCCTGGTGTTAATAACATAAGCAAGAAAATGCTAAAAAAAATATCCTTTTATTAAAAAATAAAGTTGCCTTAGTAAAGATTATTCCTAAGCTTGGTAAAGATCCTACGAAGGTGGAGTCTTTTATGCCCATCAGTTTGTTACCAACTTTTTCGAAATGGCTCGAAAAGCTGCTTAAAAGCAATAACTGAAATCCAAATCACCAATTTGGCTTTAGAAGTTAACAAAGTACCATCTAACAGACTTACAGACTGGTGCAGGTTATTAGAAAAGCCTTTGAAGAAAATAAGTAGTGCTCCGCACTTTTTATCGATGTCTCAAGCTATTTAACAAGCTAAAGCTTCCAGCTAATATTTTCAACCTATTAGAAAAGCACATAACCGGTCAACAATTCATGATTAAAAAGGAAAAGCAATTAATCTGTTTTCAAACAATAGGAGCTGGTTTACCTCAACGGAGTATACAAGGTCCAATTCTGTACTTGTTTTGCATGGCAGATGTGCCAATCAACAGTTTTACACACACGTCAACAATTGCTGATGATATCGCTTTTCTTAGTATTCATAAAGACCCTAAAGAGGCCCGAGTGGAGTAAAGGGCAAAGTTTTGAAGAATAAATGTTAATGAGCAAAATATACCCACTTTAATTTAACTTTGCGCAAAGAAACATCTTCCCAATCTGTATTAACAACCATATAGTGCCTCAACGATTTGAGGCGAAATATGTTTGCATCCACCTGGACCGTCGTCTTACATGGAAGACACATAGATGCGTACTAAAAACGTGCATCTGTTTACACCAGTTTGTGTGTTTTTTCAGCTTTTAGTGCGTATTGATAAGTAGCTTCATGGTTTTGTTACAAGTTGGTATTGGTATTTTCTCTAACTAAATGTGGTGTGGTTGGGTAAAATGAGAGTAAGAGTAACAAATTTGTTTTTTTATGTTTCGTTGAAACAGATACATACAAATAATGATGGTTATTTATTTTACTAATTTTTAAACACTTTAGCTACAATAAACTTTAAAAATCAAATTTTTTTTTAATTCACAACCCTTTATATAAACGATCTTGTTTATTTGTTGTATCAACAGTTACAAGAAAATATGCATGGTACTATTGTTATTCAGCACAAAAAAAAACAAATACATTACTCAACTAATGCAAACCAATAAACAACAATATTTGTTTATAAGAGTAGAGTGAGTGCGCAATAGCAAAACCATACAATATCAGTTACACTCATTCACACACTTATACCAAAAAGAACAAGTATGTACAGATATACCGTTTTGCAGTACTTTTTGTTCTATTTATGCACGTGTTTAATGCGTAGTTGACGCACATGAAACTTAAAGCTACACAAATCAATTGGCTAATCATCAGAAACACTGTGCGACGTCTTGACTGTAAACTTCTACTGTACAAATCGATTTTGAAACCAATTTGGTGCTACGGTATGCAATTGTGGGGCACTGCTTCCGCATCCAACATAGAAAAAATTGAATGCCGTCAAACAAAATCCTAAGAATAATAACTGGTGCTCCTACGTATATTAAAAACAGCAACATTCGCAAATATCACTAGTTAAATTGCGGAATCCTGAACTATGTGGACAAGTATTTAAATATGCTGGAAACACATTCAAATCCGCTAGCTCGAAAAATCTTGCAACATAGTGGACACACTCGTCTCAAATCCCTTCTTTTGACCTAGACGAAACTAATTAAATTAATTTACTTAGGAGAACTAAATTTTTTGTATGGTACTGACTGGACTAATATCAATTACTTAGTTTTAAGATTTGAATACTTATTGTTTGTTCGCATTAGCAAAGATAATATTATGACAAAAAAACTACTGTTATCTCTTTCTTCCATATACCTACAATATTGCAGACAATTGTTCGAGTGAATAAAGATGTAATTTATATTTCAAAGTGCTAAGTACTAGCACTAGCTTAAACTTTACAGTACGAGCTATGATGAAAAGTTTAAACTGTAAAAAGTGTGAATAACTCTTTGCTGGAAAATGTGACGGCCAAGTCAGCTGGAAAAAATTATTTGTGAAGCTATCACTTTTCCGCTTTTAAAAACCGGCATTGACTTGCCGGAATTATACGTGTATACGTGTGGAGATCTTACAGTATTTTTCTGAGCAAAAAATAATTTATTAGATTTATGTTTGTTAAATGTTATGCATGTGAATACATTTAAATTTTTTTAATAAATATTCGAAACAAAAAAAATATTAATTTAAAAATGTAAAATTGTTAAATGTAAAATTGTTAAATGTAAAATATTTTGCGAACTAGCAGATGGGAAAATAGTCTCCATTTATTTTTATGACAAATGACAAAATGTATGCCAAATGAGAAAAACTTATTGAACTGCATGTATAGGGTAAATCAAAAAAAAAAAAAAAAAACACAGTGGGAACATGATTTTATGTCTTAGCTAAAGAAGCGGAGAAAAATTTCCATCCCTTTAATTTGCGGCAGCGATGCTTCCCTGTTTTCATCACTTTTCTCCTAAAACTGTTATTGAAATCTATACAAATTAAAATAATCGGCTGAATGAGAGTGCGTCCTTCTGCGGTATTCTTTCCTTTGACGAGCGTTCATAACGCAGGCATATTACTTTTTATCTGAAAAATAACTCCTTTTTTGAAATAAAGCAGCAAACAAAAACTCAAGCACGTTGATCATATGCTTACAAAAACTAAAGCATAAACCAATATTTTTAAGCATTCACTAGTTTTTTTCACACTTTTTTTGTGTCGCTATAAGTACTAGCCTTAACTAAAATTTTTATTCACCTTTAAGCTAGTTAAAACCTAAAAATTTAAAGTGTTAGCATTAGCTTTTTTTTGTTTCACACGGCTCAATAAGTTAATCTTATATGTATTGTCTATATATTTCAATGAGCTGTCTTGGAAAAAAGCGTCATTTTTAAAAATGGAACTGAATAGAAAAACCTAACGTATTTGATTTAATGTGCAGGTGTTGAAAAAATTCAATCTACCATAATAAGAAACAATAGTGTGACTAAAATGCTGCAATTGTTTTCATCTAATCATTTTGCGGCAACTTGCGACAATAAAATTTTTCTAATATGAAACAGTCTTCTTAATGCTGATAATATGATTGAACACAATAAATATTGTATAAGAACTAAAAATTGACAACTTGTTTATGGATATATATTTTTTCTAGGACTTGATCAATTTGTTCAGCAATTACGCGATACTTGTACCCATAAGGTGAAAGCTAACTCTGTTAAGCAGGAGTATGAAAAACAAGATGAGCTGAAGCGATCGGCGTTAAGGGCCGTGTCAGCATTATCAAAAATTCCCAAAGCAGGTATATACAATTTATTGCGGAGCAAGTGTAAAAACTATTTAATTAATCTTTTATTTTTAGACAAAAATCAGCAGCTAACGGATTTCTTAATATTGATTAAGGATTCCCCAGAACTAAGCAAAATATATGAATATGTTCAAAAGGATACAATTTCTAATAACACAGAAATTTTAATGGATCAAAACTAAACTGTTGTTTCTGAACAATTACTTCTTAAATTCTTTTTTTAATTAAGGCCCCTATTTCAGTTGTAATGTAACATTAGCTATCGTGATTACAACCAAACGTAACAACTGCAAATGGCGAGTTTTAATTTTTTTAAAGATTTTGTCAACCATACTAACACACAATTATAACAGAAAATTTCTCTCGTTTTACATAAAGAATTAAATTAATGCAATCAAAATTGTCTTTACTTAGCTCATACTCTTATATAAATTTATAACAACAATAATATGTTGGCTTGTATCAATTTAATATTGCTAAAAACAACGTGATTTTATTGTATTACAAAAAAATGTTTCGTTTTACTTTTAATTGTAAAGTTAGAAATACACATATTAAAATACTAGATCCTGACCGAACGAGCATTCTTAAAATCGAACCGAATCTGAACTTCGGTAAAATATGTGATGCTCGCCCGAACTCAAACCAAACACAAAACGAACTCATACCGTTTTATTGAAATAAAAAAGGTTTACACATTTAAATAAATGATTTTTTCGTTTAATACAAACAAAAAATAAGAACTTTGTAAAAACAACATATGTTAATACGTGTGTTTGTACTTAAAAAAAATAAAATTATGAGAAAAATGTGATCGAAAATACTTTCAGGGCAAAAAAAATTTTATACGCCAGTACTCACATAATTTTCATAATTTCATTGAAAAAATTGTTTGTTGGTTTAACGTACTTACGTGTTTAACTTTGACTTTTATATACCTCAAGTTTTAATGGACACTTTATATTTTTTTGCGCAACAAATAGATTTTCGTTCAAATTCAGTAAAAACGCTAAACCGGACGTTAGAATAAATACTAATAAATGAAAAATTTAACGCGTTACAGTGGCTGAAACCCGTTTCTTATCTGCCTAAAGTCTAACTCCCATATTCTTTATAATTATTAGTAGATTTATTAAAGGCTTATTTGACAATTATTTCAAAGATATTTGTCAAGTAAGACCTTAATAAATCTACTATATTTATTATGAATATGGGCATAATTTTTTGTTATCTGCGATTTAAAAAATTTTAATGGCATTCGATATCCGATATGTATCCAAATAACTGTTATTAAAATATTGGTAATTGTGTGTGTGACATGCTGTTGGAAACACATATTTTATGTTAATTAAAAAAAAACTTTATTTTTGTTAATTTGAATAGAACTAAATTATGATTTTTCGCAAACTATTGGCAATTATGGATTAAATTTTGTTTTGTTATATTATTTGGATAGTAAATAATTTGTTTTATTGCTATACTATTAATACCTTATGTCTTATTAAATGTTATCCCAGGTTCAGTATTTTAGTTATACCAGAAATTCAGAGAAATGGAACTTGATGAAGTCAAAAGGGTTAAAATTACTTTACTACCATCAAAAAGCCAAGTGTCGTCTTTAACCCCATATATACTTATGCAACTGTTCGAAACTGTCTGTGAACCTCTTTTTTTATTTCCAAAATGTTGCACCAACTTTTTGTTTGCCTTTTTATCTGTTTATATGGCTAAAATATATCTTAAGCTTAAATGCAAAACAACGTAACTACTTTTTAAAAAAATTTTAAAGGAGAAGCAAAAACATATTCTAAATGTAAATTGTTTATTCTTTCCCGCATTGTGGTTGAAATTTTGTGTGTAACATTGAATAATTTTAATTGTCATGTGCCTTTTAATAAAATATGCTGACTCTCAGTTACATGGTTTTGCATTTCAGCTGCAAATATTTCTGGCTATTATCTGTTTACATTTCAGGGATTGCTACTGCTAACGAGGGTGTTTGCTGCTAGCATCTCACTCGGCTACATACCCTTGTGGTGGAGAGAGGTAAAGGTGATTTTTATACCCAAGGCTAGAAAGGCCAGCCACTCGAAGCCAGGGGATTTTAGACCGATCAGCCTATCGTCTTTTCTGCTGAAGACGCTGGAACGGCTGATCGATCTTTATCTTAGGAACACGATTGATACGCACGTCATTAGTAATGCTCAGCATGCTTACCTTTGGGGTAAATCTGTTGAGAATGCGCTTCATGATGTGGTGGGGTTCATAGAGCGCGGGTTGTACAGGAAAGAGTACACACTGGGCGCGTTTCTGGTCATTGAGGGGGCCTTTAACAACGTTTCGTTGGAGGCCATTGAAAACGAACTGAGGAAAGTAGGAGTTTAGGGCATCCTCATTGAGTGGATTTGTTCTGCGCTCGGTAGCAGAATAATCAACTCTGAGTGGTGAAATGAACGTCTGAAAAGGAGTGCGGTTAGGGGATGCCCACAGGAAGGGGTATTGTCGCCACTACTGTAAATTTTTGGGTATTCAACGGTGTATTGAGACTCAAAGGGAATCAAAGTAGTAGCTTATGCGGACGACATCGTGGTTTTAGTGATGGGGAAATTCGTGTCCACTACTAGCGAGGTAATGCAGAGTGCATTATCCGATTTGTCTGCTTGGGCTAGGGACAAGGGAATGGGAGAAAACCAAGGGAAGACAGAGCTAGTTCTCTTTACCAGGAAGTACCAGGTGGCAGAGTTTGAGCTGCCAGAGCTTAACGGGGTTCAGCTGGAACTAGCGGATAGGGCCAAGTATCTGGGTATCGTCCTGGATGGCAAGTTATCTTGGAGGGCGAACGCTGAGGAGAGGGTTAGGAAGGCTCTCAATGCCTATTATGCCTCTAGGAACGCCATAGATAGGAACTGGGTGTTGCAGCCGGCTATGGAAAATTGGATTTACACATCCGTTGTAAGACCAGTTCTTACGTATGGTTGCCTTGTATGGTGGAGAGCCCTGGAAAGGGGCGACTTAGGAAGGCTCTTGACAAAGGTCCAGAGATGTGCAGTACTAGGCATTACAGGGGCCAGGAAAAGTACACCACAGGCAGCGCTGGATATCATTCTTCATCTTCTTCCCATCGAGATTTTGTTGCTGGAATGGCGGCCAGGAGATTGCTTGGACTTAGTGAGTCAGGTATGCGTGGGGTATGTTTGGATGGACATGCCGGCATTTCGGAAAGAGTCGCGGATGGTCGACTCCTCGGGCAGTCAGGTGTGACGGACTACATGGTAGCGAAACTTGACTTTGGGATCCTGCCCCAAGTAGTATTTCCGGATAGGGAGGCATGGAAGGGATCAGAGAAGCTGTATGAGGGGTGTGCAGTCTTTACTGACGGGTCGAAGATGGAGGTAGGCACCGGGGCTGGTGTCTATATAATGGAAGGAAGGTCCTATAGACTTCCAGACGAGTGCAGCATTTTCCAGGTTAAACTTCTGGCGGTGATGAAGGCCGCGGAATTGATAGGGGAGGATGCGATTGGGAGAGGGGACGTGACAATCTACGTTGATAGTCAGGACGCACTTAAAGGCTCTAGAGGGACATTATGTCAGGTCTAGACTCGTGGGCGACTGCAGACTGGCTCTTAGAGCGATCATTGGTACACGCAGGTTCAGGCTCTGCTGGGTTCCGGGTCATTATGACATTTCCGGCAACGAGATTACCGATGAACTGGCGAGGAAGGGATCGGCCCGGGATATTGAACTTAGTTGTGAGCCGGTAAGGCCACCACTGAGTTTCTGTTATGGACTGTTAGGGATTTGGATAATAGACAAGGTGGGCCAAACCTGGAGGGACAGGGCTGATTGCAGGATCTCTAGGCTTTTTTGGCCCAGGCTGGACAGGATGGGCACTGACCTGCTGCTCAAGGAGAGCAGTTCTGAGGTGCATTATTGGGACTCTCACAGGGCACTGCGATGTGAGATACAGGACGAACAAATGGGACAGATTTCTGCAGGGTATGCGGGGACGAGGAAGAGATAGAGACGGTAGAACAACTTGTCTGCCACTGCCCTGGGCTGCAGATTCGCCGACAGAGGTGGTTTGGGGGACGCTTCTTAGATGGACTTGGCGACGTCCCTGGCAATGGGCTGGGGAGCATCATAGGTTTCATTAAGGGGGTTGGGTGGATGGGCAGATAGGTGATTCAGGGCCTATGACTACTAACTTGATTAGACAAACTGCGGATGGTACTCTGGCTTTCTTTTATCCTTACCTATAAAATGTTTGACTTACTTTATTTCTTCTGTTCGACTTTTCTGAAGGGGTTCACAATGGGCCTGATGGCCTCCGAGTGGAGGTGGCGAGTTGGACTCGCCATTACCCTTCGCAACCTAACCTAACCTATCTGTTTACATTTAATAATCTCAATTAACTTATTAAAACTTATGAAAACGAACAAAAAAATATTAAAAAATACTTTCAAAAACCAACATACCGTTTTTACTAATGTTTTTTTAATATTATTATTAATTATACCATTAAGGGCTACTGAAAAATAAAATTTTTATTAAAACAAACAAAAAAAATAGTTAAAAAATACTTCCTTTCATTATTTTTTTAACTTTAGTTTCTATTTCCCTTTTACAAATGCAAAAAAAAAACAATGTTTGACACAAACTATACATTAAGGGCTACAAAAAAACGAAAACTTTATTGTATGAGAATATTTTAAGATGTTCTTACATTTTTTTCAATTCTATTAAATTTATTTCGTTTATTGTTGGATTAGGTATGTCTTTGTGAATTTCATTGGTTCTTGCTTCAGTAGACTTTCCACCAAATTCTTGAAAATATTTCTGGCTATTATTTGTTTAAATTTAATAATATTAATTAACTTTTGAAACTTATGAAACAAAAAATATTCAAAAGTACTTTCAAAAACCAACAAACCGCTTTTATTCACTTTTTCGTTTTCTATTTTCTTTGTACAGCTGGAAAATAAATTATCCAATTTGTAAAAAACAAACTTTATTGTATCAGAATATTATAAGATGTTCTAACATTTTATTCATCAGTGTTGTTCTTAAACTCGTAGTGTAAGGACGTGTCTTCGCGAATGTTAATTATAGCGAATATACTTATTAGTAATAGGTGGCAACAAACTTACACGCATATATCAGTGAGAGGAGATAATAAAAACAAACTAAATAAAAAAAGCGCGACCGGATAAGGACTAAATCGACAGTGGGCCTTATAGCCGAAATGCTCACATTGTGTTAAGCTCCAGAAGCGTTCGCAAAGAAAACATTAGAGACCCTGAATATAATAGAAATTTTTTTAAGTGCAAAATCTAAAATAATTAGAAACAATTAAGTGCAAGTGTGTCTTATTTTAATAAGTGTACTAAAAAAGGGACACACCTGCCCAACCTCTTTTTAAAAATTAAAAAAAAAAATCTGAGGTACCATCATCATCGCGGTCATCTTTATCAAGTTCTGGGATAATACCCACAGTTGGTAAAGGCGCATTAAGCCCAAATTTTGCGTGTGCTCCTAAGATCCAGGTAGGGATGGGCCGTTACTTAATAGTTCTTAAAATGGCAAGAAGAAACCTGAAGTCGGCAAAAGCATCTCAACCTGCGAAAATTTTAAAATAAGATGAAAAGCCAACCTCATCGCAGAATCGTTTTGCCATTCATTCTACTAGAGGATAATTATGCCTCCGTTACTAAGAAAAGACTTTCCAGTCAACACCCATTCCAAATCACCGATTCGGCTTTAGAAATCAACATAGTACCATCGAACAAACCCACAGGATGGTACAGGTTATAAGAAGAGCCTATGAGGAAAAGAAGAACTGCTCCGCGCTTTTTATCGATGTCTCTCAAGCATTCGATAAAGTATGGCACGAAGGCCTGTTAATCAAACTTAAACTCTATCTTCCAGCTAAGTTATGGGGAATAAAAATAAATGAACAAAAATGTACTCAAGTAACTTTTACCTTACGCAAAGAAACGTGCCCTCCAATCACTATTAACAACCATTTGGCGCCTCAACGATCCGATACAAAATATCTTGGTATTCACCTAGATCGCCGCCTCACATGGAAGCCTCATATAGATGCGAAGCTGACTCAAATGAATCTAAAAGCTGCTTAAATCCACTGGCTAATTGGTAAAAACTCTGTGCTACTTCTGGATTGTAAACTTCTACTCACAACTCGATTTTAAAACCAATTTGGTGATACAGTATACAATTATGGGGCACTGCTTCCGCCTCTAACATAGAAAAAATACAACGCTGTCAAAACAAAATTCTGAGAATGCTAACTGCAGCAACATCCACAAGGATCAAGAAGTTCCACTAGTTAAAGGCGAAATCTTGAAATATGTGGACAAATATTTAAATAAGCTGGAAACACATCCAAACCCGCTTGCTCGAAACATCTTACAACATAGTGGACACTCCCGTCTAAAAAGGAGGGATACTATTGCGCTTAAAAGAACTTAACTAATTCTATTATGAGAACTAAAATGATAGTCTGGCACTGGCTGGTCTACTAATAATTACTTAGTCTTAGGATTTGAAAACTTATTGTTAGTTCGCATAAGCGAAGATTCAATAATAAAATATGAAAAAAAAACAACCTGTTTACGATTCGAAAGAGATAGATAGATCATGCGGTAGCTCGGCTATAAAAGTCAAATCGAGAATGAAACACCAATGGTTGGGTGGTCTCTCCGAATGTTATACACAAGCAATAAATGCCTGCTTTGAAGAATTTTTCCATGGCCTAGTTTTTTCGTATGTGTATTTTCCACCTAGATTCTCAATAACGAAGGATTAGTTCAACAGTTTTAACAAATCTTAAGGTCCCCTCTTCATAGCTGCTAGGGACTTACGCCTAGCATATGTACTGGGGTTCTCGCCTAATTAGTCTATGAGGTTGTGTTCTGTATTATTCCGTTTCAGAAATAGGACTTAACGTTATTTCACCCGAACAACCAAGCTTTTGGCCGACTACAATAAAATACCATACGTTATCAATTTTGGCGTAACAAAAGGTATGTCCCCAGAAATTACCGAAGCTCAAGCCTCGTTGGATTTATCTTCAGACCACTAATCCACTATAATTACTATCTTTGGTCCTCCCCATATTTCAACTTGTGATATTTTTGTTGTTCAAAACAGTTAATTGGCTAAAACATGAAAAAAAATCAGCACCCACTGAAGACATCGATGATTGTATAAGCAGCCGTAGTAAAAACTTTAAAAAACCGTTAAACAAGCTTCTTTTGACTTTTGTCAGACTAAATATAACACAATTTGTTTAACCGATGTGCAGCAACTTTTATCTGAAAAAAGAAGAGAGAATGGCAAAAGCACAGATTCCCGTACTTAAAACCAAGCTGAAAGAATGTGCCCACTAATTGAAATATTTGCTAAAGGCTTACAGAATGTCATCTCTTAAGCAACATCTCGAAGGGTAGACTCGACCCCGTAGACGAGCTATTCACTATGGCGATTAGTTAAATGCGTTAAAAGACCCGTTAACGCAAAACCAGCACGACATAATCTGAGAGGATCCTGGGTGAGAAATGATGAAGAAAAATTAGATCTGCTCGTAAGTCATTTAACGGATGTGCTCACTCTAAATACATGCACCGACAGGAGAAGATTATCGCCGGTTATTGCTAGTTGTTCTTAAAAAATACGTTTCCAACTTTTAGATGTCCTAGGGGCTATCGATAATTTTAACGCTAAATAAGAACCTGGGACATTCGAACTTGTCTTTAATAATTCATAAAATATTAAAGAAAAGATTTAACAAACTTAGTCACGTGTGCAACAGCCTGAGTCAACCAACATTCAAAATTGTAGTGTTTAAATCCAAATTTCAGCGAATCAGTTGCACATAGAGAAAAGATGTCTAAGAAAGAAATTACGACTAACAACCACGCTTACTTATGATGATAATAAATTTTTAATAAAAAAATATTTATAAGTAAAAATTAACTTTTTTATTTTGTCACGTACAGACAAATGGCGTCACGTAAGGGACACAGTTTAAATTATTTTTATAAAATACACAAAAATCGAAAGTTAATTGCAGTTTTGTCTACAGATAAGCTATGTTTTTTGCACTCCATGATAATTTTATTGGCTTTGATGAAATAAAAGTTTGAAATTCCTCTAATGGCATGGTGATTCAGATTCAAAATTTTCTCAGATTTTTGAGGCTGGCAGAGAAATTACCCGGGTTCTTAAAACTAAATAAAAAACCAAAAACAAAAAATTTAGCTGACTGAATGACAATACGTTTGCTTTCGTTTGTCATTTTCTCTCATATTAATCTCCTTATACTTTTGCCGATTTCATCTATTACACCTTTTCCATTAGTTGTAGCAAAATATTTCCAAAAAAGGGCTTTGCGTACTTTTCGCTCAGCATTGATATTAATTTTACCATATAGCGGTTTTCAAATTCTGATGCCGAGCCATTGTTCCAAATTATTTCCACTGAGGATAAATCTTCATTTTTCGTATTTACTAAATCGAACAGTTTATTTAAAAAATAAAAAACTGCATCTTTGTATTTAAAATTCGCATCCGAGCATATAAAGTAGAGTAAGTGCGAGTAACGTGGTATAGACTAGTAATGTGGCATAGTAAGTTTTTTCTTAAGCTAATAATATAAAAATAACAAAAACAGGATAAATAAATTGCGACTCTCAGAAAGTTAACAGAGCAATACTTTAATTTATATTTGCAAGTCATTTTGGGAGTCAATTACAAAAAAATCGTTTTGTTGTGTTATCGACTTTTTTGCTGGTGTAAAAACACAAGTTTTTTCCTTAAAGGTATTTGTCAAAATTTTTAAATTTGGGATTAAAGCAATTGGTAAGCTAAACAAGCAAAAAATGCATGCAGTGGCTTCATATAGTTCATACTTTTCTTAAAATATAAAAATATTTGCATCAAACACAAGTGCGGCTATTGTGGTATAGCTTGTGTCAAACACAAAATTCCAAAAAAGATTAAAGTAGGAAAATTGGTGCCAGACGATATGACGAGAACTGTAAATTACAATAAATGTTAATTTACATAAAAAAAACGTTTGAAAATTAAGGAAAAAATATGAACTTGTAATATCGTACACTATAGCACATTACCCGCACATTTTTAAAAATTGCGTTTCAGAGCACTTGCAGTATTTTCTAAAATACTTCTGAAAATTTTGGTTAAATATTTTTCGCAAATATTTTCGTGGAAGCTTAACACATGTACTATGACTACTAACATCATACCAAAATCGTCACAAAATTAAAAGTGTGGCAATCTAAAAACATATAGGTATACCACATTACCCGCACTTACTCTATGTAAAAAGTTGCAGCTTAAACAACAGGACACTTGTTCGCGACCATAGTGCGCTTTAAACTTCATTCTGTTATTCACAAGCGACAGGAATAGCAAAATAAATTTGAAGGATACGCACACCTTCTTAAATTGGTCTTTTTGAAATTCATCTACTTGGATTCTTTTTAAATTAACATGTTTCATCATAATATGAACTGAATTAATTAGTTTGTCTTTCAGTTCAACTGAACTTGTTTAATAGGTTCTTAAACGTAATTTATTATATGAATTTTTCTCCCATTCTTTCAATATGCAGACTTTGCTTAACTCTATGGACAGTAATAGTTTTTTGTTATCAGAACAGAGGTCGCATTCATTTTTCCAGCACTTAAAATCTAAATAAGGATCACATAAAATTTTAAAAAACCAGTTATTACAGTAGTTTACTTTGTTTTCATGTGTTATATATTTGCACTGATCTAAAGGAGTTCAATAATGCTTCTAAAGCCTTTATTTAATTCCTTTTTCCCAAACAACAACAAAATCATTTGCACCTGGACAGGTGTTGTGAGGGATATAAAAATTGTTTGGTTGGTTATAGAACACTTTAGAATTTTTAAATTTTATTTTAAACAAAAGAGGTAGCGAAATTTTTGTAGGCATAAAATTTTATTTTTTTCAAATTAAAAGAAAAATTATTTAGTTTTCATATAAAAAAAAAGTTGCGTACATACATATAAACTGTCTTGTAGTACCTTAAAAAAAGAATATTAAAGGAGGAAATAGTAAAGATAAGATATTTGCAAGGAAAGGGGAAAGTTATTGAGCGTTAAGTTTTCACAGAAAGTGGTATTATTTGGATTCTACGTGATTTGAAGAAATGAACGGTTAGTTAATAAAGGTCAGGTATCTTAAATAAGTAAAGAGACAGGATACCCTGGTCGGGAAGGTGGATACCAAAAGGAAGTAACGGTATTCGCAGCGACCTCGCAAAAAATGGTGTAAAATGAAAAAGAAAAGCTAGATTCTTTATACTACCAAGAAAATAACGGTATTTATGAAAAAAATAATATACTCGTCACGATGTGTGTTAATTTTTTGAGATGAAAACTTAATCTCTCTATGTAGATGCAAAAATATAAAAAAAGTTTTTGTTTGTAAAATTGTTCAGATTTCTCTCTTTTTATGGAATGCTCCACCTGCCTTTGATGAATAAGAATAATTCTGTTTGTTTTTAAAAGCATATTAGGGCTCAAACATTTCCGGTCAGTTTTGAAAGTTGCCTTGGAAGAGATGATTCCAAAGCCGGGAAAGATCCTTCGGAAGTGAATTCTTACGGACCTATAAGTCTGTTACCGACTATGACCAAATTGTTTGAGAAATCGCTTAAAAACAAGCTGACCCCGTACTAGAATGACAATAACTGTTTTCCACATCACCAAACAGGAGAAAATACCCTCAACCATTATTTCGGCTGGAGCTTGAGAGTAGTACCGTCAAATTAAAAAAAATTAGACTTACTTTTTATATGATACTAGCTAAGCCCCGGTGTGCTTCGCTACCCCAATCATAGTAAAATTATTAAAATATGTAAACAAAAGAATTTACATATGTTTTAATTTATTGGTTGCCCCACATAAGTTGCAATTAATAATAATAAGTCAGCCCTACTATTTACTAAGCACATAAAAATTGGAAATTTACCAGGCTTACAGTTTTGGAGATATTCAAAAAGCTTTAATGAGCAAAAATTATTTATAAATTTCTATATATAATCTCAGCCCCTTATTAACATATTAACATTTTTTGGTAACCTGACAAATGCAATTTAAATTATGTTTCTACCTTCATTGGTTTTAAAGTTACGAAAAGTACTAAAACATAATTTTAACCTTTTTTCCCCCTAAGAGTCCAATTATCCAAAAAAGACCCAAAAACGTACTCATATTTTTTAAGCCTGTCGCATCCAATTTTAATTATGTTTCTATCTTTATTGGTTGAAAAGCAACAAAAAACGCATAAAAAAAATCAAAATATATTTTTAACCCTGTTTTCCCCTTTTGGGTCCAAAATTAAAAAAGTACGGAAAACGTAATAATATTTTTTTAAGACCTATCGAACGCAATTTGAATAATATTTATATCTTTATTGGTTTAAAAGTAACAAAAAATACCAAAAAGTACCAAAAGATAATTTTAGCCCCTTTTCCCCCATTTCGGACCAAAATGAAAAAAAAAACTCCAGATACCTGTCTGTTTGTTTCTTAAGGAAAATGCAAAACTTTTTAAATTTTGTTTCTATCTTATATACATCAAAAGATAGTAGGCTACAGGTTTTTCCTTTTTTGTCCCCTTTTTATCCCTTTACGGGCCCAATTTCTAAAAATTCGTATGTATTTAAACAAACATGTATTTAGCTCTACGCGTTTGATCAGTATGGCTTTGGGTAATTTGGTTAGGCAATTCATAATCAGACCTTCCCACACAAATGGGCGTAGTGTGGGCGCGGCAGCAAAGATTTCCAAAAAAAACTTGCCAATTGTTTCTTCCAGACTTGAAGTAACTCGCTGCAAAAATTTCAAAAAAATCGATCCACTGGTGTGGACAGCTATAAATTACAAACAAACATACATATGTACATACATACATACATTTATATAATATAGATACAGGGATCACATTTTAAATATTTTTCAAAAGAAGTTCAAATTTCTCTTATATTGTTATATCCAAATTTTATTATGCTTTTGTGCAAATTTTGGTACCTCACCAAAGAAAAAGGTCTGAGACCCACCTCCAATTATACCGATCGACACAGAATCACTTCTTGAGCCGATTAAAACCTGTCAGTCCATCCGTCCGGCTAGGAATTAATGTATTCTTGTAAACAATGTAAAAAAGTAGAGACCGCATTTTTGCAGATATTTCGATGAAATTTGGAACAGATAAGTTTTTTGGCATAAGAAAAAAGCATGTTGTTTGTGGTGATGATCAGTTAATTTTTTGACAGAGCTCCCATACAAATGTCCTCCCCCGGATTAAGCGTTTTGGGCTATAACTGGCTAGAATATGGCCTTATCTTCACATAATTTTGCACGTTTGTCTATCTTTATGCCACCCACTTTTGTACCGAAAATATACATTATCGGTCTATTTTTGAGCTTCATAAAAATCGCAACAATAGAAGAACCAGTTTGAAAACTTACATTTTTGTGGGCGCTGCAATCCTCCATTTTCGTCCTTTAGAACTTCGGAATTAGAGGCCTTCTATATGTGTGCCAATTTTAGAAAATCAGTGCAATAAAAGTACCAGCATAAAAAGTTTAACTTTTATGGGCGTGGCACCGCCCACTTTTTTACCTTCAAAATTTTAACTTTAAAAGCCGTTTAAGTGCGAACTTATTTCCAAAAATCGGTCTCAAAGAGCAATTGAAATTATGTTTCTATCATAATTGATTTTAAAGTTACAAAAAGTACTAAAACATAATTTTAACCCTTTCTTCCCCTAGGGTCTATAAAATTAAAAAAGTATCTAAAAACGTACTCATATTTTTTAGGCCACTTACACTTAATTTGAATAATGTTCCTATCGTTATTGGTTTAAAAGTAACAAAAAACGAAAAAAAAAATCAAAATATATTTTTAACCCTTTTTTGGGCCCAAAATTAAAAAAAAGTACGAAAAACGTAATCATATTTTTGAAAGACCTATCGAACGCAATTTGAAAAATTTTTCTATCTTTATTGGTTTAAAAGTAACAAAAAGTACCAAAATATAATTTTAACCCCTTTTTTCGGCCTTTCGGACCATAATTTAAAAAAAACGTCAGATACCTGTCTGATTATTTCTTAGGGAAAACGCTAAACTTTTTAAATTTTGTTTCTATCTTATATACATCAAGAGATAGTAGGTTACCGATTTTTCCCTTTTTGACCCCTTTTTATCCCTTTACGGGCCCAATGTTTAAAAACTCATGTGCATTTAAACAAACACGTAAAGCTTAACACGTGTTGCAAATTTCAGGTATTAACTCCACGCGTTTGAGCAGTATGGCTCTGGGTAATTTTGTTACTTGACCTTCCCACACAAATGTGCGCAGTGTGGGCGTGGCAGCAATAATTTCCAAAAAAAAAAGTATCCTATTGTTCCTTTCAGACTTGAAGTAACACTCTGTAAAAATTTCACAAAAATCGATCCACTGGTGTGGCCAGCTATAAAACACAAACATACATACATACATACATACATACATACATACATACATTCATACATACATACATGCACCCCTTCTTTATATAATAGATAAAATATATTATGCGCCGTATGGTTAATGTGGAAGTGCCACATAAGCGATCTGGGCCCGTAAAGCGCTTGAACTGCCAAGACTATGGCAACACTAAAGCTTATTGTAAGTTGCCTTACGTTAATTTTGTGTGTGGGGATCTGCATGTTGCAGCCAAGCACGAGAAGCCAAAAGATAATTCTAGAGTGAAAAAGTGCAGCAATCGCGGTGGAAGCCACACTGCCAGCTAAAAAGGTTGTCCTGCTTTTTATTAAGTTAGGTGCTCATCAAAGCCGAAAGTAGTTCCTGCCCCTCCCCAGCCATTAAATAGACTAACTACAACTATGCCCCAATTAACACAGCGACTACAAGTAAGGTTTTTACGCTAACACATTAAAGTCTACCCAGGCCAAAGCACGTAAGCCTGCCCAGTCAACAACACTCCAAGAGGCACCAACAAACGAACCAACCATTCCAAATTTTAGCCGCCTGGAAGCCTTAATTGACAATATGGTTAAGCAATGCAAAAAAATGAGTCTGCTCTTCTGCAGACTATGCTTAAAAGGACATGAACTGCCTCGGGTTTTTTTTTCTGGAACGCAAACGGCATCCGCCAACACAAAAACGAACTCGAATATTTTTTAACACAACAAAAAAATTATGTAATGGTGATTTCCGAGACTCCAATAAGATTCGAAGGAGAAAGATAGATCATGTTGCAGCTCGGCTATAAAAATCAAATTCGAGAATGAAACACCAACGGCTGGGTGGTCTCTCCGAATGGTATATACAAGCAACAAATGCCTGCGTTGATGAATTTTTCCATGGCCTAGTTATTTCGTCTGTGTATTGTCCACCTAAATTCTCAATTACGAAGGATTAGTTCAACAAGTTTTTACAAATCTTTAGGTCCCCTCTTTATAGCTGCTGGGGACTTACGCCTAGCATACGTACTGGGGTTCTCGCCTAATTAGTCTAAGAGGTTGTGTTCTGTTTTATTCCGTTTCTGAAATGGGACTTAACGTTATTTCACCTGGACAACCAAGGTTTTGGCCGACTACAATAAAATACCAGACGTTATCGATTTTGGCGTAACAAAAGGTATGTCCCCGGAACTTACCGAAGCTCAAGCCTCGTTGGATTTATCTTCAGACCACTCACCCACTATAATTACTATCTACGTTCCTCCCCATATTTCAACTAGTGATATTTTTGTTGTTCAAAAGAGTGAATTGGCTAAAATATAAAAAATTATCAGCACCCACTGAAGACATCGATGATTGTATAAGCAGCCGTAGTAAGAACTTAAAAAAAAGCCGTTAAACAAGATTCACCTGACTATCGCAATATAACACAATTTGTTTAACCGACGTGCAGCAACTTTCATCTGAAAAAAGAAGAGAGAATGGAAAAAGCACAGATTCCCGTACTTAAAACCAAGCTGAGAGAATGTGCCCACCAATTGAAATATTTGCTAAAGGCTTACAGAATGTCATCTCTTAAGCAACATCTCGAAGGGTAGACTCGACCCCTTAGACGAGTTATTCACTATGGCGATTCGTTAAATGCGTTAACGCAAAACCAGCACGACATAATCTGAGAGGATCCTGGGTGAGAAATGATGAAGAAAAATGAGATCTGCTCGTAAGTTATTTAACGGATGTGTTCACTCTAAATACATGCACCGACAGGAGAAGATTACCGCCGGTTATTGCTAGTTGTTCTTGAAAAATACGTTTCCAACTTTTAGATGTCCTAGGGGCTATCGATAATTTTAACGCTAAATAAGAACCTGGGGCATTCGAACTTGTCTTTAATAATTCATTAAATATTAAAGAAAAGATTTAACAAACTTAGTCACGTGTGCAACAGCCTGGTTGACTCAAAATTGTAGTGTTTAAATCCAAATTTCAGCGAATCAGTTGCACACAGAGAAAAGATGTCTAAGAAAGAAATTACGACTAACAACCACGCTTACTTATGAGGATAATAAATTTTTAAAAAAATATTTATAAGTAAAAATTAACTTTTTTATTTTGTCACGTACAGACAAATGGCGTCACGTAAGGGACACAGTTTAAATTATTCTTATAAAATACACAAAAATCTAAAGTTAATTGCAGTTTTGTCTACAGATAAGCTATGTATTTTGCACTCCACGATAATTTGATTGGCTTTGATGAAATAAAAGTTTGAAATTCCTCTAATGGCATGGTGATTCAGATTCAAAATTTTCTCAGATTTTTGAGGCTGGCAGAGAAATTACCCGGGTTCTTAAAACTAAATAAAAGGCCAAAAACAAAAAATTCAGCTGACTGAATGACAATACGTTTGCTTTCGTTTGTCATTTTCTCTCATATTAATCTACTTATACTTTTGCCGATTTCATCTATTACACCTTTTCCATTAGTTGTAGCAAAATATTTCCAAAAAAGGGCTTTGCGTACTTTTCGCCCAGCATTGATATTAATTTTACCATATAGCGGTTTTCAAATTCTGATGCCGAGCCATTGTTCCAAATTATTTCCACTGAGGATAAATCTTCATTTTCCGTATTTACTAAATCGAACAGTTTATTTAAAAAATAAAAAACTGCATCTTTGTATTTAAAATTCGCATCCGAGCATATAAGGTAGAGTAATTGCGAGTAACGTGGTATAGACTGGTAATGTGGCATAGTAAGTTTTTTCTTAAGCTAATAATAATTAACAGAGCAATACTTTAATTTATATTTGCAAGTCATTTTGGGAGTCAATTACAAAAAAATCGTTTTGTTGTGTTATCGACTTTTTTTGCTGGTATAAAAACACAAGTTTATTTCTTAAAGGTATTTTTCAAAAACTTTAAATTTGGGATTAAAGCAATTGGTAAGCTAAACAAGCGAAAAATGCATGCAGTGGCTTCATATAGTTCATACTTTTCTTAAAACATAAAAATATTTGCATCAAACACAAGTGCGGCTATTGTGGTATAGCTTGTGTCAAACACAAAATTCCAAAAAAGATTAAAGTAGGAAAATTGGTGCCAGAGGATATGACGAGAACTTAAAAATTACAATAAATGTTAATTTACATAAAAAAACGTTTGAAAATTAAGGAAAAAATATGAACTTGTAATATCCTACACTATAGCACATTACCCGCACATTTTTAAAAATTGTGTTTCAGAGCACTTGCAGTATTTTCTGAAATACTTCTGAAAATGCTGGTTAAATATTTTTCGCAAATATCTTCGTGGAAGCTTAACACATGTTCCACGACTACTAACATCATACCAAAATCGTCACAAAATTAAAAGTGTGGCAATCTAAAAACATATAGGTATACCAAATTACCCGCACTTACTCTATGTAAAAAGTTGCAGCGTAAAACTCGTTCGCGAACATAGTGCGCTTTAAACTTCATTCTGTTATTCACAAGCGACAGGCATAGCAAAATTAATTTGAAGAATACGCACACCTTCGTTAAATTGGTCTTTTTGAAATTCATCTACCTGGATTCTTTTAAAATTAACATGTTTCATCATAATATGAACTGAATTAATTAGTTTGTCTTTCAGTTCAACTGAACTTGTTTAATAGGTTCTTAAACGTAATTTATTATATGAATTTTTCTCCCATTCTTTCAATATGCAGACTTTGCTTAACTCTATGGACAGTAATAGTTTCTTGTTATCAGAACAGAGGTCACATTCATTTTTCCAGCACCTAAAATCTAAATAAGGATCACATAAAATTTTAAAAAACCAGTCATTACAGTAGTTTAGTTTGTTTTCATGTGTTATATATTTGCACTGGTCTAAAGGAGCTCAATAATGCTTCTAACGCCTTTATTTAATTCCATTTTCCGAAACAACAACAAAATCATTTGCACCTGGACAGGTGTTGTGAGGGATATAAAAATTGTTTGGTTGGTTATAGAACACTTTAGAATTTTTAAATTTTAGTTTAAACAAATGAGGTAACGAAATTTTTGTAGGCATAAAATTTTATTTTTTCAAATTAAAAGAAAAATTATTTAGTTTTCATATAAAAAAAGTTGCGTACATACATATAAACTGTCTTGTAGTACCTTAAAAAAAGAATATTAAAGGAGGAAATAGTACAGATAAGATATTTGCAAGGAAAGGGGAAAGTTATTGAGCGTTAAGTTTACACAGAAAGTGGTATTATTTGGATTCTACGTGATTTGAAGAAATGAACGGTTAGTTAATAAAGGTCAGGAAATTATTTAGGGGTATCTTAAATAAGTAAAGAGACAGGATACCCTGGTCGGGAAGGTGAAGACCAAAAGGAAGTAACGTAATCTACTTCCTTCACCCGAAGCTCCAACCAAGCCATTTGTTTTTTTATTATGTCCTTTCCTCCCCAACCAGTTTTAATTTCTCTTCCCTCAGGTAACACCGCTTTGTTTCCGCTACCTTAATTATTGTTTTAGTTGACGGTTCTTAACTAATTTTAAGGAAGGTAAGAACACCCCCCTGGTACCATGAGCACGGTCGGATATAAAAAGGTAGCACCTGTCTTCCGGAAAATAGGACTAAGGTTTGAATCGTCACAGTGTATACAATATATCTAGACGGTAATAAAAGGCTTTTACATTCTCGTAATACGAGTCGACATTTGATGTGTCTAAGCTTGAACTTTCAGCTAGAGCAATATTCAATTTAAGCGCTAATTCGGTTGCTATCGCTCTTTTTTTACTTGGTGATTTAGGGAGGGCTTTTAGAGCCTTATGAACAGCTTTCGATAAAGTTTGTGTGGACTTGTGAGGGGATTTTGGTACTTATAGAAGGTTCGTCAAGATTTTGTTCTTAATTTCTTAATTTGGCCCTTTTCAGCCTTCATTTATCCCTTCCTGAAAGACTTTCTTTTCTTCGCTTATGGAGCTCACATATTCTTCTCGATTCGCTAGGGCTAAAGGTTGGATCATCTTTCTTATGCTTTTCGCGAAGTTTCCGCATATGGTCAGTACTGGTGGAAGGTCATATTTGGATGAGCCATAAATGTAGTATAGTAAATTGTAAATACAGTTTGTAAATTTAACAAAGATTGAAAGATTTCAGATATATTAATTCTTGGCGTCACGTACATACACTTTTTATCACGAAAAAAAAACTATTTGCTTAGTGTTTAAACGGAATTTTTTTTTGTAAGCTTTAAGACCACCATAATTTAGCTGTAAACAACAAAAATCAATTTGTTTGGTTGACTTGTCTTACAGTTATAACTAACAAAAGGGACATAGAAATTTACCTTTGCATTGTAATTACTTTCTCGGGAACAAAGCAACACAACAATAAATGTTATGCAATTTAATACCGCTCATCCCTCCCTTAGACGCATAAAAGAATATTAGTTCTTATGTGAAAAACGGTATTCGCAGCGACCTCGCAAAAAATGGTGTAAAATGAAAAAGAAAAGCTAGATTCTTTATACTCTCAAGAAAATAACGGTATTCATGAAAACAGTAGGTGTGTTCATTTACAGAAAATTATCAATAATTTTCGATAATTATAAGTAAGTGTTCACGTACACAAAAAAATAGCAGCTAGAGAGCCAAAAAAAGCGTAATATGTTTAGAAACAAAAATGTTTTGATAATTTCTGCTAGTAAAAATTTTACTATCAGAAATTATTCAAACACTCTTTCTGTCATTTTGCTTTGAAAAAAAATTTAAGTTTTAAATTTTTATAAGTTTACAAAAACAAAATACATTTGCTTGCAAGTTTTGACTGTAAAAGTGTTCATTTACTTTTAAATATTTTTGAGAGCAATTTTAAAAAAATTTCTTTTTACTCTCTCGTTGCTAGTAATTACTGGAAAGTTATTGAACACAACTAGTAATATACTCGTCACGATGTGCGTCAATTTTTTGAGATGAAAACTTAATCTCTCTATGTAGATGCAAAAATATAAAAAAAGTTTGTGTTTGTAAAATTGTTCAGATTTCCCTCTTTTTATGGAATGCTCCACCTGCCTTTGACGAATAAGAATAATTCTGTTTGTTTTTAAAACCATATTGGGGCTCAAACATTTCCCGTCAGTTTTGAAAGTTGCCTTGGAAAAGATGATTCCAAAGCCGGTAAAGATCCTTCGAAAGTGAATTCTTACGGACCTATAAGTCTGTTACCGACTATGACCAAATTGTTTGAGAAATCGTTTAAAAACAAGCTGACCCCGTACTAAAATGACAGATAATAACTGTTTTCCACATCACCATTATTTCCGCTGGAGCTTGAGAGTAGTACCGTCAAATTAAAAAAAATTGACTTACTTTTTATATGATATAAAATATATTATGCGCCGTATAGTTAATGTGGAAGTGCCACATAAGCGATCTGGGCCCGTAAAGCGCTTGAACTGCCAAGACTATGGCAACACTAAAGCTTATTGTAAGTTGCCTTACGTTAATTTTGTGTGTGGGGATCTGCATGTTGCAGCCAAGCACGAGAAGCCAAAAGATAATTCTAGAGTGAAAAAGTGCAGCAATCGCGGTGGAAGCCATACTGCCAGCTAAAAAGGTTGTCCTGCTTTTTATTAAGTTAGGTGCTCATCAAAGCCGAAAGTAGTTCCTGCCCCTCCCCAGCCATTAAATAGACTAACTACAACTATGCCCCAATTAACACAGCGACTACAAGTAAGGTTTTTACGCTAACACATTAAAGTCTACCCAGGCCAAAGCACGTAAGCCTGCCCAGTCAACAACACTCCAAGAGGCACCAACAAACGAACCAACCATTCCAAATTTTAGCCGCCTGGAAGCCTTAATTGACAATATGGTTAAGCAATGCAAAAAAATGAGTCTGCTCTTCTGCAGACTATGCTTAAAAGGACATGAACTGCCTCGGGTTTTTTTTTTCTGGAACGCAAACGGCATCCGCCAACACAAAAACGAACTCGAATATTTTTTAACACAACAAAAAAATTATGTAATGGTGATTTCCGAGACTCCAATAAGATTCGAAGGAGAAAGATAGATCATGTTGTAGCTCGGCTATAAAAATCAAATTCGAGAATGAAACACCAACGGCTGGGTGGTCTCTCCGAATGTTATATACAAGCAACAAATGCCTGCGTTGATGAATTTTTCCATGGCCTAGTTATTTCGTCTGTGTATTGTCCACCTAGATTCTCAATTACCAAGGATTAGTTCAACAGTTTTTACAAATCTTAAGGTCCCCTCTTCATAGCTGCTGGGGACTTACGCCTAGCATACGTACTGGGGTTCTCCCCTAATTAGTCTAAGAGGTTGTGTTCTGTTTTATTCCGTTTCTGAAATGGGACTTAACGTTATTTCACCTGGACAACCAAGGTTTTGGCCGACTACAATAAAATACCAGACGTTATCGATTTTGGCGTAACAAAAGGTATGTCCCCGGAACTTACCGAAGCTCAAGCCTCGTTGGATTTATCTTCAGACCACTCACCCACTATAATTACTATCTACGTTCCTCCCCATATTTCAACTAGTGATATTTTTGTTGTTCAAAAGAGTGAATTAGCTAAAATATAAAAAATTATCAGCACCCACTGAAGACATCGATGATTGTATAAGCAGCCGTAGTAAGAACTTAAAAAAAGCCGTTAAACAAGATTCACCTGACTATCGTCAGACTCAATATAACACAATTTGTTTAACCGACGTGCAGCAACTTTTATCTGAAAAAAGAAGAGAGAATGGCAAAAGCACAGATTTCCGTACTTAAAACCAAGCTGAAAGAATGTGCCCACTAATTGAAATATTTGCTAAAGGCTTACAGAATGTCATCTCCTAAGCAACATCTCGAAGGGGTAGACTCGACCCCTTAGACGAGTTATTCACTATGGCGATTAGCTAAATGCGTTAAAAGACCCGTTAACGCAAAACCAGCACGACATAATCTGAGAGGATCCTGGGTGAGAAATGATGAAGAAAAATGAGATCTGCTCGTAAGTCATTTAACGGGTGTGTTCACTCTAAATACATGCACAGACAGGAGAAGATTACCGCCGGTAATTGCTAGTTATTCTTAAAAAATACATTTTCAACTTTAAGATGTCGTAGAAGCTATCGATAATTTTTACGCTAAAAAAGAACCTGGGGCATTCCACCGTCACGTACAGACAAATTCAACTATTTTTTAACACTTATTTTACATACAACTTCTAATTGATAATTCAGAACTCTAGTTTTTTTCTGCATGGTAGTCTTCAATCCACCGTCGAACTTGTTTTTAATAATTCATTAAATATTAAAGAAAAGATTTAACAAACTAAGTCACGTGTGCAACAGCCTGAGTCAACCAACATTCAAAATTGTAGTGTTTAAATCCAAATTTCAGCGAATCAGTTGCACATAGAGAACAGATGTCTAAGAAAGAAATTACGACTAACAACCACGCTTACTTATGATGATAATAAATTTTTAATAAAAAAATATTTATAAGTAAAAATTAACTTTTTTATTTTGTCACGTACAGACAAATGGCGTCACGTAAGGGACACAGTTGAAATTATTTTTATAAAATACACAAAAATCGAAAGTTAATCGCAGTTTTGTCTACAAATAGGCTATGTTTATGCACTCCATGATATTTTGATTGGCTTTGATGAAATAAAAGTTTGAAGTTCCTCTAATGGCATGGTGATTCAGATTCAAAATTTTCTCAGATTTTTGAGGCTGGCAAAGAAATTACCCGGGTTCTTAAAACTAAATAAAAAGCCAAAAACAAAAAATTTAGCTGAATGAATGACAACACGTTTGCTTTCGTTTTTCATTTTCTCTCATATTAATCTCCTTATACTTTTGCCGATTCCATCTATTACACCTTTTCCATTAGTTGTAGCAAAATATTTCCAAAAAAGGGCTTTGCGTACTTTTCGCTCAGCATTGATATTAATTTTACCATATAGCGGTTTTCAAATTCTGATGCCGAGCCATTGTTCCAAATTATTTCCACTGAGGATAAATCTTCATTTTTCGTATTTACTAAATCGAACAGTTTATTTAAAAAATAAAAAACTGCATCTTTGTATTTAAAATTCGCATCCGAGCATATAAAGTAGAGTAAGTGCGAGTAACGTGGTATAGACTGGTAATGTGGCATAGTAAGTTTTTTCTTAAGCTAATAATAAGTAACAGAGCAATACTTTAATTTATATTTGCAAGTCATTTTGGGGTCAATTACAAAAAAATCGTTTTGTTGTGTTATCGACTTTTTTGCTGGTGTAAAAACACAAGTTTTTTCCTTAAAGGTATTTTTGAAAAATTTTAAATTTGGGATTAAAGCAATTGGTAAGCTAAACAAGCAAAAAATGCATGCAGTGGCTTCATGTAGTTCATACTTTTCTTTAAATATAAAAATATTTGCATCAAACACAAGTGCGGCTATTGTGGAATAGCTTGTGTCAAACACAAAATTCCAAAAAAGATTAAAGTAGGAAAATTGGTGCCAGACGATATGACGAGAACTGCAAAATTACAATAAATGTTAATTTACATAAAAAAAATGTTTGAAAATTAAGGAAAAAATATGAACTTGTAATATCGTACACTATAGCACATTACCCCCACATTTTTAAAAATTGCGTTTCAGAGCACTTGCAGTATTTTCTGAAATACTTCTGAAAATGCTGGTTAAATATTTTTCGCAAATATCTTCGTGGAAGCTTATTGCCCTAAACACAACTGGTACGAACGCCGAATTTTTCGTTGCGAATATTCGTCTTAAAAAATAAAACACATTTGTGTATATGAAAATGCACACAAACAGTGCGTCGACTAAAATTCGTCATGCGTAACAAACTCTGCGATAGGTTTATTTCTATTTCTTACGCAGATGAACGACGAATAATTTGGCATAGAGTGACCATTTTTCTTTTATTTTGTTATTAAATAATGTTATTTTATACTTTAAGAATAATTTTCACTTTTTATTTGTTGCATTAAATACAATTAGTATATTTTAAGTGTTGTATTTATATATTTTTTAAATAGTTTTTTTTAATTATTATTTTTTTTAAATAGTGCTTTTTTTTAAGATATTAGTCTCTCTATCACAGCTGTTTTATTCGTTTTAAATGTGTTTCACCTAACGAATTCACGCAACGAACTTTAACGGACGAATTCGTCGTGTAGTGCGAAATTCGTCGTTCGTCTCAGTTGTGTTTAGGGCATAACACATGTACCACGACTACTAACATCATACCAAAATCGTCACAACATTAAAAGTGTGGCAATCTAAAAACATATAGGTATACCACATTACCCGCACTTACTCTATGTAAAAAGTTGCAGCTTAAACAACAGGACACTCGTTCGCGACCATAGTGCGCTTTAAACTTCATTCTGTTATTCACAAGCGACAGGCATAGCAAAATAAATTTGAAGGATACGCACACCTTCATTAAATTGGTCTTTTTGAAATTCATCTACTTGGATTCTTTTTAAATTAACATGTTTCATCATAATATGAACTGAATTAATTAGTTTGTCTTTCAGCTCAACTGAACTTGTTTAATAGGTTCTTAAACGTAATTTATTATATGAATTTTTCTCCCATTCTTTCAATATGCAGACTTTGCTTAACTCTATGGACAGTAATAGTTTTTTGTTATTAGAACAGAGGCCACATTCATTTTTCCAGCACTTAAAATCTAAAAAAGGATCACATAAAATTTTAAAAAACCAGTCATTACAGTAGTTTAGTTTGTTTTCATGTGTTATATATTTGCACTGATCTAAAGGAGTTCAATAATGCTTCTAAAGCCTTTATTTAATTCCTTTTTCGCAAACAACAACAAAATCATTTGCACCTGGACAGGTGTTGTGAGGGATATAAAAATTGTTTGGTTGGTTATAGAACACTTTAGAATTTTTAAATTTTATTTTAAATAAAAGAGGTAGCGAAATTTTTGTAGGCATAAAATTTTATTTTTTTCAAATTAAAAGAAAAATTATTTAGTTTTCATATAAAAAAAAAGTTGCGTTCATACATATAAACTGTCTTGTAGTACCTTAAAAAAAGAATATTAAAGGAGGAAATAGTAAAGATAAGATATTTGCAAGGAAATGGAAAAGTTATTGAGCGTTAAGTTTTCACAGAAAGTGGTATTATTTGGATTCTACGTGATTTGAAGAAATGAACGGTTAGTTAATAAAGGTCAGGTATCTTAAATAATTAAAGAGACGGGATACCCTGGTCGGGAAGGTGGAGCCCAAAAAGAAGTAACGTAATCTACTTCCTTCACCCGAAGCTCCAACCCAGCCATTTGTTTTTTTTTATTATGTCCTTTCCTCCCCAACCAGTTTTAATTTCTCTTCCCTCAGGTAACACCACTTTGTTTCCGCTACCTTAATTATTGTTTTAGTTGACGGTTCTTAACTAATTTTAAGAAAGGTAAGAACACCCCCCTAGTACCATAAGCACGGTCGGATATCAAAAGGTAGCACCTGTCTTCCGGAAAATAGGACTAAGGTTTGAATCGTCACAGTGTATACAATATATCTGGACGGTAATAAAAGGCTTTTACATTCTCGGTAATACGAGTCGACATTTGATGTGTCTAAGCTTGAACTTTCAGCTAGAGCAATATTCAATTTAAGCGCTAATTCGGTTGCTATCGCTCTTTTTTTACGTGGTGATTGAAGAAGGGCTTTTAGAGCCTTATGAACAGCTTTCAATAAAGTTTGTTTGGACTTGTAAGGCGATTTTGGTACTTATAGAAGGTTCGTCAAGATTTTGTCCTTGATTTCTTAATTTGGCCCTTTGCAGCCTTCTTTTATCCCTTCCTGAAAGACTTTCTTTTCTTCGCTTATGGAGCTCACATATTCTTCTCGATTCGCTAGGGCTAAAGGTTGGATCATCCTTCTAATGCTTTTTGCGAAGTTTCCGCATATGGTCAGTACTGGTGGAAGGTCATATTTGGATGAGCCATAAATATAGTATAGTAAATTGTAAATAAAGTTTGTAGATGGCACAAAGATTGAAAGATTTCAGATATATTAATTCTTGGCGTCACGTACATACACTTTTTATCACGAAAGAAAAACTATTTGCTAAGTGTTTAAGTGGAATTTTTTTTGTAAGCTTTAAGACCACCATAAGTTAGCTGTAAACAACAAAAATCAATTTGTTTGGTTGACTTGTCTTACAGTTATAACTAACAAAAGGGACATAGAAATTTACCTTTGCATTGTAATTACTTCCTCGGGAACAAAGCAACACAACAATAAATGTTATGCAATTTAATACCGCTCATCCCTCCCTTAGACGCATAAAAGAATATTAGTTCTTATGTGAAAAACGGTATTCGCAGCGACCTCGCAAAAAATGGTGTAAAATGAAAAAGAAAAGCTAGATTCTTTATACTCTCAAGAAAATAACAGTATTTATGAAAACAGTAGGTGTGTTCATTTACAGAAAATTATCAATAATTTTCGACATTTATAAGTAAGTGTTCACGTACACAAAAAAATAGCAGCTAGAGAGCCAAAAAAAGCGTAATATGTTTAGAAACAAAAATGTTTCTGATAATTTCTGCTAGTAAAAATTTTACTATCAGAAATTATTCAAACACTCTTTCTGTCATTATGCTTTGAAAAAAAATTTAAGTTTTAAATTTTTATAAGTTTACAAAAACAAAATACATTTGCTTGCAAGTTTTGACTGTAAAAGTGTTCATTTACTTTTAAATATTTTTGAGAGCAATTTTAAAAATATTTCTTTTTACTCTCTCGTTGCTAGTAATTACTGGAAAGTTATTGAACACAACTAGTAATATACTCGTCACGATGTGTGTCAATTTTTTGAGATGATCTTATAAAAAAAGTTTGTGTTTGTAAAATTGTTCAGATTTCCCTCTTTTTATGGAATGCAACACCTGCCGTTGACGAATAAGAATGATTCTGTTTGTTTTTAAAACCATATTAGGGCTCCAACATTTCCCGTCAGTTTTGAAAGTTGCCTTGGAAAAGATGATTCCAAAGCCGGGAAAGATCCTTCGAAAGTGAATTCTTACGGACCTATAAGTCTGTTACCGACTATGACCAAATTGTTTGAGAAATCTCTTAAAAACAAGCTGACCCCGTACTAAAATGACAGAAAATAACTGTTTTCCACATCACCATTATTTCGGCTGGAGCTTGAGAGTAGTATCGTCAAATTAAAAAAAAATTGACTTACTTTTTATATGATATAAAATATATTATGCGCCGTATAGTTAATGTGGAAGTGCCACATAAGCGATCTGGGCCCGTAAAGTGCTTGAACTGCCAAGACTATGGCAACACTAAAGCTTATTGTAAGTTGCCTTACGTTAATTTTGTGTGTGGGGATCTGCATGTTGCAGCCAAGCACGAGAAGCCAAAAGATAATTCTAGGGTGAAAACGTGCAGCAATCGTGGTGGAAGCCACACTGCCAGCTAAAAAGGTTGTCCTGTTTTTGATTTAGTTAGGTGCTCATCAAAGCCGAAAGTAGTTCCTGCCCCTCCCCAGCCATTAAATAGACTAACTACAACTATGCCCCAATTAACACAGCGACTACATTAAAGTCTACCCAGACCAAAGCACGTAAGCCTGCCCAGTCAACAACACTCTAAGAGGCACCAACAAACGAACCAACCATTCCAAATTTTAGCCGCCTGGAAGCCTTAATTGACAATATGGTTAAGCAATGCAAAAAAATCAGTCTGCTTTTCTGCAGACTATGCTTAAAAGGCCATGAACTGCCTCGGGTTTTTTTTTTTCTGGAACGCAAACGGCATCCGCCAATACAAAAACGAACTCGAATATTTTTTAACACAACAAAAAAATTATGTAATGGTGATTTCCGAGACTCCAATAAGATTCGAAGGAGAAAGATAGATCATGTTGTAGCTCGGCTATAAAAATCAAATCGAGAATGAAACACCAATGGCTGGGTGGTCTCTCCAAATGTTATATATTTTTTTTTTTTTTCATATTTTTTATTATTGGATCTTCGTACCAAGGAGCACTAGTTATCATTCTTAATTTTATTTTGACGGCGTTGAATTTTTTCAATGTTGGAGGCGGAAGCAGTGCCCCATAATTGTATCCCGTAGCACCAAATTGGTTTCAAAACTGAGTTGTATAATAAAAGTTTGCAATCAAGACGTAGCACAGAGTTTCTACCGATTAGCCCGTGGATTTTGGCCGTTTTAAGTTTCATCTGTGTCAACTTCGCATCTATATGTGACTTCCATGTGAGGCGGCGATCCAGGTGAATGCCAAGATATTTCGTCTCAATTCGTTGAGGCACCGTATGGTTGTTAATAAGAGTTGGGGGGCACGTTTCCTTGCGTAACGTAAAAGTAACGTGGGTGCATTTTTGTTCATTTATTTTTATTCCCCACAACTTTGCCCATTTTTCTACTTGGATTACGTGATGTTGAAGTTGTTTTGAGGCTTCTTTGGGGTCTTTATGAATACAGAATTGGACCTAGTATACTCCCTTGAGGTACACCAGCCCCTATTGGTTGAGAAGAACTTATTTGGTTTCCCTCTTTAATCATAATAATAGGTTAAAAATATTAGATGGAAGGTTGAGCTTTAATTTGTTTAACAGGCCTTCATGCCATACTTTGTCGAACGCTTGAGAGACATCTATAAATAGCGCGGAGCAGTATTTCTTTTCCTCAAAGGCCTTTCTTATAACCTGTACCAATCTGTGGGTTTGTTCGATGGTACTGTGTTGATTTCTAAATCCAAATTGGTGATCTGGAATGCAGTTGTTTTCACTCAGGATCGGAGTCAGCTTGTTTTTAAGCAAATTCTCAAACAATTTGAACATAGTTGGTAACAGACTTATATGCCTGTAAGACTCCACCTTCGAAGGATCTTTTCCCGGCTTAGGAATTATCTTTACCAAGGCAACTTTCCATACTGGCGGGAAATGTTCGAGCCGTAATATGGCGTTAAAAATAAAAAAAAATTATTCTTTTTGCTGTGCAAGGCAGCTCCAAAAGCATTTTGTTGCTGATTTCATCAAAGCCAGGAGCTTTTTTAGCATTTAAATTATTAATAGCCTCTACGACATCTGACAACTGAAAACGTATTTCCATAGGACATCTAGCAACAACAGGCGGTAGTTTACTCATGTCAGTGCATGTATTTGGAGTGAAGACATTTGTTAAATTACTTGCGAGCAGATCACATTTTTCATCATCACTTCTTGCCCAGGATCCTCTCAGATTACGTAGCGGTGGTTTCGCGATAACGGGTCTTTTAAGATATTTGGCTGATCGCCATAGTGAATAATTAGTCTGAGGAGTCGAGTCTAGACCTTCGAGGTGTTCCTTAAGAGATGCCAATCGGTGAACTTCAAGCAAATTTTTCAGTTGGTTTGTACATTCCTTCAACTTGGCTTTAAGTTGGGGTGATCTGTGCTTTTGCCATTCTCTTTGGGCCCTTTTTTTCAGATAAAAGCTGTTGCACATCTGCTGTAAAAATTTTGTTGTACTTTGTCTGATGATAGTAGGAAGAAGCATGATCAACGGCTTTTTTTATGTTCTCATTAAGGCTGCTCAGACAATCATCGATGTCTTCGGGAGTTTTTAGCGGCTGGTTTTCCGAGCAGTGGGTGCTGACAAATTTTTTGTATTTTAACCAATTAACTCTTTTAAATGAAAAAATATCACTTTTTGGTAATTGATGAGGACTAAAAATAGTGATTATAGTGGGAGAGTGGTCTGAAGATAAATCCAACGAGGCTTGAGCTTCGGTAAGTTCCGGGGATATACTTTTTGCTACGCCAAAATCAATAACGTCTGGAATTTTATTGTGATCAGTTGGCCAATACGTCGGTTGTCCAGATGAAATAACGTTAAAGCTACCTTCACACTATTCTACAAGTGTTTAGATTTTCATTGGATTTTGAGAGAGCCAAATAAAATGATTTTTGGTTTGACTGTCAAAAAATCAAATAAGAAATAATGCGCATTACATTTCGTCTTTACACTATCACATTTGAAATAAAATTAAAATCTGTGTAGTACTTAAACATCTGTTTTTGAGTTTAAAAAAAAAAACTTAAAGCAAGTATTTTTTATACCCTTCACATAGTGATAGGGTATATATCACTTTGTCATTCCGTTTGTAATTTCTTTATTATTCATTTGCGACCCCATAAAGTATATATATTCTGGATCCTTATAGATAGGGAAGCCGATTTAGCGATGTCCGTCTGTTGAAATCAAGTTTCCGGAGTCAAATAAAAAGATACAGAACAGTTAATGGTGTCAAACTATTAGAAATATCCTGGAGACAATCGCTATTTAAAATCAGCAAAATCGGTTCACTATTGACCGAGATATAAGCGAAAACCCAGAGTAACCCATTTTTTTTAGGACAAAATCCTTGCATATATCCCTATATATCTCAGTAAGTATAGTCACTCTTGCCCCAAAACTTGGCACGGATACTCCCAAAGAAGGGACCTAAATAATGGAAAAAGTTTTTTCAGATTGGACCGGGGGAAAGGGTAGTTTTCCTACAATTGCACAAATTTGGGGAAATATTTTATGCGCTATATCTCGTAAACTATAAGAGCTATCGACTTAAAATGTTCTACAAAAAATAATTGTACGCAAAGACCAACACTTTAAAGAAAAATTTTTTTGAGTGGGGGCAAAAAAAGGGGTAGCTCCTATACAAATCGACAATTATTATAAAATATTCGATACACTATATCTCGGAAGCTATAACAGATATCGAAATAAAATGTTTTACAAAAAGTAATTGGGCAAGATTGCCTACGCTTTAAAGAAAAAATTTTTTGAGTGGGGGCAAAAAAAGGGGTAGCTCCCATACAAATCGACAAATCTTATAAAATATTCGATACGCTATATCTCGGAAACTATAAAAGATATCGAAATAAAATGTTCTACAAAAAGTAATTGGGCGAGAATGCCTACGCTTTAAAGAAAAAATTTTTTGAGTGGGGGCAAAAAAAGGGGTAGCTCCCATACAAATCGACAATTGTTATAAAATATTCGATACGCTATATCTCGGAAACTATAACAGATATCAAAATAAAATGTTCTACAAAAAGTAACTGCGCAAGAATGCATACGCTTTAAAGAAAAATTTTTTGAGTGGGGGCAAAAAAAGGGGTAGCTCCCATACAAATCGACAATTATTATAAAATATTCGATATGCTATATCTCGGAAACTATAAAAGATATCGAAATAAAATGTTATCAAAAAAGTAATTGGGCGAGAATGCCTACGCTTTAAAGAAAAAATTTTTTGAGTGGGGGCAAAAAAAGGGGTAGCTCCCATACAAATCGACAATTGTTATAAAATATTCGATACGCTATATCTCGGAAACTATAACAGATATCAAAATAAAATGTTCTACAAAAAGTAATTGGGCAAGATTGCCTACGTTTTAAAGAAAAAATTTTTTGAGTGGGGGCAAAAAGAGGGGTAGCTCCCATACAAATCGACAATTATTATAAAATATTCGATACGCTATATCTTGGAAACTATAACAGATATCGAAATGAAATGTTCTACAAAAAGTAATTGGGCAAGAATGCCTACGCTTTGAAGAAAAATTTGATTGAGTGGGGGCAAAAAAAGGGGTAGCTCCCATTCAAATTAACAAATTTTATGAAATATTCGATACGCTATATCTCGGAAACTAAAACAGATATCCACATCAAATGTTCTACAAAAAGTAATTGGAACAAAAGGCCTACCCTTTAAAGAAACAACATTTTCGGATGGTGGGTGAAGAAGGGGTAGCTCCCATACAAATTAACAATTTTTATAAAATTTTCGATACGCTTCTGGAAAACTATTACAGCTATCGACTTCGAATATTCTACAAAAAGTAATAATCAAATAATTCATACATTTTGGTGAAAAAGTTGGAGAAGAGCAGGGGGACTAGAACATTTTATAAGTTTTATTAACCTTAAAATATGAATAATGTCGAAAACTTTTAAAATTCTCGACCTCAAATCTTCTTCATCTATTTCTATTATTCATACGAACGTTCAAATTTTGTTATTTTTTCTATGGACTTTAAAACTCGCACAAGGTTTTTTTATTATATTATTTGCAGTACAAAATTACTCGGCTGGGTATATTTAAAGACCAATGTAAAGGGTATATAAGATTCGGCACAGCCGAATATAGCGCTCTTACTTGTTTTTATTTGAATTTAACAAAAGGGTGAAAAAATACTGTTAGGCAATAAAAAGTAACGTTCAGACTTGCATTAGTTCATCAGACATGTTTTTTTAACTAATTTCTGCAATAAATTCTTAATTTCACTTTTAATATTTACTATTTGTAAAAATTTTTGCTGGCGCTAAATCATTAAACAGCTGTTCATCAGGGATGGAACTTTTAGTAATATTTTAAACTTTTGCACATTCTTCGGGTGATTATTGGTTTGCCGCATAAACTTAGAAAAATGCAGTGGATATGAAGCAAACCAATAATTCTTCGACGTTTTGTATATTTTTTTTTGTATTTGTACTTACAGTTTTATAATTTATTTTAAATAAGGTGGTTGAAACTTAGGCCCGTAATAATTATAAATTTTCAGATGTAAAAAAGTTTTCGAGCGTAGCTTTTATACAAAATCTGTTTTAAAACTTATTTTATATATATATTTGTACATATGTGTGTTGTCTTTAAGTTTTTATGTGATATTTTTATAATATTACTGGTTTTTAAAAGCGAGCTATAAAATCTAGTGGAAAAATTTATAATAGTTATCGTAAGTTTACTAAGACCATATTTGTCAGCCATTACATACATTTTTGTTAATAAACCTACCATAAGTATTTTCGCATAGTTTTCATATATCAAAAATTACCATAAGGTTAGAATTTAGTTTTAATTAATAAGTTTTAATTTATAAAAAGTTGTGTTTCAGGTACATAACAAAATAGTCAAAACTCACAAAAATTAATCCAAACCTACCCAAAAGCGTTTCAGGTAACAAATTTTCCACAGCAAATAAAACGTTTGAGATAAATTTCCTTTCCTGTACAAGGGTTTCAACAAAATTTTTGTTGTAGGTACATTTTTTTATAAAAATCTGTAGAGTTCTTTAATATAAAATGCGATTTAGAACATTTAGATACATTTTATATGTGATGTATTTGCTATGTTTTAAAAATTCTATGGGGTGTAATCGTCTAAATAAAATTTAACTTTTTAACTAAGCAGCATGTGAGAATTTAAAAATTTTCAATTATAGTTTTTTGCGTTCCAGCTATTTTGAGCAACTTTGGTAAGCTTGGAGAGTAATTTCTTTACTCTCATATGTCGGAACAAAATCGAGATCTTTTGGAACACACTTAATATTTGTTAAGAATTTATAACTGATTAAAACAAATAAACAATGTTTTAAAAATTTTCCTGATTTGCTTTTGCGGGTTAATTAATAAAACGCTTGTATATAATAAATTCAATCAAAAAAATTTGTTTTTTTTATACAAAGTGAGTTTATTTTGCTAAAAGACTCCATTTTTTGACACCCATAGATTTTTTTAAAAATATATAAATATACATATCAAAAGTAAAAACTTTACAACACTTTTAATGAAAAAAAATTACTTTTACAACTTTTTAATTTAATTTTAATTAAAAATATTTTATTTCGTAATAAATAACTATAAATTTCATAAAAATATTATTAAAAATTTTTTACAATACCAAACTTTATATAAGCTTTCCATGCCTGATTTTCTTTATGGCTGCTGTAAATATGCAACTCTGATACATGCAAAATCTAATGGTTTAGAAAAATTTCTAAAAATGAAGAGAGTCATACTACTGTCAAATTTCTTTAGGTATTTTTTGACATTTCATAACATAATGTCTTCACACTATTATATTTTCTCATTTTATTTGAGTTTTTTGACCAGTGTTTTTACCCAGTATTATAGTCTGAAGCCACCTTAAGTCCCATTTCAGATACGGAATCAAACAAAACACGACCCCTGGGACTTATTAGGCGAGAGCCCCAGTACGTATGCGTAGCGTTATAGTCTCCAGCAGCTATATAGCGGGGACCCAAAGATTTGTAAAAACTGTTGAACTGATATTTTGTTATGGAGAACCTGGGTGGACAATACACTGACGAAATAACTAAGCCATGGAAAAATTCATCAACGCAAATGTTTGTTGCTTGCATATAACATTCGGAGAGACCACCCATCCATTGATGTTTGATTCTCGATTTTATTATTATAACCGAGCCACCACATGATCTATCTCTGGGATCCTTTGAATCGTAAGAAGAATAGCCTCTAATTTTGAAATTACTTCTAGATGTCATATGCGTCTCAGAAATCAACATGACATCAATTTTTTGGTTATTTAAAAAATATTCGAGTTCGTTTTTGTGTTGGCGGATGCCGTTAGCGTTCCAGAAACAAACCCTGAGGCAGTTCATGGTCTTTTAAGAATGGCCTGCAGAAGAGCAGACTGCATTTTTTGCATTTCTTGCATCATGCCAGCCATTTGCGTCATGAACTGCGTAAATTGTTTAACCATATTGTCAATTACAGCTTCGGACGGCTAAAACTGGACTCGGTTGGTTCATTTGTTGGCATCTCTTGTTGTGTTGTAGGCTGGGTAGGCTTACGTGCATTGGGCTGGTTAGACTTTAATGCGTTGGCATAGGAAACTTGACTTGTAGTTGGTTGTGCTAATGGAGGCATGTTTGTAGTTGGAATATTTAAAGGCTGGGGAGGGGCAGGAACGACTTTCGGCTTATATAAGCGTTTAACTGAATCAAAAATGGGACAACCTCTATAGTTGGCCGTGTGGTTTCCTCCGCAATTGCTGCATTTCTTTACCCGAGGATCATCTTTTGGCTTTTCGCACTTAGTCGTAGCATGCAGGTCACCACACACAACACAAACAGAAGGCAACTTGCAATAAGCCTTGGTGTGACCATATTCCTGGCAGTTTAAGCACTGTACGGGCCCAGATCGCTTATGTGGCGCTTCAACTACAACTCTACGGTGCAAAATATATTTTAGGTCATAAATAGGATGAGTCTCATTCTTTTTTAAATTTACATCACCAGGCTCAAGCTCCACTCGGAATATTGGTTGCCGATACCTTTCTCTGTTTCTAATGTTTGATACAAACTTGGCTTTAAAGCCTTTGCTGCACAAACTGGCCTTAATCTCCTCTGGGTCAACATTTGAATCAATACCTTTAATAACAACCTGTAGACCTTTTGCGTTCTTAAGTTGGTAGGTGTAGAAGCTTTTTTTATGTTTTTCAAGTTCGAAAACCGTAGTGCGGTAAGCGTTTTCGTGATTCACTTGAATTTTAGTTTCAAAAATGCTACCACGCTTAATGTTCGAAACATAAAAGTTGTTTTCGCCTATTAACTCAACTAAAAACTTTATGAGGTCATTTGAGTTTTTTTCTCTCAAATATATTGGGGGAGGCTTAAATGACCTTCTTTCGGGTAATGGGGCATCATTTTCCTCCTGCAAAATGGCAAAACGATTCTGTGATGAGGTCGGCTTTTCTTCATCTTTCAAAATTTTTGCTGCGTTTGTAACCTCTGCCGATTTGGGGCTTCTTCCCCTCTTAAGAACTGTTATATAACGGTCCATTCCTACCTTGACCTTTGGAGCTTGTGAAGAAAGTGGACTGTGACCGTCTTTAGCAACTGTAGGTTCAATTTCTAAATTCAATAAGGAAGACCACGATGATGATGGTACCTCGGTATTTTTTTTTATAGTTCTTAAAAAGAGATTGGGCTAAATTGGTCCTTTGTTCAAAACACTTACTTAAATTTGGTGCACTTGCACTTAAATTTGTTGTATTTATTTTTGGTTTCTCACTCTAATAGTTTTTATTGTATTCAGGGTCTCTAATGTTTTCATTGCTCACGCTTGTTGAGCTTAATGTTATATACGAACAACAAATGCCTGCGTTGATGAATTTTTCCATGGCCTAGTTATTTCATCTGTGTATTGTCCACCTAGATTCTCAATTACGAAGGATTAGTTCAACAGTTTTTACAAATCTTAAGGTCCCCTCTTCATAGCTGCTGGGGACTTACGCCTAGCATACGTGCTGGGGTTCTCGCCTAATTAGTTTAAGAGGTTGTGTTCTGTTTTATTCCGTTTCTGAAATGGGACTTAACGTTATTTCACCTGGACAAACAAGGTTTTGGCCGACTACAATAAAATACCAGACGTTATCGATTTTGGCGTAACAAAAGGTATGTCCCCGGAACTTACCGAAGCTCAAGCCTCGTTGGATTTACCTTCAGACCACTAACCCACTATAATTACTATCTACGGCCCTCCCCATATTTCAACTAGTGATATTTTTGTTGTTCAAAACAGTGAATTGGCTAAAATATAAACAATTATCAGCACCCACTGAAGACATCGATGATTGTATAAGCAGCCGTAGTAAGAATTAAAAAAAAACCGTTAAACAAGCTTCTTTTGACTATCGTCAGACTAAATATAACACAATTTGTTTAACCGATGTGCAACAACTTTTATCAGAAAAAAGAAGAGAGAATAGCAAAAGCAAAGATCCCCGAACCTAAAACCAAGCTGAAAGAATGTGCCCACCAATTGAAATATTTGCTAAAGGTTTACAGAATGTCACCTCTTAAACAACATCTCGAAGGGGTAGACTCGACCCCTTAGACGAATTATTTAGAATGGCGATTAGCTTAATGCATTAAAAGACCCGTTAACGCAAAACCAGCACGACGTAATCTGAGAGGATCCTGGGTGAGAAATGATGAAGAAAAATGAGATCTGCTCGTAAGTCATTTAACGGGTGTGTTCACTCTAAATCAGTAGTCTTCACAAAGAGAAACGCACTTAAAATGAGAGTATTATTGTCAGCGTTGCCATTATTTTTTTTTATAAGAACTGCAAATTTGGAAAAAACAAATCTGCATTTTAAGTGAAACCACAGAACATAACAAATTATATAAAAAAAAAAATAAAAACATAGCATAGCATATCGCGCTCATTTAGTAATTTTTTTTTTTTATTTATTTTATTAAAAGTTCTGTCTATGGATTTTATTTCCTTACAGACAGCTTTTAGTTTAACATTTAAAGGTACCTTTACACGGTCATACATATATTACGATATGTCAAAAAATGTTGTGGGATAATACAAAATCTCATCATGTAAAAGCATGATGTATTGGGTAGGAGAGAATACGGATGCAAAATTTGACAAGTGTTCGGTAAATGTTTATTTTCTAAACCATTTTAGAAACTTGTGTATTCTCATCACATCAGAGGTGTGAAAGATTGGCAGCATTTACAGCATCTAATGAAGGTGGCTACACTTAATGAAACAATACACAAACAATCAAAACAAAAGCAGATTTTTTTCATGTTGTTTTTGTTAATATTGTTGAACCTTACCCATATGGCGTTACCCCAAAGGAAAGTGGCAAAAAAAACCGATTTTGATTTTACCAATCTCATCCGTGTAAACATGAAAAATAGTTAGAACAGATTTTTATTCTCTTTTTTTAAACACGGAGAGAATTTCATAATATTTTGATTCTACAAAATCTAATTACTTTGTATTACCGTGTAAAGGTACCTTAAGTAACATATAAAAACATATATACAGACATGTATTATTGATTATTCAACAAAGAAATTATTTTACATTTAATAGCATTTGGACTAACTGAAAAATCTATAATATTATAAAATTTATTAAATTGACTACATATCGTCTAAATGGATCAGCATTAGCATAATATTTTTTTTTTTTTTGTTCATATATTTTATTATTGAATCTTCGCTTAAGCGAACTAACAATAAGTATTCAAATCTTAAAACTAAGTTGTTAATACTAGTCCAGTCAGTACCAGACTAAAATTTAAGTCCTCACAATAAAATTAACTAATTTCAAAGGTTTCATCTAAGAGAAATTGTATCCCTTCTTTTTAGGTGATGTTTCGTGCGAGCGGATTTGGATGTGATTCCAGCTTATTTAAATTCTTGTCCACATATTTCATGATTTCGCATTTTACAAGTGGAACTTCTAGATCCTTGTGGATGTTGCTGTTTTTGATATACCAAGGAGCACCATTTATCATTCTTAGAATTTTGTTTTGACGGCGTTGGATTTTTTCGATGTTAGAGGCGGAAGCAGTGCCCCATAATTTTATACCGTAGCACCAAATTGGTTTTAAAATCGAGTTGTAGAGTAGAAGCTTACAATCAAGACGTAGCACAGAGTTTCTACCAACTAGCCAGTGGATTTGAGCAGCTTTAAGTTTCATTTGCGTCAGCTTAGCATCTATATGAGGCTTCCATGTAAGGCGGCGATCTAGGTGAATACCAAGATATTTTGTCTCAGATCGTTGAGGCACATTATGGTTGTTGATAGTGATTGGAGGGCACGTTTCTTTGCGTAAAGTAAAAGTTACGTGGGTACATTTTTGTTCATTTATCTTTATTCCCCATAACTTTGCCCATTTCTCAACTTGGGTTACGTGTTGTTGCAGCTGGTTCGAAGCCTCTTTAGGGTCTTTGTGAATACCAAGAAAAGCAGTGTCGTCAGCAAATGTCGACGTGTGTGTGAAACTATTGGTTGGCATATCTGCCGTGTAAAGCAAGTACAAACTTGGACCTAGTATACTTCCTTGAGGGACACCAGCCTCTATTGGTTGGGAACAACTTATTTGGTTTCCCTCTTTGATCATAAATTGTCGGCCTGTTATGTATTTTTCTAAAAGGTTGAAAATATTAGCTGGAAGGTTGAGCTTTAGTTTGTTTAGAAGGCCTTCATGCCATACTTTGTCGAAAGCTTGTGAGACATCGATAAAAAGCCCGGAGCAGTACTTCTTTTCCTCAAAGGCTTTTCTTATAACCTGTACCAACCTGTGAGTTTGTTCGATGGTACTATGTTGACTTCTAGCATAATTTGTTCTGAAGAAGCCAACTCTTAGTAATTCATAGTTTCGAGACGGGCGAACAGGAACATTAAACAATATGTTATCAAGCAGGAATTCAGCAGATATGTTTCCATTAATTATGTTTAATATAAATGACACGTTTAACATGGTTCTACGGCTCTTGATAACCGGCTAACCGGCTGGAGTATGGTGGAAGATCAAGTGGGTTCCAGTGCAAGCCACGGAGACAGAACAATAAAAATTGCTTTTGTACCGATTCAATACAATTGCTGTGTACCATATATGAGGGATCCCACACTACGGATGCATATTCAAGGACAGGTCTTACAAGCGAAACAAATAGTTGTTTGGTAATATATGGGTCTTTAAACTCCTTAGACCATCGTTTAATAAAACCAAGAACGCCACGTGCTTTGCTCACTGTTAGAGAAGTATGTTTAATAAAATTCAACTTAGAGTCTAACAAGACTCCTAAGTCCAAGATTGTAGAAACATTTTCTAGCTGGTGGTTTCCCAAGTTGTAGTTAACGTTAAAAAATCTGCCCCTATAGAAAGACATATGTTTACACTTATTTAAGTTAAGCTCCATCAGATAAGAGTTGCACCAGGAGTATAATGAGTTCAAATCATATTGAAGAAGATAATGATCTGAGTACTGATTAAAACTTAGGAAAATTTTTACATCATCCGCATACATTGAAACAGTGGAGAACTTAATTACACTAGGAATATCGTTAATAAACAGAGTAAACAGCAACGGCCCCAGATGACTGCCTTGTAGTACTCCAGATAGAACATCAATTGGTTTGGACGTAGCATTTTGAAAGCGAACCCATTGCCTGCGTTTTGTTAAATACGATTCAATCCATTTAAGTAAGGTATACGAAAGACCGATTATACTAAGTTTAGCCAGGAGTAATTTATGGTTAACCTTGTCAAATGCCTTGCTGAAATCGGTATATACAATGTCAGTTTGTTTTCTTTGCACAAAACCGCGATTTACAATTGTTGTTAATTGTAGCAAATTTGTGGTGGTAGAGCAGCCTTTACGAAAACCATGTTGCACAGGAGAAAGAATTGATGACACCTGATGAGAAACGTATTCAGTTATCATCTTTTCAAAAATTTTTGGAATAACGCTTAGTTTTGCGATTCCACGATAATTTTTAATATCAGATTTAGTTCCAGATTTATAGTGTGGTATAATAAAAGAATTTTTCCATATATTTGGGAAGTAACTATTTTTAATTGACATATTAAAGATGAGCGTTAATGGAGCAGCGAGAACTTCGGCACAGTTTATTAATAAACAACTGGGTATGTTGTCGGGGCCACTTTTATATGAAAATTTTAGTTTTTTTAAGTTATGTAAAGTTGTAGACATGTCAAGCAATGGTATTGAAATAACTTGGTTAACTGATTGAGAACACGAGACATTATTGAAATCTTCGAAAACGGCATCAGAGTAGGTGGTAGAAAAAAAATCGGCAAACATGTTACTTATGAAAACATTATCGCTAGATTCACAGTCATTAAACTTCATTACTGCAGGAAATACTGTAGATTTTCTTTTTGAATTCACAAAGTTATAGAACGATCTTGGGTTATTTTTAAAATTTCACGTAAATAATTGGTGTAGTAATGTTTGTTTAGCACATTGTATTGAGTACGAATTGTTATATATTTACTATAATCAACTTGTCTGCCAGATTTTTTAAAAATTTTATACAATTTATTTTTCCTGTTTTTAACTGAGGACAAATGTTTAGTGTTCCAAGGAGGTCCACAAGGTGTATAGAATGATTTTTTTGGAATACATGTGTTTATCAGGGCATAGATTTTGGTATAAAAACGATTTATTCATCTACTGAAATACTAAACGGCGAAAGTAGCTCATTCCAGTCGACGTTGCTCAGGAGGGTGTTAAGTTGTCGATAATTAGCTTTTTTAAAACACAGAGAGTTGTAATCAGCAGCATTTGGTGGGGAATTAGGTTTAAAAGAAATTGGTAGGTTAACTTCAATTGTAGGATGATATCGATCTTCCGGCATTGTAATAGGTTCACAACGCCTCACAACAATGTCCTCATATTCATTTGCAAATACTAAATCCAACATCTTACCATAATCATTTATTATACCATTAAATTGATAAAGCGGTACTTCTAAAAGAGAGTTGAGAAACTCTGTGTAGATAATATTATTTAGAGACGTGATTGGTACTAAGAATCCATCATCAGGTGAAAAATTCCATTTAATAGAAGGCAAGTTAAAGTCACCAGCAGAAACAATCAAATCATTCATTTTAGCATTAGACGATATATACTTAATAGCTTTAGCATGTTCGACGTAAACTAAAAGAGGTGATGCCGGGGGAATATAGGAGCATGTAATATAAATATTTCTATGACCAACTTTTATTTTTACGCCAATTATTTCAATATTGGAAGGTGAGTCAATGGTTAAGGCTTCAGACGGAAAAATATTCAAAACAGCAATGATGACACCTCCTGATTTTTTATTATTTTCTCGATCTCGTCTAAATACTTGGAAATAATCACAAATTATTTCAGAGTTCAAGACATTTTCAGTAAGCCAAGTTTCAGTAAAAATTATTATCTGATGATTTATGTTAAAACTATTAACGAAAAGAGATGATAATTTGGTATTAGGTCCTCTGACGTTCTGGTAGACTAAGGAAATATTGTCCCCAGTATTAGCACTTAGTTTTTGGGATATTTGAGTTAACTAAAGGAAGGCGAGCAGCTGGATTACGATATCCTCTAAAGGTATATTCACGCACAAATGTATTTACGGGCCAGAAAGTAGGATCCACAATTTTATCAAAATATTGATCCGGAACTAAAACTTTGAAAGATGCTATCTCACGTGGTACAGAGTAATTAAATTTAAACGTTAAAATATCAGCATTAGATCCAATTTTGGATTTAATGAAAAATTCAACATCGCTTACAGACGTTTCAAAAGCTAAACGTGTTACAAATACAGCTTTTTTAGGAGCAATAGCCCTCAGCGGGTTATGTGTTGTTTGGTTGCTTATTAAAGGTGAGACAGGTTTAAAAATACCCTCAGTCGTAGACAAACTTACAGCTGATTGATTCTCTAAAGAGGAATCGTACAGGTTTGAGACCGGTGTAACGTTAACGTTTATATTAGATGTTAAGGGACCCGTGTTTAAAAGAGTAATGTTTTCATCTACATATTTTGCATTATTACCAGGCTGTCTTCATGATGTTCCGTGTCAGCAGTGGAGAAAGCAGAATTTGCAGTTTGTTTCTCTTTATTAGTACTCCGAGCAGACTTACGACGTTTGGGAGACGACGAAGGCGATTTTGTATTATTTAACGATTTTTTATAATCTTCCAACAAAGCTCCATAGTCAGCAATTTGCTTAGAAAGCTTTAAAGATTGATCCTGAATTTCAGTGAAGTTTTTCTTAGTCCCTTCGAAAAAACGGTAAAAATTTAACCCAATTTTTTTGCAATCATTACAGCACCATTGTAAACCATTATTGTTACTAAGTGCCTGGGCTACAATCATTAAAAGGCCACTGCATTTAACATGACAAAGGCCATGACATAGCCAGCAACATATCATATTTTCATAGTTTGAGTAGAGCTTACAGCTTTTAACTAAACAAGCCATTTTTATCTCAGTTGCGTTACTTGTACAAGCACAGAAAAATAGTTTATTCAAAAATAACGGACTTTAACAAACTAGGTTTACAAACTTAAAAGCAGTGCTTATTAAACTATTTTTATAACAAACTTGGCAGCACTATTTGTTTTATTATTGTTCCTGTTGTTGTTCTTATTTTTATTTATTTGATATTTATTGTTTGTTTTGTTTTGTTTATATTATTTTCCTTACTTATTTTAGTTTAAGTTGAAATTAAGACAAAAACTGGCTACAAACATAAACAACTTCAATTGACGCTGAATATGCAAAAAAAATATTTCCAGTTTATTAACTTTACAATACGGCAAACAGTCTTTTTACAAACGAAACACAATACAGTACTAACTGAAAAATGTAAAAATAAAAACCAAAATAATTCATTTTTTTTAAAAAATTAAAGTATTGTTTTTACTATATTTGTTTTTCTGTATCAGTGTTTTGTAAGCTTATGTTTTTTTTTATTTCAAGGCAAAATATAAAATTATTAATATTTTGTTTTATTATAACGATATTTATTAGCTAATTCAAAGCTGATGATATGTGAAGCCTTGATTTGGCTATCTGTATTGGTAGAGTTATTTGAGCATCTATTTTGGATACAAAGATTTTTGAGTCGAAAATCTTCTTTTAGTTTTTTTATTATTTGATTTCTCTCATTTCCTGAAACAGAATGAAACTCAATATGCATTGTATGCCGCTTAAGGTGCGATGCAAACATATTCTTTAGTAACTGGTTGCATTAAAGGCACTCAGCCTCTTTAAATATGTTTAAAGAAAACAAAAAAGATTTTCCCACTTAATATCCCACATAATTATTATAAATATTTTTTTCTAAAATGCTGTAAAAAATTTATATGTATGTCCGTAGGTTTTTACCTGAATTATGAAAAAGTTTTTAAATTGCATAAATTTATGTAGCTTGCTATCAATTTCTTACTGTAATTATCAAAAAAATTTTAGCTCTACCTATGTTGCACACATAAAGAGATTCAAATTATTTTTGGATAATTACACACTAATTGGCAACGCTGCAGTGCAGAAAAAACATTTTTAGCTCTCTCTGAAAAATAAAAACATGCGACATACCCCTACTCTGTTTGAAAGCTAACAAGCTACTAATTGAAATTTTTTATTTTTCATATGTTTGTTGTTTTGATTATGATTACCGTTTGCAATGATGAAAACAAAGCGTATGGATTGTTTATTTATGAAAGATTGTGTAATGTTAGTAATTTATTATGTTTTCTTAAGTTTACGATCGAAAAATAAAATAAAAATAGCTCGCCATGAATTATAAAAGCAATATCAGTAAACAAAATACGATATTTATTTAAAAATACAATTTAATCAGGATTAGTATTCAGTTGCTGTTTGCAGATTTTAAGAAGCATTTTGGTAGGAAAACAATTTATTTTGGAAAACCCTGGTTGTAATATTCACGAAGAGAGTAAGTAAGAACCCGAAAATCTTCGTTAGCTGGGTAATATGGGTGAAGACCACTGCTCTAAATACATGCACCGACAGGAGAAGATTACCGCCGGTTATTGCTAGTTGTTCTTAAAAAATTCGTTTTCAACTTTTAGATGTCGTAGATGCTACCGATAATTTTAACGCTAAAAAAGAAACTGGGGCATTCGAACTTGTCTTTAATAATTCATAAAATATTAAAGAAAAGATTTAACAAACTTAGTCACGTGTGCAACAGCCTGAGTTAACCAACATTCAAAATTGTAGTGTTTAAATCCAAATTTCAGCAATTCATATAGGTATGCCACATTACCCGCACTTACTCTATGTAAAAAGTTGCAGCTTAAACAACAGGACACTTGTTCGCGACCATAGTGCGCTTTAAACTTCATTCTGTTATTCACAAGCTACAGGCATAGCAAAATAAATTTGAAGGATACGCACACCTTCTTAAATTGATCTTTTTGAAATTCATCTACTTGGATTCTTTTTAAATTAACATGTTTCATCATAATATGAACTGAATTAATAAGTTTGTCTTTCAGTTCAACTGAACTTGTTTAATAGGTTCTTAAACGTAATTTATTATATGAATTTTTCTCCCATTCTTTCAATATGCAGACTTTGCTTAACTCTATGGACAGTAATAGTTTTTTGTTATCAGAACAGAGGTCATATTTATTTTTCCAGCACTTAAAATCTAAATAAGGATCACATACAATTTTAAAAAACCAGTCATTACAGTAGTTTAGTTTGTTTTTATGTGTTATATATTTGCACTGATCTAAAGGAGTTCAATAATGCTTCTAACGCCTTTATTTAATTCCATTTTCCCAAGCAACAACAAAATCATTTGTACCTGGACAGGTGCTGTAAGGGATATAAAAATTGTTTGGTTGGTTATAGAACACTTGAGAATTTTTAAATTTTAGTTTAAACAAAAGAGGTAACGAAATTTTTGTAGGCATAAAATTTTATTTTTTTTTTTCAAATTAAAAGAAAAATTATTTAGTTTTCATATAAAAAAACCAGTAAGAGCGCTATATTCGGCTCTGCCGAATCTTATATACCCTTCACATTGACCTTTAGCAATCCCAAAACTTTTTTTATTTTTAACCATTTTTTTACTTATGAAATATTTCTAATTTTTAAATAGGGGTCGCTGTCATTTTTTAAAGCTCCACGGGTGACGGGGAAGTTGTAGGGGTTTTTATCCTAATTTTTACAAATTTTGTATGGCAACCCACTTAGAGGGTGGAGATACGGGGTAAGTATATTCTAGGAATATGTTTTGAAGGGGAAACTAATGGGGGTCGGTCGCAACCTTTATTGCTCTAAGGCCAACTCTGAGGAAGTTGTGAGCATTTCCATATCATTTCTTGTAAATTTTGTATGACAACCCTCTTAGGGCGTTGAGATAGGGGGTAGGTATGTTCTAGGAATATGTTTGGGAGAAGAAACTAATAGGGGTCGGTCGTACACTTTATTGCTCTTAGGCCAACTCTTAAGAAGTTGTGGGCATTTTTACATAATTTTTGTAAATTTTGTATGGCAACCCCCTTAGGGCGTGGAGATAGGGGGTAAGTATGTTCTAGGAATATGTTTGGGAGGGCAAACTAATGGGCGTCGGTCCTACACTTTATTGCTCTCAGAACGGCTCTAAAGAAGTTGTGGGCATTTTCATATCATTTTGTAAATTTTGTATGGCATCCCCCTTAGGGCGTGGAGATAGGGGGTAAGTATGTTCTAGGAATATGTTAAGAAGGGAAAACTAATGGGGGTCGGTCGTGCACTTTATTGCTCTAAGGCCAACTCTGAAGAAGTTGTGGGCATTTTATCATTTTTGTAAATTTTGTACGGCAACCCCCTTAGGGCGTAGAGATAGAGGGTAAGTATGTTCTAGGAATATGTTTGGGAGGGTAAACTAATGGGGATCGGTCGTACACTTTATTGCTCTAAGGCCAACTCTGAAGAAGTTGTGGGCATTTTATAATTTTTGTAAATTTTGTATGGCAACTCCCTTAGGGCTTTGAGATAGAGGGTAAGCATATTCTAGAAAGTTGTTTGGGAAGGCAAACTAATGGGGGTCGGTCCTACACATTATTGCTCTAAGAACGACTCTAAAGAAGTTGTGGGCATTTTCATATCATTTTGTAAATTTTGTATGGCATCCCCCTTAGGGCGTGGAGATAGGGGGTAAGTATGTTCTAGGAATATGTTAAGAAGGGAAAACTAATGGGGGTCGGTCGTGCACTTATTGCTCTAAGGCCAACTCTGAAGAAGTTGTGGGCATTTTATCATTTTTGTAAATTTTGTACGGCAACCCCCTTAGGGCGTGGAGTGATGGGGTAAGTATGTTCTAGGAATATGTTTGGAAGGGAAAATTAATGGGGGTCGGTCGTAGACTTTACTGCTCTAAGGCCAACTCTGAAGAAGTTGCGGGCATTTTATCATTTTTGTAAATTTTGTATGGCAACCCCCTTAGGGCTTGGAGATAGAGGGTAAGTATATTCTAGAAATATGTTTGGGAAGGCAAACTAATGGGGGTCGCTCGTACACTTTATTGCTCTAAGAACGACTCTAAAAAAGTTGTGGGCATTTTCATATCATTTTTGTAAATTTTGTATGGCAACCCCCTTAGGGCTTGGTGATAGAGGGTTAGTATGTTCTAGAAATATGTTTGGGAGAAGAAACTAATAGGGGTCGGTCGTACACTTTATTGCTCTAAGGCCAACTCTGAAGGAGTTGTGGGCATTTTCATATCCTTTTTGTAAATTTTGTATGGCAACCCCCTTAGGGCGTGGAGATAGAGAGTAAGTATGTTCTAGGAATATGTTTGGGTGGGAAAACTAATGGGGGTCGGTTGTACACTTTATTGCTCTAAGGCCAACTCTGAAGAAGTTGTGGGCATTTTATAATTTTTGTAAATTTTGTATGGCAACCGCCTTAGGGCTTGGAGATAGAGGATAAGTATATTCTAGAAATATGTTTGGGAAGGCAAACTAATGGGGGTCGCTCCTACACTTTATTGCGCTAAGAACGACTCTAAAAAAGTTGTGGACATTTTCATATCATTTTTGTAAATTTTGTATGGCAACCCCCTTAGGGCTTGGAGATAGAGGGTTAGTATGTTCTAGAAATATGTTTGGGAGAAGAAACTAATAGGGGTCGGTCGTACACTTTATTGCTCTAAGGCCAACTCTGAAGAAGTTGTGGGCATGTTTACATCATTTTTGTAAATTTTGTATGGCAACCCACTTAGGGCTTGAAGATAGAGGGTAAGTATATTCTAGAAATATGTTTGGGAAGGCAAACTAATGGGGGTCGGTCGTACACTTTATTGCTCTAAGAACGACTCTAAAGAAGTTGTGGGCATTTTCATATCATTTTTGTAAATTTTGTATGGCAACCCCCTTAGGGCGTGGAGATAGAGGGTAAGTATATTCTAGGAATATGTTTGGGAGGGAAAACTAATGGGGGTAGGTCGTACACTTTATTGCTCTAAGGCCAAGTCTGAAGAAGTTGTTGGCATTTTATAATTTTTGTAAATTTTGTATGGCAACCCCCTTAAGGCATGGAGATAAAGGGTAAGTATATTTTAGAAATATGTTTGGGAGAAAAAACTAATGGGGGTCTGTGATACATTTTTTTCCTCTACGGGCTACTCCGGGGAAGTTGTAGCGGTTTTTACCTTATTTTTTAAAATTTTGTATGGCAACCATGTCAGGGGCTGGAGATAGAGAGTAAGTATGTTCCACAAAAATGTTTGGAGGGAAAAAATAATTTGGGTAGGTCTTAAATTTTACCTTTGTAGGAGAACCCTGGAAGCCGTAGGAGCGATTTTAAAAATGTTTAAATTAAGCTTTGTATGGCAACGCTGTTATATGTATGAACACTTATACTAACAAAATTTTTGTTTTGGGTGTGTTTTTTCTTTTTTTGTTTTTTCTTTTTTTTGTTGTTCTTTTTGTTGTTTTTTTATTATTACATGTAAAAGTATGTTTTTTGTTGTTGTTGTAGACTCAAAAAAACGAGGTAGTCTTGGTTTTTTGCTTATATCTCGGTCATTTATCGGGCGATTTTGCTGAATATTAAATACCAATTTTCTCGCGACTATCTGTGACAGTTTGATACCACATTCGGGTCTATGCGATATCGGGGGGCTTCAGAAAGTTGATTTTAACCATAACACGGACAGACGGACAGATGGACATCGCTAAATCGGCTTCCCTATCTATAAGGATCCAGAATATATATACTTTATGGGGTCCCAAATGGATAATAAAAAAATTACAACCGGAATGACAAACTTATATATACCCTTATCACTTATGTGAAGGGTATAAAAAGTTGCGTACATACATATAAACTGTCTTGTAGTACCTTAAAAAAAGAATATTAAAGGAGGAAATAGTAAAGATAAGATATTTGCAAGGAAAGGGGAAAGTTATTGAGCGTTAAGTTTACACAGAAAGTGGTATTATTTGGATTCTACGTGATTTGAAGAAATGAACGGTTAGTTAATAAAGGTCAGGAAATTATTTAGGGGCATCTTAAATAAGTAAAGAGACAGGATACCCTGGTCTAAAAGGAAGTAACGTAATCTACTTCCTTCACCCGAAGCTCCAACCAAGCCATTTGTTTTTTTTTATTATGTCCTTTCCTCCCCAACCAGTTTTAATTTCTCTTCCCTCAGGTAACAGCACTTTGTTTCCGCTACCTTAATTATTGTTTTAGTTGACGGTTCTTAACTAATTTTAAGAAAGGTAAGAACACCCCCCTAGTACCATGAGCACGGTCGGATATAAAAAGGTAGCACCTGTCTTCCGGAAAATAGGACTAAGGTTTGAATCGTCACAGTGTATACAATATATCTGGACGGTAATAAAAGGCTTTTACATTCTCGTAATACGAGTCGACATTTGATGTGTCTAAGCTTGAACTTTCAGCTAGACCAATATTCAATTTAAGCGCTAATTCGGTTGCTATCGCTCTTTTTTTACTTGGTGATTGAGGGAGGGCTTTTAGAGCCTTATGAACGGCTTTCGATAAAGTTTGTGTGGACTTGTGAGGGGATTTTGGTACTTATAGAAGGTTCGTCAAGATTTTGTTCTTAATTTCTTAATTTGGCCCTTTGCAGCCTTCATTTATCCCTTCCTGAAAGACTTCCTTTTCTTCGCTTATGGAGCTCACATATTCTTCTCGATTCGCTAGGGCTAAAGGTTGGATCATCTTTCTTATGCTTTTCGCGAAGTTTCCGCATATGGTCAGTACTGGTGGAAGGTCATATTTGGATGAGCCATAAATGTAGTATAGTAAATTGTAAATACAGTTTGTAGATGGCACAAAGACTGAAAGATTTCAGATATATTAATTCTTGGCGTCACGTACATACACTTTTTATCACGAAAGAAAAACTATTTGCTAAGTGTTTAAGTGGAATTTTTTTTTTGTAAGCTTTAAGACCACCATAAGTTAGCTGTAAACAACAAAAATCAATTTGTTTGGTTGAATTGTCTTACAGTTATAACTAAAAAAAAGGGACATAGAAATTTACCTTTGCATTGTAATTTCTTCCTCGGGAACAAAGCAACACAACAATAAATGTTATGCAATTTAATACCGCTCATCCCTCCCTTAGACGCATAGAAGAATATTAGTTCTTATGTGAAAAACGGTATTCGCAGCGACCTCGCAAAAAATGGTGTAAAATAAAAAGGAAAGGTAGATTCTTTATACTCTCAAGAAAATAACGGTATTTATGAAAACAGTAGGTGTGATCATTTACAGAAAATTAACAATAATTTCGATAATTATAAGTAAGTGTTCACGTACACAAAAAAATAGCAGCTAGAGAGCCAAAACAAGCGTAATATGTTAAAAAAACAAAAATGTTTCTGATAATTTCTGCTAGTAAAAATTTTACTATCAGAAATTATTCAAACAGTCTTTCTGTCATTATGTTTTGAAAAAAAATTTAAGTTTTAAATTTTTATAAGTTTACAAAAACAAAATACATTTGCTTGCAAGTTTTGACTGTAAAAGTGTTCACTTACTTTTAATTATTTTTGAGAGCATTTTTAAAAATATTTCTTTTTACTCTCTCGTTGCTAGTAATTACTGGAAAGTTATTGAACACAGCGAGTAATATATTCGTCACGATGTGTGTCAATTTTTTGAGATGAAAACTTAATCTCTCTATGTAGATGAAAAAATATAAAAAAAGTTTGTGTTTGTAAAATTGTTCAGATTTCCCTCTTTTTATGGAATCCTCCACCTGCCTTTGACGAATAAGAATAATTCTGTTTGTTTTTAAAACCATATTAGGGCTCAAACATTTCCCGTCAGTTTTGAAAGTTGCCTTGGAAAGGATGATTCCAAAGCCGGGAAAGATCCTTCGAAAGTGAATTTTTACGGACCTATAAGTCTGTTACCGACTATGACCAAATTGTTTGAGAAATCGCTTAAAAACCAGCTGACCCCGTACTAAAATGACAGACAATAACGGTTTTCCACATCACCATTATTTTGGCTGGAGCTTGAGAGTAGTACCGTCAAATTAAAAAAAAAATTTACTTACTTTTTATATGATATAAAATATATTATGCGCCGTATAGTTAATGTGGAAGTGCCACATAAGCGATATGGACCCGTAAAGTGCTTGAACTGCCAAGACTATGGCAACACTAAAGCCTGTTGTAAGTTGCCTTATGTTTGTTTTGTGTGTGGGGATCTGCATGTTGCAGCCAAGCACGAGAAGCCAAAAGATAATTCTAGAGTGAAAAAGTGCAGCAATCGCGGTGGAAGCCACACTGCCAGCTAAAAAGGTTGTCCTGTTTTTGATTTAGTTAGGTGCTCATCAAAGCCGAAAGTAGTTCCTGCCCCTCTTCAGCCATTAAATGGACTAACTACAGCTATGCCCCAATTAACACAGCGACTACATTAAAGTCTACCCAGCCCAAAGCACGTAAGCCTGCCCAGTCAACAACACTCCAAGAGGCACCAACAAACGAACCAACCAATCCAAATTTTAGCCGCCTGGAAGACTTAATTGACAGTATGGTGAAGCAATGCAAACAAATCAGTCTGCTCTTCTGCAGACTATGCTTAAAAGGCCATGAACTGCCTCGGGTTTTTTTTCTGGAACGCAAACGGCATATGTCAACACAAAAACGAACTCGAATATTTTTTAACACAACAAAAAAATTATGTAATGGTGATTTCTGAGACTCCAATAAGATTCGAAGGAGAAAGATAGATCATGTTGTAGCTCGGCTATAAAAATCAAATCGAGAATGAAACACCAATGGCTGGGTGGTCTCTCCGAATGTTATATACAAGCAACAAATGCCTGCGTTGATGAATTTTTCGATGGCCTAGTTATTTCGTCTGTGTATTGTCCACCTAGATTCTCAATTACGAAGGATTAGTTCAACAGTTTTTACAAATCTTTAGGTCCCCTCTTCATAGCTGCTTGGGGCTTACGCCTAGCATACGTACTGGGGTTCTCGCCTAATTAGTCTAAGAAGTTGTGTTCTGTTTTATTCCGTTTCTGAAATGGGACTTAACGTTATTTGACCTGGACAGCCAAGGTTTTGACCGACTACAAGAAAATACCAGACGTTATGTCCCCGGAACTTACCGAAGCTCAAGCCTCGTTGGATTTATCTTCAGACCACTAACCCACTATAATTAATATCTACGGTCCTCCCCATATTTCAACTAGTGATATTTTTGTTGTTCAAAAGAGTGGATTGGCTATAATATAAAAAATTATCAGCACCCACTGAAGACATCGATGATTGTATAAGCAGCCGTAGTAAGAACTTAAAAAAAAAACGTTAAACAAGCTTCTTTTGACTATCGTCAGACTTAATATAACAGAATTTGTTTACCCGATGTGCAACAACTTTTATCAGAAAAAAGAAGAGAGAATAGCAAAAGCAAAGATCCCCGAACTTAAAACCAAGCTAAAAGAATGTGCCCACCAATTGAAATATTTGCTAAAGGTTTACAGAATGTCATCTCTTAAACATTATCTCAAAGGGTAGACTCGACCCCCTAGACGAATTATTTAGTATGGCGATTAGCTAAATGCATTAAAAGACCCGTTAACGCAAAACCAGCACGACGTAATCTGAGAGGATCCTGGGTGAGAAATGATGAAGAAAAATGAGATCTGCTCGTAAGTCATTTAACGGGTGTGTTCACTCTAAATACATGCACCGACAGGAGAAGATTACCGCCGGTTATTGCTAGTTGTTCTTAAAAAATACGTTGTCAACTTTTAGATGTCGTAGAGGCTACCGATAATTTTAACGCTAAAAAAGAACCTGGGGCATTCGAGCTTGTCTTAAATAATTTATAAAATATTAAAGAAAAGATTTAACAAACTTAGTCACGTGTGCAACAGCCTGAGTCAACCAACATTCAAAATTGTAGTGTTTAAATCCAAATTTCAGCGAATCAGTTGCACATAGAGAAAAGATGTCTAAGAAAGAAATTACGACTAACAACCACGCTTACTTATGATGATAATAAATTTTTAATAAAAAAATATTTATAAGTAAAAATTAACTTATTTATTTTGTCACGTACAGACAAATGGCGTCACGTAAGGGACAGAGTTTAAATTATTTTTATAAAATACACAAAAATCGGAAGTTAATTGCAGTTATGTCTACAGATAAGCTATGTTTTTTGCACTCCACGATATTTTGATTGGCTTTGATGAAATAAAAGTTTGAAATTCCTCTAATGATTCATAATTTTCTCAGATTTTTGAGACTGGCACAGAAATAACCCGGGTTCTTAAAACTAAATAAAAAGCCAAAAACAAAAAATTTAGCTGACTGAATGACAATACGTTTGGTTTCGTTTGTCATTTTCTCTCATATTAATCTCCTTATACTTTTGCCGATTCCATCTATTACACCTTTTTTATTAGTTGTAGCAAAATATTTCCAAAAAAAAAGGGCTTTGCGTACTTTTCGCTCAGCATTGATATTAATTTTACCATATAGCGGTTTTCAAATTCTGATACCGAGCCATTGTTCCAAATTATTTCCTTTATCCTCAGTGGAAATTCATTTTTCGTATTTACTAAATCGAACAGTTTATTTAAAAAATAAAAAACTGCATTTTTGTATTTAAAATTCGCATCCGAGCATATAAGGTAGAGTAAGTGCGAGTAACGTGGTATAGACTGGTAATGTGGCATAGTAAGTTTTTTCTTAAGCTAATAATAATTAACAGAGCAATACTTTAATTTATATTTGCAAGTCATTTTGGGAGTCAATTACAAAAAAATCATTTTGTTGTGTTATCGACTTTTTTTGCTGGTGTAAAAAAACAAGTTTATTTCTTAACCCTGCATGCTAAATGTTATGTTTTTATTGCTACGACTAATGTTAGTTGATTCGACTAACATGCCCGAAATGTGAACTCTGTGGAACGGGTAGTGCTTATAATCCATAAAAGTTACTGAAAAACTAAAATACTATACCTTATGTTATATAAAAGCAAAAAACATTTTCATTTGTTTTGTTTTTTATTTTATTAATAATGAAATAAATAACTGTTCTTCATCAGTCTAAGGTACATCACATATAAAAATTGAAAATATAAAATTTATTAAAAAAATTCAATAACTTAAAAAAAGCTAAGGCTTTGTCTTAAATTCCTAAACTAAAAAAAATGTGTACTTTAATTATTTCCACAAGAGGCGCAAAGTTCAACTTTGTGCTCGCCACATATATTTTTTCTGCATATCTTCCGAAGAACATGAACGCATTATTTCTTCCGATAAACTAGGCGCACATTCACTTTCGGAATCACTAATATCAACCTCATCATTATCGCACATCGCCAATAGTTTTTCAATTTCATTGTCGGTTATTTTCTTTGCAGTCACTTTGTTTACTAAAAAAATTGCAATAAAACCAATGTTAGTCGTTACGACTAAATAGTTTTTTCAAACCAATACATAACATTTAAATGAGTCACGCAACACATCAGTTCTAATCGGCAGTAGTAACTAAATCAACTCATTCAACACTAAAAATAAGAATGATCAAAAAACAGAAAAAAAGTTATGAAGAGAAAAAGTAACAATGTTAGTCGAAACGACTAACATTAAGCATGCAGGGTTAAAGGTATTTTTCAAAAATTTTAAATTTGGGATTAAAGCAATTGGTAAGCTAAACAAGCGAAAAATGCATGCAGTGGCTTCATATAGTTCATACTTTTCTTAAAATATAAAAATATTTGCATCAAACACAAGTGCGGCTATTGTGGTATAGCTTGTGTCAAACACAAAATTCCAAAAAAGACTAAAGTAGGAAAATTGGTGCCAGAGGATATGACGAGAACTTTAAAATTACAATAAATGTTAATTTACATAAAAAAACGTTTGAAAATTAATGAAAAAATATGAACTTGTAATATCGTACACCATAGCACATTTTTAAAAATTGCGTTTCAGAGCACTTGTAGTATTTTCTGAAATACTTCTGAAAATGCTGGTTAAATATTTTTCGCAAATATCTTCGTGGAGCTTAACACATGTACCATGACTACTAACATCATACCAAAATCGTCACAAAATTAAAGGTGTGGCAATCTAAAAACATATAGGTATACCACATTACCCGCACTTACTCTATGTAAAAAGTTGCAGCTTAAGCAACAGGACACTCGTTCGCGAACATATTGCGCTTTAAACTTCATTCTGTTATTCACAAACGACAGGCATAGCAAAATAAATTTGAAGGATACGCACACCTTCATTAAATTGGTCTTTTTGAAATTCATCTACTTGGATTCTTTTTAAATTAACATGTTTCATCATATAATGAACTGAATTAATTAGTTTGTCTTTCAGTTCAACTGAACTTGTTTAATAGGTTCTTAAACGTAATTTATTATATGAATTTTTCTCCCATTCTTTCAATATGCAGACTTTGCTTAACTCTATGGACAGTAATAGTTTTTTGTTATCAGAACAGAGGTCACATTCATTTTTCCAGCACTTAAAATCTAAATAAGGATCACATAAAATTTTAAAAAACCAGTCATTACAGTAGTTTAGTTTGTTTTTATGTGTTATATATTTGCACTGATCTAAAGGAGTTCAATAATGCTTCTAACGCCTTTATTTAATTCCATTTTCCCAAACAACAACAAAATCATTTGCACCTGGACAGGGGCTGTGAGGGATATAAAAATTGTTTGGTTGGTTATAGAACACTTTAGAATTTTTAAATTTTAGTTTAAACAAAAGAGGTAACGAAATTTTTGTGGGCATAAAATTTTATTTTTTTCAAATTAAAAGAAAAATTATTTAGTTTTCATATAAAAAAAAAGTTGCGTACATAAATATAAACGCGCTAAACTGAATCAAAAACAGGGCAACCTCTATAGTTTGCCGTGTGGTTTCCACCGCAATGCTGCATTTCTTCACCCTAGAGTCATTTGTTGGTTTTTCGCACTTGGTTGTATCATGCAGATCACCGCACACAATACAAACAGAACGCAGCTTACAATAAGCTTTGGTGTAGCCATATTCCTGGCAGTTCAAACACTGTACGGGCCCAGATCGCTTATGTGGCGCTTCGTTGTGTTGATTTGTTCCCGAGGATGAAATTACAATGCAAAGGTAAATTTCTATGTCCCTTTTTTTAGTTATAACTGTAAGACAAGTCAACTAAACACATTGATTTTTGTTGTTTACAGCTAACTTATGGTGGTCTTAAAGCTTACAAAAAAAAATTCCACTTAAACACTTAGCAAATAGTTTTTCTTTCGTGATAAAAAGTGTCTGAAAGTGACGCCAAGAATTAATATATCTGAAATCTTTCAATCTTTGTGCCATCTACAAACTGTATTTACAATTTACTATACTACATTTATGGCTCATCCAAATATGACCTTCCACCAGTACTGACCATATGCGGAAACTTCGTGAAAAGCATAAGAAAGATGGCAACGCCTTAAAGTCTAACCAGCCCAACGTAAGTAAGCCTAACCCGCCAACAGCACAACAAGAGGTGCCAACAAATGAACCTACGGGCCCTAATTTTAGTCGCCTGGAAGCCGTAATTGACAATATGGTTAAGCAATTTACTCAGATCATGCCGCAAATGGCTGGCATGATAAAGGTAATGGAAAAAATGCAGTCTGTTTTTTTGCAGGCTATGCTTAACAGGCCATGAACTGCTTCAGGGTTTGTTTCTGGAACGCAACCAGCATCCGCCAACACAAAAACGAACTCAAATACTTTTTAATAAACCAAAAAATTGATGTCATGTTAATTTCCGAGACTTATATGACATCTAGAAGCACTTTTAAATTAAGTGGCTATACTTTTTACGACACTATATTAATTAAATCAAGAATCCAACACCAATGGTTCGAAGGCTTATCCGAATCTTATATCCAAGCAACAAACGTCTGTATTGATGAATTTTTCCATAATCTCGTTCGTCAGTTTATTGTCCACCCAGATTCTCCATAACAAAGGATCAGTACATCAGTTTTTACAAATCTTTAGGTCTTACTGGGGCTCCCGCCGAATTAGTTTAGTCCCAGAGGCCGCGTCTTGTATGATGCCGTGTCTGAAATGGGACCTCAACTGGACAACCAACCTACTGGCCAACGGACCACAATAAAATTCCAGACGTAATAGACTTTAGCGTAGCAAAAGGCATATCCCCGGAGCTTATTGAGGCCCAAGCCTCCTTGTATTTATCTTCTGACCACTCACCCACAATAATCACTATTTGCAGTCCTCACCAAATTGCAACTAGTGAGTTTTTATTAAATTAAAGAGTAAACTGATTAAAATATAAAAAATACATAAGTACCCACTGCTCTAAAAACCAACCGCTAAAAACTCCGGGAGACATCGATGATTGCCGGAACGGCTTAAATGAAAACATTATAAAAGCCATTGAACATGCTTCTTCTACTAACCGTGAGGCCAAGTACAACAAAATTTATTTTGCCGACGTGGAAAAGCTTTTATCTGTAATCGAAAACTACCATTGTGTAATATGAGAGGATCCTGTGCCAGAAATGATGAAGAAAAATTCGATCTGCTTGCAGGTCATTCAAGGATCGTGTTTACACCCAATTCATGCACTGACGTGAGGGGACTACCGCCGGTCGTTGCTAGGTGTCTTAAAGAAAATCGTTTTCATTTATTGGATGTCGTAGAGGCTACCGTTAGTTTACATGCAAAAAGAGCTCCTGGTTTTGATGGAATAAGCAACAAAATGCTTTTAAAACTACCTTCTACAGAAAAAGGAATAATTCTTTTTATTCTAACCCCATATTATTGCTCGAGCAATTTCCGTCAGTATGGAAAATTTGCCTTGGTAAAGATGATTGCTAAGCCTGGAAATGATCCTTCAAAGGAGTCATACAGGCCTAAAGCGTTGTTACCAACTATGTCCAAATCGTTTGAGAAATTGCTAAAAAAACAAGCTGACCCCGATCTTGAATGTAAATAACTGTATTCCAAATTACCAATTTGGCTTTCGGAGTCAACATAGCACCATCGAACAAACTCACAGACTAGAACAGGTTACAAGAAAAGCTTTTGAAGATAAGAGGTACTGCTCAGCGCTTTTTATTGGTGTCTCTTAACCCTTTGATAAAGTTTGGCATGAGGGCCTGTTGAACAAGCTAAAGCTGAACTTTTTTTTTTGTTCATATTTTTATTATTGAATCTTCGCTTAAGCGAACTAACAATAAGAATTCAAATCTTTGGACCAAGAATAATAGAAATAGTTATCTTCATCTTATCGCAATAGTATCCCTCATTTTCAGACGGGAGTGTCCACTATGTCGCAAGATACTTTGAGCAAGCAGGTTTGGATGTGTTTCCAGCTTATTTAAATACTTGTCCACATAGTTTAAGATTTCGCATTTTACTAGTGGAACTTCTAGATCCTTGTGGATGTTGCTGTTTTTAATATACCAAGGAGCACAAGTTATCATTCTCAGAATTTTGTTTTGACGACATTGTATCTTTTCTATGTTAGAGGCGGAAACAGTGCCCCATAATTGTATACCGTAGCACCAAATTGGTTTTAAAATCGAGTTGTAGAGAATAAGTTTATAATCCAGACGTAGCACAGAGTTTTTACCAATTAGCCAGTGGATTTGAGCAGCTTTAAGTTTCATTTGAGTCAGCTTCGCATCTATATGAGGATTCCATGTGAGGCGGCGATCTAGGTGAATACCAAGATATTTTGTCTCGGTTCGGTGAGGCACCATATGGTTGTTAATAGTGATTGGGGAGCACGTTTCTCTGCGATAAGTAAAAGTTAGGTGGGTACATTTTTGCTTTAAAGCCGTATTCAGCTTGTTTTTAAGCAGTTTTTCAAACAATTTTGACATTGTGGGTAACAAACTTATAGGCCTATAAGACTCTACCTTCGAAGGCTTAGGAATCATCTTTACTAAAGCAACTTTCCATATAGACGGGAAATATTCAAGCCGAATTATTGCAAAAAAATAAAAAGAATTTGTCTTTTAGCTGTAGAAGGTAGCTCAAAAAGCATTTTGTTGCTTATTTTATCAACGCCAGGAGCTTTTTTACCATTTAGGTTAGCGATAGCCTCTACAACATCTGTAAATCGGAAACGTATTTTTAAAGGACGTCTGGCAACAAGAGGCGGTAATTTCCTCACGTCTTTGCATGTATTGGGGGTGAGCACGTTTTTTTAAATGATTTGCAAACAGATCGCATTTTTCTTCGTCATTTCTAGCCCAGGATCCTCTCAGATTACGTAGTGGTGGTTTTGCGATAATATGTCTTTTAAGGCTCCTGGCCGATCGCCATAGGGAATAATTTGTCTGAGAAGTCGCGTCTAGACCTTCAAGGTACTCTTTCAGTGATGCTATTCTGTGAACCTCCAGCAAGCTTTTTAGTTGGGTTGCAAATTCTTTTAGCTTAGTTTTAAGTTGGGGCGATCTATGTTTTTGCCAATCTCTGCTGGCTCTTTTTTGTTGTTGTTTTTTTCATTTAGGACGCTCAGACAACCATCTATGTCTCCGGGAATTTTTTGCGGTTGGTTCTCCGAGCAGTGGGTTCTAATATATTTTTTATATTTTAACCAACTTACTTTTTTAGATAAGAAAAAATCACTAGTTGCTATTTGTTGTGGACTGTAAATAGTGATTATTGTGCGTGAGTGGTCAGAAGATAAATCCAAGGAGGCCTGAGCCTCAATAACCTCCGGCGCTGTGTTAGAGGAGATATCGTAGTAGTGGTTATATTTAACTGCTGAGGAAGGGCAGGAGATAATTTTAGCTTTGATGAGCGCATAACTAAATCAAAACCAGGGCAGCCTCTATAATTAGCAGTGTGATTTCTACCACAATTGCTGCATTTCTTCACCCGAAGATCATCTTTCGGTTTGTCGCACTTGGTCGTATCATGCAGGTCTCCACAAACAACACAAACAGAAGGCAACTTGCAATAAGCTTTGGTGTGACCATATTCTTGGAAATAAAAGTACTCTACGGGCCAAGATCTTGTATGTGGCACTTCAACAACAACTCTACGATGCAAAATATAGTTAAGGTCATAGATAGGGTGAGTTTCGTTTTTCTTCAGTCTTACATCATCGGACTCAAGTTCTACTCGGAATAATGGTTGGGATTACCTTTCTCTGTTTTTAATGTTTGACACAAATTTGGCTTTGAAGCCTTTGCTGCACAAACTGGCCTTAAACTCTTCCGGGTCCACATTTGAATCAATACCCTTCATAACCACCTGGAGGCCTTTTGCGCTCTTAAGTTGGTAGGTGTAGAAGTTTTTCTTATGTTTTTGAAGCTCCGAAACCGTTGTGCGGTAAGCGTTTTCGTAATTCACTTCAATTTTTGTTTCACAAATGCTACCACGTTTTATGTTTAACACATAATAACTGTCTTAACCGATTAATTCAACAAAAAACTTTATATTTCGTTTGAATTTTTCTCTCTCAAATAAATTGGGGGAGGCTAAATGTCTCCCTCTCAGTTAGCGGGGCATCGTTTTCCTCTTGCAGTATTGCAAACCGATTTTGCGATGAGGTTGGCTTTTTTTCATCTTTCGACATTTTTGCTGAGTTGGTAACCTCTGCCGATTTGGGGCTTCTGCCCCCTTTTAAGAACTGTTATATAACGGTCCATCCCTACCTAGACCTTTGGAACTTGTGAAGAAATTGGGTTTGGACCGCCTTTAGACCGACTGTAGCTTCAATTCCAGAATTTGTTAAAAATGACCGCGGTGAAGATGGCACCTCGGTATTTTTTTATAATTTTTAAAGAGGGATTGGGCTAAATTTTACCAATGTTCAAAGCACTTATTTAAATTGGGTGCACTTGAATTTAAATTGTTTGTATTTGTTTTTGGCTTCTCACTTAAATAGTTTTTATTGTATTCAGGGTTTCTCATGTTTTCATTAGGTCCGCTGTCACGACGATTGCTGTAACTCATGTACCGTTTGCTTTTTTTATTTAGTTTCTTTTGTTTACTTTTTCACTTATGTATATATATGAAAGTATGTATATTGATAAAAAATTTTGCCACCTATTACTAACATGTATATTCGTTCTATTTAATACTCGCGAACACGTCCGCCCACAGCGAGATTGAGATCACGAATGTGTAAGAATAAATACAAACAGTTTTATTGCAAATGTCCCAAATATAAATAAGTGCTAAAATTTTAAAAGACTATGAAAGGCCGACCTCATCGCAAAATCGTTTTTGCATTTTGCAAGAGGATCGAAATTCCTTCGTTACTGAAAAGGCCTCCCATTTATTTAAGAGAAAAAATTACCTTATTTAGTTTTTAGTTCAATTAATCGATGAAAAAAACTTTAATGTGTCAAAAATAAAACCAAAACTCAAGTTAATCACGAGACCGCTTACCGCACCACAGCAACAGAACTTGGAAAACTCCAGAAAAAGTTTTATACTTACCAACTTAAGAATGCAAAAGGCTTCCAGGTAGTTATTAAAGGCATTGACTCAAATGTTGATCCGGATAAGATTAAAACCAGTTTGTGCATCAAAGGCTTTAAAGTCAACTCTGTATCCTTAAGCCATTATTCCGGGTGGAGCTTGAGCCTGGTGATGTCAAAATAAAAAAATGAGACTCACCCAATATATGATTTAAAATATATTATGCACCGTAGAGTTACAGTGGAAGTGCCACATAAGCGATCCAAGCCCGTACAGTGCTTGAACTGCCGCAATCTGGCCACATTAAATCATATTGTAAGTTGCCTTCTATTTGTTGTGTGTGGGGATCTGCATGTTACAACCAAGTGCGACAAACCAAAAGATAATCCTCTTGTGAAAAGGTGCAGCAATTTCGGTGGAAACCACACTGCCAACCAAAAAGGTTGACCGGTTTTGCTTTAGTTAGGCGCTTATCTAAGCCTAAAATAGTTTCTGCCCCTTCCCAGCTGTTAAATATACCAACTAGTATTTGGGTTCATTATGTATGTATGTATGTATGTATTTTAACATAATTTTCAATTATGTTAATCTATAATTCTATATATGAAGACCAATGAAGTTTATATATTAGGATTAGTAATAAAACAATTGCGTTTCTATTATTATTCGTATACTTTCAAGTAACAAGTGTTTGAAGGAACAAAACGTTTACAAATTAGTACAGTTCAATTTTATGTGATTCAACTGAATTATACTAATCAATCCTTAAACAAATTAGTACAGTTCAGTTTTATGTGATTGAACTAAATTATACTAATCAGTCCTTAAACAAATTAGTACAGTTCAATTTTATGTGATTGAACTGAATTATACTAATCAATCCTCAAACATTTTTGGTGACCCCAACTATCTGATATAGGATAAAAGAACACGCAAAAGTGTTCATATACACGTTCATTGACGTAATCCTTTTTGCAATCGAAGGCCCTCTTGCCATAGGTAAGGATCCTGCTGCATCAGAGAGGCAAATCACTTGCAATCTTCCAAGAAGTGCATTCTTCAGCAACAAGGTCCTGAAACTCCAAAGCCTTGATAGAGAAGACACTTTACCGTTAAGAGGTATAAATCTCCAGCAAGCAACACGATGCCCACTGCACACGGAGACACCGACGCTACACTCATGGACCAACTCACCACGTCCCAGAGAGCAACTGGGGACGTAATAGAGTCCATAATTCGGAATTTCAAGAAGGACTCTGCTTCCAGGAAAACTGTCAGCTTTTATGAAGAAAGGCTCAGACGGTTGGATGAAACTTGGGCTGAGTGCGAAATCACCGACAACAAAATACGTTGCCTAGAAAACCCGCAGCTCGGGCACAAATACTTTGCGGATAACTATTACTAGAGGATATCCGAAATCACCATGAAGTGCAGAGAAATATTTGAAGCTAACATGATGGAAGATTCACCAGAAGTTGGTCTTCAAGTTGGTGCCATCAACAAGCCAACCGCACCTATGAGAACTCTCTGTTCCGAAGGCTACTCACCATGGACCCAACTGCAACCAACATAACTTTAAAAGAGAGGCTATGGGGACAAATCCAAGAGTTACATTTCTCAATATGGATGACCCGGTGAAAGAAGGATATGATATGATCTGGAGAAATTGGTAATTAAAAACTTCAGGTTGTCTTCATGCACAATTTGATGGCGATCTAAAATGACAGCAGCTCTATGATCTGTTTTCTTAAATGGTCGACAGTCAGCAGATACCCTCCATTCAGAAAATGTGGTATTTAAAGAGCAACGTTACTGGGGAAGCAGCACAACCCTTAAGCCAGCTCTCCATGTCAGAATCCAACTACACAACAGCATGGAAAACATTACAAGAAAGGTACAATAATAAACGACTTATTTTAGCGAATTTGGTAAATACAATCCTTAATCAACCGACAGCAACGTCATCAGCGCCCACACTTAAAGCTCTGCATGACACAACAAAAGAATGCCTGTTGACCTTAAATAATATAGGCATCGATACATCCTCATTGGGTGCACTTTTAGTCCAATTATAAATGAAAAATTGGACAGAAACCTACACATTAGGTTCATTCAAGCTGTGAGCAACCCCAGAAATGTACCAATAACATCTGAATTTCTGACATTTTTAGAATTGCAATTTCAATCAATGGAAGCAATTACTGAGAAGAAGAATTCAGAACATAAGGTTGTTTCATCGGTTGCAACTTCCAAGGGCACCTGCCGACTATGCACCAATGGCAATCGTAAGCCTTATCACTGCAACAAATTTCAAGAATTATCAGAGGCAGATCAATTACGTTGGGTTCAACGACAACGCCCATTTGTAAATTGCTTTGAAGGTGATCATGGCTCAAAAACCTGCAGTTCAGGAAACTGCAAAAAATGTGCGAAAAAACACAATACTTTGCTTCACCCTGAAAGAAATATTTCCAATGCCGCAACTACCTCATCGCCATCCAGCGTTGCTGCGGGCCAAGGCAGCTCCCAGGCAAATCCAAAAAATAATTCAGCAAAGATCGTAGCAGTTACATCAGCAACAAGCAATATCGCCGCAGAACACCAAGGCTATGTTATGCTGGTCACAGCAAAGGTGGTGGCAACAGCTGGGAATAATATATCATGCGAATTCAAAGCGGTGTTAGACTCAGGTTCCCAAGTAAACATTGTGTCAAAACGTTTTTGCCAAAAATTGTCCATCTCACTAACAACATCATCTTTGTGCCTTGACGGGATTGGGGAGATCCAACGAAAATCAAAATATCGCGTAAGCTTCGAGATAAAATCGAAAGATCTAAAATTTTCAACAAATGTAGAAGCTCATGTGCTACCAAGTATAATTCCAGCTCAACCAAGCCAACAAATCGACATCTCGTCATGGGATATTCCCGACACCATTCAGCTTGCAGATCCCAACTTCTATCAACAGGAAAAAATAGATGTGTTACTTGGGGCTGAATTCTATTACAAATAAATTAATAAGTTGTAGCGCTGACTACCTTCCTACACTCCAAAATATATCATTGCGTTGGATTGTAGGTGGTGCTATTGGAAAAAATGTACTATCTAAACCAATATGTTCCGTAACGTGTGCAATATTCGAGGAACCGTCTCTAGAAGAAACAATGTAAGTCACATTTTCTTCAACATGTTCACACAAATGGTGATGGACGGTTCATAGTCAGCCTTCCGTTTCGAGAAACCCCAACAGCACTTGGAGAATCTCATGCAATGGCATACAATAGATTCATAAGTTTAGAACGTCGTCCTACACGAAAAGACGAAAAAAGAGCGCAATATATAAAATTCATGCAGAAGTACGCACACCTGGGACAAATGGACAAAATCAACATCGATACGGTAGTGGATCCAAAATACTTTATTCCGCACCATTGTTTTTTGAAACCAGAGAGCACCACAAAGAAACTAAGAGTAGTGTTCGATGCATCAGCAAAAACTACATCAGGCCATTCATTAAATGATATAATGTACACAAAGCCAACTGTTCAAAATGAACTTTTTTTTTAATTTTGCTACGGTTCAGGCTACTAAGATTTGCCTTTACGACTAATATCAAAAAGATGTACAGGCAAATTCTAATGGATCCGGGTGATCAAAAATATCAACTTATCATCGCTTCCGATTGAGTACTACAAGCTTAACGCAATTACATGTGGGACACGAACAGCACCTTATCTTGCAACCAGATGCTTACAAAAAATTGCAGACGAGAATTCAATCAACTACCGATATGGTTCACAAATGCTCAAACATAATTTCTACATGGATGACGGCCTCGCTAGTTCAGACAGCCTAAACGTTGCACTTTAAATGCAAAAGGAGCTTATCTCAATGCTAAGCAGTCATGGCTTCAAGTTAAAAAAAATGGTGTGTCAACCATCTACTGCTGCTTAAAAATATTTCAGTCGGTGATCAGGAGGGAAATTTAAAATAAAAACATTAGGATTATTATGGCTGCCTAAAACAGACCAGTTTTGAATCAAGGTAAAAACAAGTCTTCCTCATACTGTCACAAAGCGTCAGCAACCTCAGATCTGGCAAGATTATTCGATCCGCTTGGACTGCTAGCACCTGTAGTTGTAAAGGCAAAGATGTTTATTCAGCAACTGTGGCAATTCAAGCTAGATTGGGATGAACCATTTCCTGAACCCCTTCGTGAAAGTTGGTGCAAATTCAGAACTGACTTAGACAGCGTAAGCAACTTAAAAGTTCCTAGACACACTGCTAAAGGAGCCATCTTAGTGAAAACACAACTACACATTTTTGCAGATGCTTCCGAAAAGGCTTTTGGTGCAGTGGCTTACATCCGCTTAACTCTTAAAGATGGAAGAGTGGTAACACAACTACTTTGTGCTAAGACGCGGGTTGCTCCATTGAAAAAACAGTCTCTACCTCGGCTAGAATTATGTGCTGCAGTCATGGCTGCTCAACTTGTACAGAGAATCAAGACAGATCTTCAGATCAAAAATCAGGCGGTATTTTTATGAACAGACCCTTCAATAGTGATATCTTGGACAAACACTTAATCTTCTTTATACCACACGTTTGTAGCCAACCGGATCTCCAAAGTTCAATCATTAACATTGCCCGAACAGTGGCGCCACGTCCGTTGGAAGGACAATCCAGCTGATATTCTCTTCAGAGGACTATCAGCAACAAAACTCGCTGAATGTAATCTTTGGTTCTACGGATCCTTGTTCCTGCACGGAAAAGAGGAAATATGGCCGCCCAAGGTATCTCAACAACTCATTCTCAGCGACAGCGAAAAAAGGAAGACAGTCCGTATCGTCGCGGTGACCTGCCCCAACGAAGATTTTACTTTCAACATTCAACACAAAAATTCCTTCAGAACCCTCAAACTACATTCTTCGATTCATCAGAAATTTCAAAATTATAAATAACGAACGGCCAACAAGTAAGGCGTTAGTACCCTCCGAACTAGATAATGCGTTATTCCTAATCATAAGAACCATTCAGGCCACCGACTTTGCGGTAGAAATAGAACAACTTCAGAAAAACAAAGAAATCAATAAGAAAAGTTCTATCAGCAGCCTCGCACAATTTTTAGATGAATCAAATATACTACGCCTAGGAGGACGATTGGAGGCATCATCACTACCATATGATTCAAAACATCCAATGTTGATACCATATCATGATCCTATCATAAAAGTTATTTTCATCATGGTTCATGAGGAAAATAATCAATGTAGACCATAAGCACTGTTGAATACAATTAGACAACGTTTCTGGCGGATAAAGGAAAAAATAACGGCACAAGCAATAGTCCAAAAATCTGTAAGGTGTGTCGAGGCACGACCACACTTATGCCAGCAAATTATGGGCAACCTTCCTAGAGTAGGGTCACGCCAGCACGGCCTTTCATTACCACTAGTGTAGATTATTGTGGACCGTTTTGGATTCACTACAAAATTAGAGGAAAACGACCAACGAAAGCGTATATAGCTGAGCTTTGCTGCTTTTCTACAAAGACAGTTTATTTAGAATTGGTGTCTGATTTATCAACAGTTGCTTTTATTGGCGTCTTAAAACGGTTTATTGGTCGTGGAGGACAGTGTCAAAATATTTATTCTGACAAAGCTACCAATATTATTGGAGCCAAAAATCAACTGGCAGAACTAGCTGATAAAATCTACTCAACTAAGGCACAATCATCAATTATCTCCGCGTCCAGCTCAAAAGGAATTTATTTCCATTTTATTCCACCGAGAGCCCCACATTTTGGAGGTCTATGGGAAGCGGCTATGAAGTCAGCCAAATATCTTCTTCTTCGAAGTGTCGCAGCCAAAGCCTTGACACAAGAAGAATTGGAAACCATCATAGTGGAAATTGAGGCAATACTAAATACGCGACCACTAACACCTCTTACAAATGATCCAAATAACCTTGAAGCTTTAACACCTGGGCACTTCCTCATTGGCGAAGCTCTTACATCGTAAGTTGATAGTAGAGCACAGCCAGTCAACCTTGGCTCACTGGAAGCTTGTAGCCCACCTCAAGCAACAGTTTTGGAATAGTTGGTCAACAGAATATCTTAACAAATTACAACAACGTGTTAAATGGCAACGGCGAGTTGTCAATGTCAAACCGGGCGATATGGTCATCATCAAGGAAGATAACCTACCCATTATGAAGTGGCCATTGGGGTGTATCATTCAAGTTTACACTGGCGACGACGGCGCAGTAAGGGTCGCAGAAGTAAAGACAGCAGTAGGAACATTTAAGCGTCCAATACATTGGCTTGCATTATTACCTACACTCAGCGATGAAGAATGCCAACAACACTCGTCCCTATCCACACCAATAACAATGGGTTGCACCTCTCAGCCATCAACTCCACCATCTCATGATATGCCTGAACCTAAGAAACGGAGGATTTCTCCACGTCCAGTCATACCAATACTGCTTATAGCCCTCTTTGCTCTTCCACTTATTGTTTCACAGAAAATTGAAATAAAGGAATTTGAGCCGAACCTTGGTCTGCACTTTGAAGGAATTTGTATCAACTTATTGTCGCGTTTTTGCTCTCTTAATCTCGTAGTGTACGGACGTGTCTACGCAAGTGTATATTTGTAATAGGTGATATTTGTAATAAGTTACAAAAAAAATTGTTAATATACATACCTACAGGACATAAGTGAGAATTGAAAACAAAAACAAAACGAAAAAACCAAACGGTTAATGAGTAACAGTAATCGTCGTGACAGTGGGCCTAATAGCCAAAATGCTTACATTGTGTTAGGCTCAGCAAGCGTTAGCAATGAAAACATTAGAGACCCTGAATATAATAGAAACTATTTAAGTGCAAAACCGAAAACAAATACAAATTATTTAAGTGCAAGTGTGCCTAATTTGAATAAATGTACTGAACAAGGGACAAATTTAGCCCAATCTCTGTTTAAAAATTATAAAAAATATACCGAGGTGCCATCTTAATCGCGGTCTTCTTTATCAAGTTCTGGTGTCGCACCGGTGTCTGCATGTGCTCCTAAGATCCAGGTAGGGATGGTCAGGTACGTAACAGTTCTTAAAAGGGGGAGAAGTCTGAAATCGGCAGAAACATCTCAACCTGCAAAAATGTTGAAAGACGATGAAAGGCCAACCTCATCGCAAAATCGTTTTGCCATTCTGCAAGAAGATAATGATGCCCCCGTTACCGAAAAAAAGTCCCTAAATCCACCTCCGATTTATTTGAGGAAAAGGAATTCGAATGATCTTGTAAAGTTTTTAGTAGGTTTAATTGGGGAAAACAACTTTTACGTTACTAACATTAAACGTGGTAACATATACGAGACAAAAATTCAGGTGAATGACGAAAACGCGTACCGCACCACTATTTCGGAGCTCGAAAAACTTAAAAAAAATTTCTATACTTACCAACTTAAGAACGCTAAGGGCCTCCAGGTAGTTATAAAAGGTATTGACTCTTATGTTGACCCGGAGGAAATTAAAACCAATTTGTGCATTAAGGGCTTTAGAGTCAAATATGTATCAAACGTAAGGAACAGGGAAAAATACCCTCAACCGTTATTCCGGGTGGAGCTTGAGCCCAGTGACATTAAATTGAAAAAAATGAAACACATCCGATATATGATCTAAGATATATTATGCACCGTAATTATAGTGGAGGTGCCACATAAGCGATCTGGCCACACCAAAGCATATTGTAAATTGCCTTCTGTTTGTGTTGTGTGCGGGGATCTGCACGATACGACCAACTGCAGAGGTTGCACTGTTTTTGACTTAGTTAAACGCTCATCCAAGCCAAAAGTAGCTCCTGCCCCTCCCCAGCCATTAAATATGCCAGCCCTCATTAGCACAGACAAATACAAGTGAAGTTTCTTACGCTAACGTATTAAAGTTTACCCAGCCCAAAGCACGCAAGCCTGCCCAGCCAACAACACATCAAGACGTGCCAACAAACGAACCAACTGGTTCAAATTTTAGCCGCCTAGAAGCTGTAATTGAAAATATGGTTAAGCAATTTACGCAGATCATGGCACAAATGGCTGGGATGATGCCTCACAACAATGTCCTCATATTCATTTGCAAATACTAAATTCAACATCTTACCATAATCATTTAATATACCATTAAATTGATAAAGCGGTACTTCTAAAAGAGAGTTGAGAAACTCTGTGTAGATAATATTATTTAGAGACGTGATTGGTACTAAGAATCCATCATCAGGTGAAAAATTCCATTTAATAGAAGGCAAGTTAAAGTCACCAGCAGAAACAATCAAATCATTCATTTTAGCATTAGACGATATATACTTAATAGCTTTAGCATGTTCGACGTAAACTAAAAGAGGTGATGCCGGAGGAATATAGGAGCATGTAATATAAATATTTCTATGACCAACTTTTATTTTTACGCCAATAATTTCAATATTGGAAGGTGAGTCAATGGTTAAGGCTTCAGACGGAAAAATATTCGAAACAGCAATGATGACACCTCCTGATTTTTTATTATTTTCTCGATCTCGTCTAAATACTTGGAAATAATCACAAACTATTTCAGAGTTCAAGACATTTTTAGTAAGCCAAGTTTCAGTAAAAATTATTATCTGATGATTTATGTTAAAACTATTAACGAAAAAGATGATAATTTGGTATTAGGTCCTCTGGAGTTCTGGTAGACTAAGGAAATATTGTCCCCAGTATTGGCACTTAGTTTTTTGGGATATTTGAGTTAACTAAAGGAAGGCGAGCAGCTGGATTACGATATCCTCTAGAGGTATATTCACGCACAAATGTATTTACGGGCCAGAAAGAAGGATCCACAATTTTATCAAAATATTGATCCGGAACTAAAACTTTGAAAGATGCTATCTCACGTGGTACAGAGTAATTAAATTTAAACGTTAAAATATCAGCATTAGATCCAATTTTGGATTTAATGAAAAATTCAACATCGCTTACAGACGTTTCAAAAGCTAAACGTGTTACAAATACAGCTTTTTTAGGAGCAATAGCCCTCAGCGGGTTATGTGTTGTTTGGTTGCTTATTAAAGGTGAGACAGGTTTAAAAATACCCTCAGTCGTAGACAAACTTACAGCTGATTGATTCTCTAAAGAGGAATCGTACAGGTTTGAGACCGGTGTAACGTTAACGTTTATATTAGATGTTAAGGGACCCGTGTTTAAAAGAGTAATGTTTTCATCTACATTTTTTGCATTATTACCAGGCTGTCTTCATGATGTTCCATGTCAGCAATGGAGAAAGCAGAATTTGCAGTTTGTTTCTCTTTATTAGTATTCCGAGCAGACTTACGACGTTTGGAAGACGACGAAGGCGATTTTGTATTATTTAACGATTTTTTATAATCTTCCAACAAAGCTCCATAGTCAGCAATTTGCTTAGAAAGCTTTAAAGATTGATCCTGAATTTCAGTGAAGTTTTTCTTAGTTCGTTCGAAAAAACGGTAAAAATTTAACCCAATTTTTTTGCAATCATTGCAGCACCATTGTAAACCATTATTGTTACTAAGTGCCTGGGCTACAATCATTAAAAGGCCACTGCATTTAACATGACAAAGGCCATGACATAGCCAGCAACATATCATATTTTCATAGTTTGAGTCGAGCTTACAGCTTTTAACTAAACAAGCCATTTTTATCTCAGTTGTGTTACTTGTACAAGCACAGAAAAATAGTTTATTCAAAAATAACGGACTTTAACAAACTAGGTTTACAAACTTAAAAGCAGTGCTTATTAAACTATTTTTATAACAAACTTGGCAGCACTATTTGTTTTATTATTGTTCCTGTTGTTGTTCTTATTTTTATTTATTTGATATTTATTGTTTGTTTTGTTTATATTATTTTCCTTACTTATTCGCGCAAAATAATATTTTAGTTTAAGTTGAAATTAAGACAAAAACTGGCTACAAACATAAACAACTTCAATTGACGCTGAATATGCAAAAAGATATTTCCAGTTTATTAACTTTACAATACGGCAAACAGTCTTTTTACAAACGAAACACAATACAGTACTAACTGAAAAATGTAAAAATAAAAACCAAAATAATTCATTTTTTTTTTTAAAATTAAAGTATTGTTTTACTATATTTGTTTTTCTGTATCAGTGTTTTGTAAGCTTATGTTTTTTTTTATTTCAAGGCAAAATATAAAATTATTAATATTTTGTTTTATTATAACGATATTTTTTAGCTAATTCTAAGCTGATGATATGTGAAGCCTTGATTTGGCTATCTGTATTGGTAGAGTTATTTGAGCATCTATTTTGGATACAAAGATTTTTGAGTCGAAAATCTTCTTTTAGTTTTTTTATTATTTGATTTCTCTCATTTCCTGAAGAGGAATGAAACTCAATATGCATTGTATGCCGCTTAAGGTGCGATGCAAACATATTCTTTAGTAACTGGTTGCATTTAAGGCACTCAGCCTCTTTGAATATGTTTAAAGAAAACAAAAAAGATTTTCCCACTTAATATCACACATAATTATTATAAATATTTTTTTCTAAAATGCTGTAAAAAATTTATATGTATGTCCGTAGGTTTTTACCTGAATTATGAAAAAGTTTTTAAATTGCATAAATTTATGTAGCTTGCTATCAATTTCTTACTGTAATTATCAAAAAAATTTTAGCTCTACCTATGTTGCACACATAAAGAGCTTCAAATTATTTTTGGATAATTACACACTAATTGGCAACGCTGCGGTGCAGAAAAAACATTTTTAGCTCTCTCTGAAAAATAAAAACATGCGACATACCCCTACTCTGTTTAAAAGCTAACAAGCTACTAATTGAAATTTTTTATTTTTCATATGTTTGTTGTTTTGATTATGATTACCGTTTGCAATAATGAAAACAAAGCGTATGGATTGTTTATTTATGAAAGATTGTGTAATGTTAATAATTTATTATGTTTTCTTCAGTTTACGATCGAAAAATAAAATAAAAATAGCTCGCCATGAATTATAAAAGCAATATCAGTAAACAAAATACGATATTTATTTAAAAATACAATTTAATCAGGATTAGTATTCAGTTGCTGTTTGCAGATTTTAAGAAGCATTTCGGTAGGAAAACAATTTATTTTGGAAAACCCTGGTTGTAATATTCACGAAGAGAGTAAGTAAGAACCCGAAAATCTTCGTTAGCTGGGTAATATGGGTGAAGACCACTGCTCTAAATACATGCACCGACAGGAGAAGATTACCGCCGGTTATTGCTAGTTGTTCTTAAAAAATTCGTTTTCAACTTTTAGATGTCGTAGAGGCTACCGATAATTTTAACGCTAAAAAAGAACCTGGGGCATTCGAACTTGTCTTTAATAACTCATAAAATATTAAAGAAAAGATTTAACAAACTTAGTCACGTGTGCAACAGCCTGAGTTAACCAACATTCAAAATTGTAGTGTTTAAATCCAAATTTCAGCAATTCATATAGGTATACCACATTACCCGCACTTACTCTATGTAAAAAGTTGCAGCTTAAACAACAGGACACTTGTTCGCGACCATAGTGCGCTTTAAACTTCATTCTGTTATTCACAAGCTACAGGCATAGCAAAATAAATTTGAAGGATACGCACACCTTCTTAAATTGATCTTTTTGAAATTCATCTACTTGGATTCTTTTTAAATTAACATGTTTCATCATAATATGAACTGAATTAATAAGTTTGTCTTTCAGTTCAACTGAACTTGTTTAATAGGTTCTTAAACGTAATTTATTATATGAATTTTTCTCCCATTCTTTCAATATACAGACTTTGCTTAACTCTATGGACAGTAATAGTTTTTTGTTATCAGAACAGAGGTCATATTTATTTTTCCAGCACTTAAAATCTAAATAAGGATCACATACAATTTTAAAAAACCAGTCATTACAGTAGTTTAGTTTGTTTTTATGTGTTATATATTTGCACTGATCTAAAGGAGTTCAATAATGCTTCTAACGCCTTTATTTAATTCCATTTTCCCAAGCAACAACAAAATCATTTGTACCTGGACAGGTGCTGTAAGGGATATAAAAATTGTTTGGTTGGTTATAGAACACTTGAGAATTTTTAAATTTTAGTTTAAACAAAAGAGGTAACGAAATTTTTGTAGGCATAAAATGTTATTTTTTTTTTCAAATTAAAAGAAAAATTATTTAGTTTTCATATTCAGTTGCATTCTTAATCTCGTAGTGTCCGGACGTGTCTACGCGAGTGTAATATTGGTAATAGGTGATATTAGTAATAAGTGGCAAACGAATTTATTAATATACATTCATACACATATTAGTGAGAAAATAAAATAACAACAAGCTAAATAAAAAAAAATCGAACGGTAAATGAGTAACCGTAGTGACAGTGGGCCTAATAGCAGAAATGCATACATAGTGTTAAGCTCCACTAGTGTGAGCAATGAAAATATTAGAGACCCTGAGTATAATAAAAACTATCTAAATGCAAAACCAAATATAGTTATTAAAAATTTAAGTTCAAGTGCACCTAATTTAAATAAAAGTATTGAACAAGGGACAAACTTAGCCCAACCTCTTTTTGAAAATTATAGAAAAAATACAGAGGGACCTTTGTCATCGCGCTCACCTTTAATAAGTTCTGGATTTTTACAAAAAGCTGCTAAAGGGACATTAAGCTCTATTACACCGTGTGCTTCTAAGATCCAGGTAGGAATGGATCAATACGTTACAGTTCTCAAAAGGGGAAGAAGCCCGAAGTCGGCTGAAGTAAATCAACCTGCAAAAATTCTAAAGGACGATGAAAGGCCAACCACATCACAAAATCGTTTTGCCATTCTGCAAACAGATGATAATGATGGTCCCGTTATGGAAAAAAATTTTAAGCCTCCTCCAATTTATTTAAGAGAAAAAAACTCCAACGACCTAATTAAGTTTTTAGTTGGAATAATCGGCGAAATGAACTTTTATGTGTCAAACATAAAACGTGGTAACATATATGAGACCAAAATTCAAGTGAACCACGAGAACGCTTACCGCGCCACGGTGTCGGAATTTGAAAAAATTAAAAAAACTTTTACACTTACCAGCTAAAAAACGCAAAAGGCCTCCAGGTAGTCATAAAAGGAATTGACTCAAATGTTGACCCGGAGGAGATAAAGACCAGCCTGTGCAACGAAGGTTTTAAAGTCAGGACTGTGACAAATATTAGAAACAGGGAAAAATACCCTCAACCATTGTTCCGAGTTGAACTTGAGCTTGGTGATGCTAAATTAAAGAAAAATGAAACTCACCCCATTTACGATTTAAGATATATTTTACACCGTAGAGTTACAGTGGAAGTTCCGCATAAGCGATCTGGGCCTGTACAGTGCTTGAATTGTCAGGAATATGGCCATACAAAAACTTACTGTAAGTTGCCTTCTGTTTGTGTTGTATGTGGGGATCTGCATGTTACAACCAAGTGCGACAAACCAAAAGATGACCCTAGGGTGAAGAAGTGCAGCAATTGCGGTGGAAACCACACTGCCAACTACAGAGGTTGTCCTGTCTTTGATTTAGTTAGGCGCTCATCTAAGCCGAAGGTAGTTCCTGACCCTCCCCAGCCGTTAAATATACCAACAACAAACATTCCCCAGTTAGCACAGCCAACTACAAGTCAAATTTCTTACGCCAACGCACTAAAGTCAAACCAGTCCAATGCACAAAGGCCAAACCAACCAACCAACCACTCAACAACAAGTGCCAAACCAACCAACCACACAACAACAAGTGCCAACTAACGAACCAACCGGGCCTAATTTTAGCCGCCTGGAAGCCGTAATTGACAATATGGTCAAACAATTTACGCAGATAATGGCGCAAATGGCCGGCATGATGCAGGAGATGCAGAAAATGCAGTCTGCTCTTCTGCAGGCCATGCTTAAAAGACCATGAACTGCCTCAGGGTTTGTTTCTGGAACGCAAACGGCATCCGCCAACACAAAAACGAGCTCGAATATTTTTTAATACACCATAAAATTGACGTCATGTTGATTTCCGAGACTCATATGACATCTAGGAGCACTTTTAAAATTAGTGGATACAATTTTTATGACTCAAAAGATCCCAGGGATAGATCCTGTGGGGGCTCTGCTATATTAATCAAATCAAGAACTAAGCACCAATGGTTGGGTGGCCTATCTGAATGTTATATGCAAGCAACAAACGTCTGCATTAATGAGTTTTTCAATAACTTACTTATTTCATCAGTTTATTGTCCACCGAGATTCTCCATAACGAAGGATCAGTACAACAGTTTTTACAAATCTCTAGGTCCCCGCTTCATAGCTGCTGGAGACTATAACGCCAAGCACACGTACTGGGGCTCCCGACTAATTAGTCCCAGAGGTCGTGTCTTGTATGATGCCGTGTCTGAAATGGGACTTTATGTTATTTCAACTGGACAACCAACCTACTGGCCAACAGACCACAATAAAATTCCAGACGTAATTGATTTTGGCGTAGCAAAAGGTATATCCTCGGAGCTCATTGAGGCTCAAGCCTCCTTGGATTTATCTTCTGACCACTCACCCACGATAATAACTATTTGTAGTCCTCACCAAATGGCAACTAGTGAGTTTTTCTTATCAAAAAGAATAAATTGGTTGAAATATAAAAAATATATTAGTACCCACTGCGCGGAAAACCAACCGCTAAAAACTCCTGGAGACATAGATGATTGTCTGAGCGTCCTAAATGAAAACATTAAAAAAGCCGTTGAACATGCGTCTTCTACCTACCGCCAGGCTAGGTACAACAAAATTTTCTCTGACGATGTGGAAAAGCTTGTATCTGAAAAAAGAAGAGCCCGCAGGGAATGGCAAAAACATAGATCGCCCCAACTTAAAACTAGACTGAAAGAATGTACAACCCAACTAAAAAGCTTGTTGGAGGCTCACAGAATGGCATCACTGAAAGAGTACCTGGAAGGTCTAGACGCGACTCCTCAGACAAATTATTCCTTATGGCGATCAGCCAGACGTCTTAAAAGACCTGTTATCGCAAAACCACCACTGCGCAATCTGAGAGGATCCTGGGCTAGAAATGACGAAGAAAAATGCGATCTGTTCGCAAATCACTTCAAAAACGTATTCACTCCCAATACATGCACTGACGTGAGGGAATTACCGCCTGTTGTTGCCAGACGTCCTTTAGAAATACGTTTCCGATTTGCAGATGTTGTAGAGGCTATCGCTAACCTAAATGGTAAAAAAGCTCCTGGCGTTGATAAAATAAGCAACAAAATGCTCATAGAGCTGCCTCTTACTGCTAAAAGAATCATTCTTTTTACTTTTAACGCGATAATTCGGCTTGAACATTTTCCGCCTATATGGAAAGTTGCCTTAGTAAAGATGATTCCTAAGCCTGGCAAAGATCCCTCGAAGGTAGAATCTTATAGGCCCATAAGTTTGTTACCCACAATGTCAAAATTGTTCGAAAAACTGTTAAAAAAACAAGCTAAATCCGATCCTGAATGACAACAACTGCATTCCAAATCACCAATTCGGCTTTAGAAGTCAACATAGTACCATCGAACAAACTCACAGGTTGGTACTGGTTATAAGAAAAGCCTTTGAGGAAAAGAAGTACTGCTCCGGGCTTTTTATCGATGTCTCACAAGCTTTCGACAAAGTATGGCATGAAGGTCTTTTAAACAAACTAAAGCTCAACCTTCCAGATAATATTTTCAACCTTTTAGAAAATTACATAACAGGCCGACAATTTATGATCAAAGAGGGAAACCAAATAAGTTGTTCCCAACCAATAGAGGCTGGTGTCCCTCAAGGAAGTATACTAGGCCCAATTTTGTACTTGCTTTACACGGCAGATATGCCAGCAAACAGTTTTACACACACGTCTACATTTGCTGACGATACCGCTTTTCTCAGTACTCATAAAGACCCTAAAGAGGCTCCGAACCAACTGCAGCAACACGTAATCCAAGTTGAGAAATGGGCAAAGTTATTGGGAATTAAGATAAATGAACAAAAATGCACTCACGTAACTTTTACCTTACGCAAAGAAACGTGCCCTCCAATCACTATCAACAACCATAATGTGCCTCAACGATCTGAGACAAAATATCTTGGTATTCACCTAGAACGCCGCCTTACATGGAAGCCTCATATAGATGCAAAGCTGACTCAAATGAAACTTAAAGCTGCTCAAATCCACTGGCTAATTGGTAGAAACTCTGTGCTACATCTTGATTGTAAGCTTCTACTCTACAACTCGATTTTAAAACCAATTTGGTGCTACGGGATACAACTATGGGGCACTGCTTCCGCCTCCAATATAGAAAAGATTCAACGCCGTCAAAACAAAATTCTAAGAATGATAACTGGTGCTCCTTGGTATATCAAAAACAGCAACATCCACAAGGATCTTGAAGTTCCACTTGTAAAATGCGAAATCCTGAAATATGTGGACAAGTATTTAAATAAGCTGGAATCACATCCAAATCCGCTTGCTCGAAGCATCCTGCAACATAGTGGGCACACCCGCCTAAAAAGAAGGGATACTATTGCTCTTAGATGAATCCTTTGAAATAAGATAATTTTATTGTGAGAACTTAAATTTTAGTCTGGTACTGACTGGACTAGTATTAATTACTTACTTTTAAGATTTGAAAACTTATTGTTAGTTCGCTTAAGCGAAGATTCAATAATAAAATACATGAAAAAAAAAAGTTTTCATATAAAAAAACAAGTAAGAGCGCTATATTCGGCTGTGCCGAATCTTATATACCCTTCACATTGTCCTTTAGCAATCCCAAACTTTTTTTATTTTTTGAACCATTTTTTTACTTATGAAATATTTCTAATTTTTAAATAGGGGTCGCTGACATTTTTTAACGCTCCACGGGTGACGGGGAAGTTGTACGGGTTTTTATCCTAATTTTTACAAATTTTGTATGGCAACCCACTTAGAGGGTGGAGATACGGGGTAAGTATATTCTAGGAATATGTTTTGAAGGGGAAACTAATGGGGGTCGGTCGCAACCTTTATTGCTCTAAGGCCAACTCTGAGGAAGTTGTGAGCATTTCCATATCATTTCTTGTAAATTTTGTATGACAACCCTCTTAGGGCGGTGAGATAGGGGGTAGGTATGTTCTAGGAATATGTTTGGGAGAAGAAACTAATAGGGGTCGGTCGTACACTTTATTGCTCTTAGGCCAACTCTTAAGAAGTTGTGGGCATTTTTACATAATTTTTGTAAATTTTGTATGGCAGCCCCCTTAGGGCGTGGAGATAGGGGGTAAGTATGTTCTAGGAATATGTTTGGGAGGGCAAACTAATGGGCGTCGGTCCTACACTTTATTGCTCTCAGAACGGCACTAAAGGAGTTGTGGGCATTTTCATATCATTTTTGTAAATTTTGTATGGCAACCCCCTTAGGGCGTGGAGATAGAGGGTAAGTATATTCTAGAAATATGTTTGGGAAGGCAAACTAATGGGGGTCGGTCGTACATTTTATTGCTCTAAGAACGACTCTGAAGAAGTTGTGGGCATTTTCTTATCATTTTTGTAAATTTTGTATGGCAACCCCCTTAGGGCGTAGAGATAGAGGGTAAGTATGTTCTAGGAATATGTTTGGGAGGGTAAACTAATGGGGATCGGTCGTACACTTTATTGCTCTAAGGCCAACTCTGAAGAAGTTGTGGGCATTTTCATATCATTTTTGTAAATTTTGTATGGCAACCCCCTTAGGGCGTGGAGATAGGGGGTAAGTATGTTCTAGGAATATGTTTGGAAGAGCAAACTAATGGGGGTCGGTCGTACACTTTATTGCTCTAAGGCCAACTCTGAAGAAGTTGTGGGCATTTTATCATTTTTGTAAATTTTGTATGGCAACCCCCTTAGGGCGTGGAGATAGGGGGTAAGTATGTTGTAGGAATATGTTTGGAAGAGCAAACTAATGGGGGTCGGTCGTACACTTTATTGCTTTTAGGCCAACTCTGAAGAAGTTGTGGGCATTTTCATATCCTTTTTGTAAATTTTGTATGGCAACCCCCTCAGGGCGTGGAGTGATGGGGTAAGTATGTTCTAGGAATATGTTTGGAAGGGAAAATTAATGGGGGTCGGTCGTAGACTTTATTGCTCTAAGAACGACTCTAAAAAAGTTGTGGGCATTTTCATATCATTTTTGTAAATTTTGTATGGCAACCTCCTTAGGGCTTGGAGATAGAGGGTTAGTATGTTCAAGAAATATGTTTGGAAGAAGAAACTAATAGGGGTCGCTCGTACACTTTATTGCTCTAAGGCCAACTCTGAAGGAGTTGTGGGCATTTTCATATCCTTTTTGTAAATTTTGTATGGCAACCCCCTTAGGGCGTGGAGATAGGGGGTAAGTATGTTCTAGGAATATGTTTGGGAGGGTAAACTAATGGGGATCGGTGGTACACTTTATTGCTCTAAGGCCAACTCTGAAGAAGTTGTGGGCATTTTCATATCATTTTTGTAAATTTTGTATGGCAACCCCCTTAGGGCGTGGAGATAGGGGGTAAGTATGTTCTAGGAATATGTTTGGAAGAGCAAACTAATGGGGGTCGGTCGTACACTTTATTGCTCTAAGGCCAACTCTGAAGAAGTTGTGGGCATTTTATCATTTTTGTAAATTTTGTATGGCAACCCCCTTAATGGGCGTCGGTCCTACACTTTATTGCTCTCAGAACGGCTCTAAAGGAGTTGTGGGCATTTTCATATCATTTTTGTAAATTTTGTATGGCAACCCCCTTAGGGCGTGGAGATAGAGGGTAAGTATATTCTAGAAATATGTTTGGGAAGGCAAACTAATGGGGGTCGGTCGTACATTTTATTGCTCTAAGAACGACTCTGAAGAAGTTGTGGGCATTTTCTTATCATTTTTGTAAATTTTGTATGGCAACCCCCTAAGGGCGTAGAGATAGAGGGTAAGTATGTTCTAGGAATATGTTTGGGAGGGTAAACTAATGGGGATCGGTCGTACACTTTATTGCTCTAAGGCCAACTCTGAAGAAGTTGTGGGCATTTTCATATCATTTTTGTAAATTTTGTATGGCAACCCCCTTAGGGCGTGGAGATAGGGGGTAAGTATGTTCTAGGAATATGTTTGGAAGAGCAAACTAATGGGGGTCGGTCGTACACTTTATTGCTCTAAGGCCAACTCTGAAGAAGTTGTGGGCATTTTATCATTTTTGTAAATTTTGTATGGCAACCCCCTTAGGGCGTGGAGATAGGGGGTAAGTATGTTGTAGGAATATGTTTGGAAGAGCAAACTAATGGGGGTCGGTCGTACACTTTATTGCTTTAAGGCCAACTCTGAAGAAGTTGTGGGCATTTTCATATCCTTTTTGTAAATTTTGTATGGCAACCCCCTCAGGGCGTGGAGTGATGGGGTAAGTATGTTCTAGGAATATGTTTGGAAGAGCAAACTAATGGGGGTCGGTCGTACACTTTATTGCTCTAAGGCCAACTCTGAAGAAGTTGTGGGCATTTTCATATCATTTTTGTAAATTTTGTATGGCAACCCCCTTAGGGCGTGGAGATAGGGGGTAAGTATGTTCTAGGAATATGTTTGGAAGAGCAAACTAATGGGGGTCGGTCGTACACTTTATTGCTCTAAGGCCAACTCTGAAGAAGTTGTGGGCATTTTATCATTTTTGTAAATTTTGTATGGCAACCCCCTTAGGGCGTGGAGATAGGGGGTAAGTATGTTGTAGGAATATGTTTGGAAGGGAAAATTAATGGGGGTCGGTCGTAGACTTTATTGCTCTAAGGCCAACTCTGAAGAAGTTGTGGGCATTTTATCATTTTTGTAAATTTTGTATGGCAACCCCCTAAGGGCGTGGAGATAGGGGGTAAGTATGTTCTAGGAATATGTTTGGAAGAGCAAACTAATTGGGGTTGGTCGTACACTTTATTGCTCTAAGGCCAACTCTGAAGAAGTTGTGGGCATTTTATCATTTTTGTAAATTTTGTATGGCAACCCCCTTAGGGCTTGGAGATAGAGGGTAAGTATATTTTAGAAATATGTTTGGGAAGGCAAACTAATGGGGGTCGGTAGTACACTTTATTGCTCTAAGAACGACTCTGAAGAAGTTGTGGGCATTTTATCATTTTTGTAAATTTTGTATGGCAACCCCCTTAGGGCGAGGAGATAGAGGGTAAATATGTTCTAGGAATATGTTTGGGAGAGCAAACTAATGGGGGTCGGTCTTACACTTTATTGCTCTAAGGCCAACTCTGAAGAAGTTGTGGGCATTTTATCATTTTTGTAAATTTTGTATGGCAACCCCCTTAGGGCTTGGAGATAGAGGGTAAGTATATTCTAGAAATATGTTTGGGAAGGCAAACTAATGGGGGTCGCTTGTACACTTTATTGCTCTAAGAACGACTCTAAAAAAGTTGTGGGCATTTTCATATCATTTTTGTAAATTTTGTATGGCAACCTCCTTAGGGCTTGGAGATAGAGGGTTAGTATGTTCTAGAAATATGTTTGGAAGAAGAAACTAATAGGGGTCGCTCGTACACTTTATTGCTCTAAGGCCAACTCTGAAGGAGTTGTGGGCATTTTCATATCCTTTTTGTAAATTTTGTATGGCAACCCCCTTAGGGCGTGGAGATAGGGGGTAAGTATGTTCTAGGAATATGTTTGGAAGAGCAAACTAATGGGGGTTGGTCGTACACTTTATTGCTCTAAGGCCAACTCTGAAGAAGTTGTGGGCATTTTATCATTTTTGTAAATTTCGTATGGCAACCCCCTTAGGGCGTGGAGATAGGGGGTAAGTATGTTCTAGGAATATGTTTGGAAGAGCAAACTAATGGGGGTCGGTCGTACACTTTATTGCTCTAAGGCCAACTCTGAAGAAGTTGTGGGCATTTTATCATTTTTATAAATTTTGTATGGCAACCCCCTTAGGGCTTGGAGATAGAGGGTAAGTATATTCTAGAAATATGTTTGGGAAGGCAAACTAATGGGGGTCGCTCGTACACTTTATTGCTCTAAGAACGAATCTAAAAAAGTTGTGGGCATTTTCATATCATTTTTGTAAATTTTGTATGGCAACCTCCTTAGGGCTTGGAGATAGAGGGTTAGTATGTTCTAGAAATATGTTTGGAAGAAGAAACTAATAGGGGTCGCTCGTACACTTTATTGCTCTAAGGCCAACTCTGAAGGAGTTGTGGGCATTTTCATATCCTTTTTGTAAATTTTGTATGGCAACCCCCTTAGGGCGTGGAGATAGGGGGTAAGTATGTTCTAGGAATATGTTTGGAAGAGCAAACTAATGGGGGTTGGTCGTACACTTTATTGCTCTAAGGCCAACTCTGAAGAAGTTGTGGGCATTTTATCATTTTTGTAAATTTTGTATGGCAACCCCCTTAGGGCGAGGAGATAGAGGGTAAATATGTTCTAGGAATATGTTTGGAAGGGAAAACTAATGGGGGTCGGTTGTACACTTTATTGCTCTAAGGCCAACTCTGAAGAAGTTGTGGGCATTTTATCATTTTTGTAAATTTCGTATGGCAACCCCCTTAGGGCGTGGAGATAGGGGGTAAGTATGTTCCAGGAATATGTTTGGAAGAGCAAACTAATGGGGGTCGGTCGTACACTTTATTGCTGTAAGGCCAACTCTGAAGAAGTTGTGGGCATTTTATCATTTTTATAAATTTTGTATGGCAACCCCCTTAGGGCGTGGCGATAGGGGGTAAGTATGTTCTAGGAATATGTTTGGAAGGGCAAACTAATGGGGGTCGGTCGTACACTTTATTGCTCTAAGGCCAACTCTGAAGAAGTTGGGGGCATTTTTACGTCATTTTTGTAAATTTTGTATGGCAACCCCCTTAGGGCTTGGAGATAGAGGGTTAGTATGTTCTAGAAATATGTTTGGGAGAAGAAACTAATAGGGGTCGGTCGTACACTTTATTGCTCTAAGGCCAACTCTGAAGGAGTTGTGGGCATTTTCATATCCTTTTTGTAAATTGTAGGAGTGATTTTAAAAATGTTTAAATTAAGCTTTGTATGGCAACGCTGTTATATGTATGAACACTTATACTAACAAAATTTTTGTTTTGGGTGTGTTTCAATAATATCAACATGACTGATTTTGTTTTTTCTTTTTTTGTTGTTCTTTTTGTTGTTTTTTTATTATTACATGTAAAAGTATGTTCTTTGTTGTTGTTGAGACTCAAAAAAACGAGGTAGTCTTGGTTTTTTGCTTATATCTCGGTCATTTATCGGGCGATTTTGCTGAATTTCAATACCAATTTTCTCGCGACTATCTCTGACAGTTTGATACCACATTCGGGTCTATTCGATATCGGGGGGCTTCAGAAAGTTGATTTTAACCATAGCACGGACAGACGGACAGATGGACATCGCTAAATCGGCTTCCCTATCTATAAGGATCCAGAATATATATACTTTATGGGGTCCCAAATGGATAATAAAGAAACTACAACTGGAATGACAAACTTATATATACCCTTATCACTTATGTGAAGGGTATAAAAAGTTGCGTACATACATATAAGCTGTCTTGTAGTACCTTAAAAAAAGAATATTAAAGGAGGAATTAGTACAGATAAGATATTTGCAAGGAAAGGGGAAAGTTATTGAGCGTTAAGTTTACACAGAAAGTGGTATTATTTGGATTCTACGTGATTTGAAGAAATGAACGGTTAGTTAATAAAGGTCAGGAAATTATTTAGGGGTATCTTAAATAAGTAAAGAGACAGGATACCCTGGTCGGGAAGGTGGAGACCAAAAGGAAGTAACGTAATCTACTTCCTTCACCCGAAGCTCCAACCAAGCCATTTGTTTTTTTATTATGTCCTTTCCTCCCCAACCAGTTTTAATTTCTCTTCCCTCAGGTAACACCACTTTGTTTCCGCTACCTTAATTATTGTTTTAGTTGACGGTTCTTAACTAATTTTAAGGAAGGTAAGAACACCCCCCTAGTACCATGAGCACGGTCGGATATAAAAAGGTAGCACCTGTCTTCCTGAAAATAGGACTAAGGTTTGAATCGTCACAGTGTATACAATATATCTGGACGGTAATAAAAGGCTTTTACATTCTCGTAATACGATTCGACATTTGATATGTCTAAGCTTGAATTTTAAGGTAGAGCAATATTCAATTTAAGCGCTAATTCGGTTGCTATCGCTCTTTTTTCACTTGGTGATTGTGGAAGGGCTTTTAGGGCCTTATGAACAGCTTTCGATAAAGTTTGTTTGGACTTGTAAGGGGATTTTGGTACTTATAGAAGGTTCGTCAAGATTTTGTCCTTGATTTCTTAATTTGGCCCTTTGCAGCCTTCTTTTATCCCTTCCTGAAAGACTTTCTTTTCTTCGCTTATGGAGCTCACATATTCTTCTCGATTCGCTAGGGCTAAAGGTTGGATCATCTTTCTTATGCTTTTCGCGAAGTTTCCGCATATGGTCAGTACTGGTGGAAGGTCATATTTGGATGAGCCATAAATGTAGTATAATAAATTGTAAATACAGTTTGTAGATGGCACAAAGATTGAAAGATTTCAGATATATTAATAATTGGCGTCACGTACAGACACTTTTTATCACGAAAGAAAAACTATTTGCTAAGTGTTTAAGTGGAATTTTTTTTTGTTAGCTTTAAGACCACCATAAATAAGTTAGCTGTAAACAACAAAAATCAATTTGTTTAGTTGACTTGTCTTACAGTTTAACTAAAACAAGTAAGAGCGCTATATTCGGCTGTGCCGAATCTTATATACCCTTCACATCGGACTTTAAATATACCCAGCCGAGTGATTTTGTACTGCAAATAATATAATAAAAAACCTTGTGCGCGTTTTAAAGTTCATAGAAAATATACAAAATTTTAACGTTCGTATGAATAATAGAAATAGATGAAGAAGATTTGAGGTCGACAGTTTTAAAAGTTTTCGTCATAATTCATATTTAAAAGTTAATTAAACTTGTTAAATGTAACGGGATGTTCTAGTCCCCCTGCTCTTCTTCAACTTTTTCTCCAAAATATATGCAATTTTTGATTATTACTTTTTGTAGAATATTCGAAGTCGATAGCTGAAATAGTTTTCCAGAAGTAGCGTATCGAAAGTTATATAAAAATTGTTTATTTGTATGGGAGCTACCCCTTTTTCAGCCCCAACTTAAAAAATTTTTTCTCAAGAGCGTAGCCCTTGATGTCCAATCACTTTCTGTAGAACACTTGGTTTCGATATCTGTTATAGTTTCCGAGATATAGCGTATCGAAAATTTAATAAAAATTGTTAATTTGTATGGGAGCTACCCCTTTTTCTGCCCCCAATCAAAAAATTTTTTCTCAAGAGCGTAGCCCTTGATGTCCAATCACTTTCTGTAGAACACTTGGTTTCGATATCTGTTATAGTTTCCGAGATATAGCGTATCGAAAATTTAATAAAAACTGTTAATTTGTATGGGAGCTACCCCTTTTTCAGCCCCAACTCAAAAAATTTTTTCTCAAGAGCGTAGCCCTTGATGTCCAATCACTTTCTGTAGAACACTTGGTTTCGATATCTTTTATAGCTTTTTTAGATATAGCATATCGAAAATTTAATAAAAATTGTTAATTTGTATGGGAGCTACCCCTTTTTTTTCCCCCACTCAAACAATTTTTTCTTTAAAGCGTAGGCCTTATTGCCCAATTAATTTTTGTGGAGCATTTGATGTCGATAGCTGTTATAGTTTCCGAGATAGACCGTATCGAAAATTTCATACAAATCGTTAATTTGTATGGTAGCTACCCCTTTTTTTGCCGCCACTCAAAAATTTTTTTCTTTAAAGGGTAGGCCTTATTGGCCAATTACTTTTTGTGGAGCATTTGATGTCGATAGCTGTTAAAGTTTCCCAGATATACGTATCGAAAATTTCATACAAATCATTAATTTGTATGGGAGCTACCCCTTTTTTGACCCCACTCAAAAAATTTTTTCTTTAAAGCGTAGGCCTTGTTGTCCAATTACTTTTGGTAGAACATTTGATTTCGATATCTGTTATAGTTTCCGAGATATACGTATCGAAAATTTCATACAAATCGTTAATTTGTATGGGAGCTACCCCTTTTTTTGCCCCCACTCAAAAAATTTTTTCTTTAAAGCGTAGGCCTTATTGGCCAATTACTTTTTGTGGAGCATTTGATGTCGATAGCTGTTATAGTTTCCGAGATATACCGTATCGAAAATTTCATACAAATCGTTAATTTGTATGGGAGCTACCCCTTGTTTTGCCCCCACTCAAAAAATTTTTTCTTTAAAGCGTAGGCCTTACTGGCCAATTACTTTTTGTGGAATATTTGATGTCGATAGCTGTTATAGTTTCCGAGATATACGTATCGAAAATGTCATACAAATCGTTAATTTGTATGGGAGCTACCCCTTTTTTTGCCCCCACTCAAAAAATTTTTTATTTAAAGCTTAGGCCTTATTGTCCAATAACTTTTTGTGGAGCATTTGATGTCGATAGCTGTTATAGTTTCCGAGATATACCGTATCGAATATTTTATAAAAATTGTTAATTTGTATGGGAGCTACCCCTTTTTTTGCCCCCACTCAAAAAAATTGTTCTTTAAAGCGTAGGCTTTATTGCCCAATTACTTTTTGTAGAACATTTAATTTCGATATCTGTTATAGTTTCCGAGATATAGCGTATCAAAATTTCATACAAATCGTTAATTTGTCTCGGAGCTACCCCTTTTTTTGCCCCCACTCAAAATTTTTTTTCTTTAAAGCGTAGGCCTTCTTGCCCACTTACTTTTTGTAGAACATTTGATTTCGATATCTGTTATAGTTTCCGAAATATTGAAAATTTCATACGAATCGTTAATTTGTATGGGAGCTACCCCTTTTTTTGCCCCCACTCAATAAAATTTTTCTTTAAAGCGTGGTCCTTCTTGCCCAATTACTTTTTGTAGAACAATTCATTTCGATATCTGTTATAGTTTCCGAGATATAGCGTATCGATAATTTCATACAAATCGTTAATTTGTATAGGAGCTACCCCTTTTTTTGCCCCCACTCAAAAAATTGTTCTTTAAAGCGTAGGCCTTAAATCCCAATTACTTTTTCTAGAACATTTAATTTCGATATCTGTTATAGTTTCCGAGATATAGCGTATCGAAAATTTCATACAAATCGAGAATTTGTATGGAAGCTACCACTTTTTTTGCCCCTCCTCAAAAATTTTTTCTTTAAAGCGTAGGCCTTATTGGCCAATTATTTTTTGTAGAACATTTCATTCCGATATCTGTTATAGCGTATCGAAATTTCATACAAATCATTAATTTGTTTGGGAGCTACCCCTTATTTTGCCCCACTCAAAAAATTTTTTCTTTAAAGCGTAGGCCTTGTTGTCCAATTACTTTTTGTGGAACATTTGATTTCGATATCTGTTATAGTTTCCGAGATATAGCGTATCGAAAATTTCATACAAATCGTTAATTTGTATGGGAACTACCTCTTTTTTTGCCCCCACTCAAAAAATTGTTTCTTTATATTGTAGACCTTTTTGTCCAAATACTTTTTGTAGAACATTTCATTTCGATATCTGTTATAGTTACCGAGATATAGCGTCTCGAAAATTTCATACAAATCGTTAATTTGTATGGGAGCTACCCCTTTTTTTGCCCCCATTTAAAATTTTTTTCTTTAAAGCGTAGGCTTCATTGGCCAATTACTTTTTGTGGAGCATTTGATGTCGATAGCTGTTATAGTTTCCCAGATATAGCGTATCGAAAATTTCATACAAATCGTTAATTTGTGTGGGAGCTACCCCTTTTTTTGCCCCCACTCAAAAATTTTTTTCGTTAAAGCGTAGGCCTTGTTGCCCACTTACTTTTTGTAGAACATTTGATTTCGATATCTGTTATAGTTTCCCAGATATAGCGTATCGAAAATTTCATACAAATCGTTAATTTGTATGGGAGCTACCCCTTTTTTTGCCCCCTCTCAAAAATTTTTTCTTTAAAGCGTAGGCCTTATTGGCCAATTACTTTTTGTGGAGCATTTGATGTCGATAGCTGTAATAGTTTCCCAGATAAAGCGTATCGAAAATTTCATACAAATCGTTAATTTTTATGGGAGCTACCCCTTTTTTTTTGCCCCCACTCAAAAATTTTTTTTCTTTAAAGCATAGGCCTTGTTGCCCAATTACTTTTTGTAGAACATTTGATGTCGATAGCTATTACAGTTTCCGAGATATACGTATCGAAAATGTCATACAAATCGTTATTTTGTATGGGAGCTACCCCTTTTTTGCCCCCACTCAAAAAATTTTTTCTTTAAAGCGTAGGCCTTATTGGCCAATTACTTTTTGTGGAGCACTTGATGTCGATAGCTGTTATAGTTTCCGAGATATAGCGTATCGAAAATTTCATACAAATCATTAATTTGTATGGGAGCTACCCCTTTTTTTGCCCACATTCAAAAAAATTTTTCTTTTAAGCGTAGGCTTTATTGCCCAATTATATTTTGTAAAACATTTCATTTCGATATCTGTTATAGTTTCCCAGATGTAGCGTATCGAAAATTTCATACAAATCATTAATTTGTTTGGGAGCTACCCCTTTTTTTGCCCCCACTCAAAAAATTTTTTCTTTAAAGCGTAGGCCTTGTTGTCCAATTACTTTTTGTAGAACATTCGATTTCGATATCTGTTATAGTTTCCGAGATATAGCGTATCGAAAATTTCATACAAATCGTTAATTTGTATGGGAGCTATCCCTAAAAATTGTTTCTTTATATTGTAGACCTTTTTGTCCAATTACTTTTTGTGGAACATTTCATTTCAATCAGTTGCATTCTTAATCTCGTAGTGTACGGACGTGTTTACGCGAGTGCAATATTTGTAATAGGTGATATTAGTAATAAGTGGCAAAAGAATTTATTAATATACTTACATACACAAATTAGTGAGAAAAGAAAAAAAAAACAACAAACTAAATAATAAAAAAAAAAGCGAACGGTTAATGAATAACAGTAATCGTCGTGACAGTGGGCCTAACAGCCGAAATGCTTACATTGTGTTAAGCTCAAGCGTTAGTAATGAAAACATCAGAGACCCTGAATATAATAAAAACTATTTAAGTGCAAAACCGATAATAACTAAAGACAATTTAAGTGCAAGTGCTCCTAATTTAAATAAGTCTACTGAACCAGGGACAAACTTAGCCCGATCTATTTTTAAAAATTATAAAAAAAATACCGAGGTGCCATCCTCATCGCGCTCATCCTTATCAAGTTCTGGTGTTGAACCAGCAGCTGCTAAAGACGGTCACGGTCATTTTTCTTCACAAGCTCCAAAGGTCCAGGTAGGAATGGATCGTTATATAACAGTTCTTAAGAGGGGAAGAAGCCCCAAATCGGCAGAGATTAACAACCCAGCAAAAATTCTGAAAGATGACGAAAGGCTAACGTCATCGCAAAACCGTTTTGCCATCTTGCAGGAGGAAAACGATGCTCCATTACCCGAGAAAAAGACTTTTAAGCCTCCCCCAATTTATTTGAGGGAGAAAAACACCAACGACCTCATTAAGCTTTTAGTAGGATTGATAGGTGAAAACAAATTTTTTGTGTCGAACATAAAACGTGGTAACATCTATGAAACCAAAATTCAAGTTCATCACGAAAACGATTACCGTACCACTGTTTCGGAATTTGAAAAACAGAAAAGAAATTTTTACACCTATCAACTAAAGACCGCAAAAGGCCTCCAGATTGTGATAAAGGGTATTGATTCAAATGTGGACCCGGAAGAAATTAAGGCCAGTTTGTGCAGCAAAGGCTTCAAAGCCAAATCTGTGTCAAACATTAGAAACAGGGAAAGGCGTCCCCAACCATTATTTCGGGTGGAGCTTGAGCCTGGTGATGTAAAATTGAACAAAAATGAAACTCACCCTATATATGACCTAAAATATATTTTGCATCGTAGAGTTGTGGTTGAAGCGCCACATAAGCGATCTTGGCCCGTGCAGTGCTTAAATTGCCAAGAATATGGTCACACCAAGGCTTACTGCAAATTGCCTTCTGTTTGTGTGGTGTGTGGAGACCTGCATGCTACGACAAAGTGCGACAAACAAAAAGATGATCCTCGTGTAAAGAAATGCAGCAATTGCGGTGGAAATCATACTGCCAACTATAGAGGCTGCCCTGTTTTCAATTTAGTAAGGCAATCATCAAAGCCAAAAGTAGTTCCTGCTCCTTCCCAGCAGTTAAATATAGCAGCTACTTCTATGCCTCCACTAGCACAGCCAACTACGAGTCAACTTTCTTATGCCAACGCGCTAAAGTCTGACCAGCCCAACGCAAGCAAGCCTAACCCGCCAACAACACAAAGAGAGGTGCCAACAAATGAACCTACGGGCCCCAATTTCAGCCGCCTGGAGGCCGTAATAGACAATATGGTAAAACAATTTACGCAGATCATGGCGCAAATGGCCAACATGATGCAAGAAATGCAAAAAATGCAGTCTGCTTTTCTGCAGGCTATGCTTAAAAGACCATGAACTGCCTCAGGGTTTGTTTCTGGAACGCAAACGGCATCCGCCAACACAAAAACGAACTCGAATATTTTCTAAAACACCAAAAAATTGATGTCATGTTGATTTCCGAAACTCATATGACATCTAGAAGCACTTTCAAAATATGTGACTATACTTTTTACGACTCAAAAGATCCCAGAGATAGGTCATGTGGTGGCTCAGCTATATTAATTAAATCAAGAATCAAACACCAGTGGATAGGTGGTCTCTCCGAAAGTTATATACAAGCAACAAACGTCTGCATTGAGGAATTTTACCATAATCTCGTTATTTCGTCAGTTTATTGTCCACCCAGATTCTCCATAACAAAGGATCAGTACAACAGTTTTTACAAATCTTTAGGGCCCCGCTTTATAGCTGCTGGAGACTATAACGCTAAGCACACGTACTGGGGCTCCCGCCTAATTAGTCCGAAAGGTCGTGTCTTGTATGATTCCGTGTCTGAAATGGGACTTTTCGTTATTTCAACTGGACAACCAACATATTGGCCAACAGACCGCAATAAAATACCAGACGTAATAGATTTTGGCGTAGCAAAAGGTATATCCCCGGAGCTTATTGAGGCCCAAGCCTCCTTGGATTTATCTTCTGACCACTCACCAACAATAATCACTATTTGGAGTCCTCATCAAATAGCAACTAGTGATTTATTCTTAACTAAAAAAGTAGATTGGTTGAAATATAAAAAATATATCAGCACCCACTGCTCGGAAAGCCAACCACTAAAAACACCCGGAGACATCGAAGATTGTCTGAACAGCCTTAATGAAAACATTATAAAAGCCGTTGAACATGCTTCGTCTACTTATCGTCAGGCCAAGTACAACAAAATTTTTTCTGCAGATGTTGAAAAGCTTTTATTTGAAAAAAGGAGAACCCGAAGAGAATGGCAAAAGCATAGATCGCCTCAACTTAAAAATAAACTGAAAGAATGCACAAACCAATTAAAAAACTTGTTGGAGGTGCACAGAATGGCATCACTGAATAAATATTTAGAAAGCCTAGACGCGACTTCCTAGACAAATTATTCTCTATGGCGAGCTACCAGACGTCTAAAAAGACCCGTTATCGCAAAACCTCCACTGCGAAATCTGAGAGGATCCTGGGCTATAAATGACAAAGAAAAATGCGATCTGTTCGCAAGTCACTTAAGAAACGTGTTCACTCCCAACACGTGTACTGACGTGAGGGAATTACCGCCTGTTGTTGCTAGACGCCCTATGGAAATATGTTTCCGGTTTTCTGATGTTGTTAAGGCTATCGTTAACCTAAATGATAAAAAGGCTCCTGGTGTTGATAAAATAAGCAACAAAATGCTTTTAGAGCTACCGTTTATCGCTAAAAGAATTATTCTTTTTATTTTTAATGCCATAATTCGGCTTGAACATTTCCCGGCAATATGGAAAGTTGCCTTAGTTAAGATGATTCCTAAGCCTGGTAAGGATCCTTCGAAGGTGGAGTCGTATAGGCCTATAAGTTTGTTACCAACATTGTCAAAATTGTTCGAAAAGCTCTTTAAAAACAAGCTGACTCCGATCATGAATGGAAACAATTGCATTCCAGATCACCAATTTGGCTTTAGAAGTCAATATAGCACAATAGAACAAACTCACAGACTGGTACAGGTTATAAGAAAAACTTTTGAGGAAAAGAAGTACTGCTCCGCGCTTTTTATTAATGTCTCTCAAGCTTTCGATAAAGTATGGCACGAAGGCCTGTTAAACAAACTTAAGCTTAACCTTCCAGTTAATATTTTCAACCTTTTAGAAAAGTACATAACTGGTCGACAATTTATGATCAAAGAGGGAAATCAAATAAGTTTTTCTCAACCAATTGGGGCTGGTGTACCTCAAGGGAGTATACTAGGTCCAATTTTGTACTTGCTTTGCACGGCAGATATGCCAACCAACTGTTTTACGCATACGTCTACATTTGCTGATGATACCGCTTTTCTTAGTATTCACAAAGACCCTAAAGAGGCTTCGTGCCAACTGCAACAACACGTAACCCAAGTAGAGAAATTGGCAAAATTATGGGGAACAAAAATTAATGAGCAAAAATGTACTCATGTAACTTTTACTTTACGCAAAGAAACGTGCTCTCCAATCACTATTAACAACCATTTGGTGCCTCAACGAACCGAGACAAAATATCTTGGTATTCACCTAGACCGCCGCCTCACATGAAAGCCTCATATAGATGCGAAGTTGACGCAAATGAAACTTAAAGCTACACAAATCCATTGGCTAATCGGCAGAAACTCTGTGCTTCGTCTTGATTGTAAACTTCTACTCTACAAATCGATTTTGAAACCAATTTGGTGCTACGGTATACAATTATGGGGCACTGCTTCCGCATCCAACATAGAAAAAATTCAACGCAGGCAAAACAAAATCCTAAGAATGATAACTGGCGCTCCTTGGTATGTTAAAAACAGCAACATCCACAAGGATCTACAAGTTCCACTAGTTAAATGCGAAATCCTGAACTATGTGGACAAGTATTTAAATAAGCTGGAAATTCACCCAAATCCGCTCGCCCGAAACATCCTGCAGCATAGTGGGCACGCCCGCCTGAAAAGGAGGGATACTGTTGCGCTCATATGAAGCTTGAAAATTAATATGAGAACTTAAATTTTAGTCTGGCACTGGCTGGACTTATATTAACTACCTAGATTTAAGATTTGAACACTTATTGTTAGTTCGCCAATGGCGAAGATTCAATAATAAATATATGAAAAAAAAAAAAAAAAAAAAAAAAATTTCATTTCAATATCTGTTATAATTTCCGAGATATAGCGTATCGAATATTTTATAAAAATTATTAATTTGTATGGGAGCTACCCCTTTTTTTGCCCCCACTCAAAAAAATTTTTCTTTTAAGCGTAGGCCTTATTGCCCAATTATTTTTTGTAAAACATTTCATTTCGATATTTGTTATAGTTTCCCAGATATAGCGTATCGAAAATTTCATACAAATCATTAATTTGTTTGGGAGCTACCCCCTTTTTTTAGGCCTTGTTGTCCAATTACTTTTTGTAGAACATTTGATTTCGATATCTGTTATAGTTTCCGAGATATAGCGTATCGAAAATTTCATACAAATCGTTAATTTGTATGGGAGCTACCCCTTTTTTTTGCCCCCACTCAAAAAATTGTTTCTTTATATTGTAGACCTTTTTGTCCAAATACTTGGTGTAGAACATTTCATTTCGATATCTGTTATAGTTTCCGAGATATAGCGTATCGAAAATTTCATACAAATCTTTAATTTGTATGGGAGCTACTCCTTTTTTTGCCCCCATTCAAAAAAAATTTTTCTTTTAAGCGTAGGCCTTATTGCCCAATTATTTTTTGTAAAACATTTCATTTCGATATCTGTTATAGTTTCCGAGATATAGCGTATCGAAAATTTCATACAAATCGTTAATTTGTATGGGAGCTACCCTTTTTTTTTTGCCCCCACTCAAAAAATTTTTTTTCTAAAGTGTAGGTCTTAGCGTACAATTACTTTTTGTAGAACGTTTTAAGTCGATAGCTGTTATAGTTTTCGAGATATAGCGCATAAAATATTTCACCAAAATTTTTGCAATTGTAGGAAAAATACCCTTCCCCTGGTCCTATCTGAAAAAACTTTTTTCATTATTGAAGTTCCTTCTTAAGAAGTATCCGTGCCAAGTTTTGTGGCAAGAGTGACTATACTTACTAAGATATATAGGGATATATGCACGGATTTTGTCCTAAAAAAAATGGGTTACTCTGGGTTTTCGCTTATATCTCGGTCAATAGTGAACCGATTTTGATGATTTTAAATAGCGATTGCCTCCAGGATATTTCTAATAGTTTGACACCATTAACTGGCCTGTATCTTTTTATATGACTCCGGAAACTTGATTTCAACAGACGGACAGATGGACAGACGGACATTGCTAAATCGGCTTCCCTATCTCTAAGGATCCAGAATATATATACTTTATGGGGTCGCAAATGAATAATAAAGAAATTACAAACGGAATGACAAATTGATATATACCCTTATCACTATGTGAAGGGCATAAAAAGGGACATAGAAATTTAACTTTGCATTGTAATTTCTTCCTCGGGAACAAAGCAACACAACAATAAATGTTATGCAATTTAATACCGCGCATCCCTCCCTTAGACGCATAAAAGAATATTAGTTCTTATGTGAAAAACGGTATTCGCAGCGACTTCGCAAAAAATGGTGTAAAATGAAAAAAAAAGCTAGATTCTTTATACTCTTAAGAAAATAACGGTATTTATGAAAACAGTAATATACTCGTCACGATGTGTGTCAATTTTTTGAGATGAAAACTTAATTTCTCTATGTAGATGCAAAAATATAAAAAAAGTTTGTGTTTGTAAAATTGTTCAGATTTCTCTCTTTTTATGGAATGCTCCACCTGCCTTTGACGAATAAGAATAATTCTGTTTGTTTTTAAAACCATATTAGGGCTCAAACATTTCCCGTCCAAAGCCGGGAAAC